>CP092886.1:155918262-156042367 GCA_030710605.1 Cordylochernes scorpioides
GATCCTAAATACTAAGCAGATCACGAGTCTGAGTACACTGCTCAGCCGACTCAATCCCCATATAGATTACTAAGCATACATCCTCTGCAAGTGGATCACCATCAATCATGTTGCAAAACTAAGAGAAAGCTCTGAATTACGACATAGCGAGCCTCAATGTATATGGCATCACCTCTAAGAAAAGGAATATGGAGTTGTAGTGTTTTTCATTGCAGTATGAAGTTGATGCAGCGTTAGTTCAGAAGACCAATGTCTTAGTTTCGGACGCAGTCGAGGACCTTTGCTTTACATAGCAGATAAGAAATACGGGAAATGAAGGTTAAAGATAACCATGAACATAATTGCATCGGGCAATGTTCTCCCGAAAAATCGCAAATAAGCCTTTTCGGCAACATATCAAATACCATAATTATCATTTTAGAGCCATCTATCACTGAAAATTGGTACTAATTTTTTTCACGACTGATCAATCATGGCTTCCCTTTTTAATTTTTAATCACTGCAGCTTAAGACCTGTAAAATAGCGTTAATTACATATATTTGTAATTTTTATATATATATCACTTTATATAGCACAAATCAATAAATGTGCAATATGAAGAATATGATTTGTATACACTGCGTGACATTGAAAATGGAACACCAAGAAATAGTGGCCAGAAAGTGATGAAACTCGGCAGACAGAGAGAGACAGGGACGAACAATAAGTGATCTTTATTTCAAAATGATAGTCATAATACAGAGCGAGAACGGCGTCGGCTTAGTAGCAAGTAGGACCACCGCGGACGGCGATGCACGCAGCAACACGTCTAGGTAGAGAGTCAATCAGAGTACGGATGGCGTCCCTCTCAACCATTTACCACAGTTCGTCTTCTGAACGCGGCTGTGGCAAGGCATGCAAACGGCGTCCAATGATGTCCCAGACGTGCTCGATTGGTGAGAGATCAGGAGAGTACGGTGGCCAGGGAAGCATCTGTACATCTTGCAGAGCTTGTTGGCTAATGCGAGCAGTGTGCGGTCGGGCGTTATCCTGCTGATAAAGGGCATTGGGTACCCCCTGAAGGTAGGGGAGTGTCACCGGTCGCAGCACATCATCAACGTATCGTTGGGCCGTCATAGTGCCTTGAATACGAAATAAAGGTGACCTGGAATCATACGCGATTGCGCCCCAAACCATGATTCCACGTTGTCGCATGGTGGGGCGTTCCACAATTGCTGCCGGATTGGACCATTCTCCACGTCGACGCCACACGCGTACACGGCGACTATCACTGGACAAGCAGAAACGCGACTCATCTGAGAACACGACCCTGTGCCATTCCGTCATCCACGTCGATCTAGCCCGGCACCATTCCAAACGTTGGCGCCTATTCGGTGGGGTCAATGGCAGTCTTCTTAGCGGACGGCATGAGTGCAAGCCATTAGCAACCAATCGACGGGAAATGGTTCTGGTCGAGATGGAATGATCTAGGGTGTCTTGCACATGTTGCAGGATGGCGGTACAAGTGGCTTGTGGGGCCGCCACTGCTTGTCGAAGGATACGCCGATCCACACATGCTGACGTCACTCTGGTTGCACCGGCATTCCTATAAATTGCCACATTTCCTTGTTCCAACCATCTTCTCCACAGTCGGTGCACCGTGGACGCACCAAAGTGTGTATCAGCTGCGATTTGACGTATGGACCAACCTGCCCTTTTCAGTTCGATCACCATGCCCTTCGTAAAAGCGTCTGTCTGCTTGAACTGCCTCCGTTTACAATGACCTGGCATTCTCTGTTATTACACGTGTCTTTTGACACAAGAAAAAAATTTCTACAATGATTTTCCTTGAAGAAATAACGACACAAATACTGTCCTTTCTGCAAGTTCCTTCCCTTATATCTTACTCCATGTGCGCACGAGAGCTGCGCATTTTACATCATTTACATAACTCGGTTAGGCGCGTCTACCCTGAAATTTGCATAATTTTCTGGCCACTATTTCTTGGTGTTCCATTTTAAATGTCACGCAGTGTATTTGATAGCCAGAAAATTAAAAATACATCATTCAATTCTATTAAAAATACATATAGTATCCAAAATTTCAATTGATATACATGAGACTTTAGTATTTATTAAAAAATCAGAGCTTTGCACCTGCCTTTGCCGCTCCCAAGCCAAAATGAAAAGGGAGGAGGGGAGCAGTATCAAGTTCTCCAAAAAATCTGGGCTCAGCTGGCCTGGCTGATAGTACCCTGCAAGGACCTCTCATCCAAAGATACAGGACGAGCAAGCATCTGTACTCCAGGTTAGGAGCGGTTGCACATGGTGTCTGTTCCTCATGTCAGAGGTGGCCATTTCATATTGGGCTAAGTTGGCCTGCTACTGAGTAGTGCCCCCAGTCTTAATAAGAAAAGCAGACACATTCAACTTCAGAGATAAGAAGGAAGAACAATTCTATTTTTACATAATAAGCAATAAGATAATTGGATAGTTGTAATTCCAGCAAATAAAAAAATAGCAATAGCGTTCATTATATTAAGAAATCAATGCTAGAATTGATTCGAAAAGAAAATCAATGAGAGAAAGGAAGTCAAATTATAGTTCAGAGAATTTCAAGGAAACAAGACCTCTAATACTATGTACTAAATGCAATTAATAATTTGAATTTGGTCTTGTTTCCACCTTGTGTTTCTAATCTTTAAGCAAAATTTTGTACTTTATCATCAGTTGGGAGAATTTTGGGTTATTTTCATAGATTATTTTATAGATATTTTATTTGAAAAACAATATTGTATATAATTTGCATTCTTTCATCCCTTATTTAGAGAACCACCATTTACATAAAGGCGATGGACAACAGTCTGAATGTGGTTAGCTTTTCTTCTTAATTCAAGAAAGGGTATTAACCAAATTCCTGAAATAAAAATCAACAGTAAATCAAAATGTATTCCAATAGATGGCGCCCTATCAACAGCAACTTTTAACGGAATTCTCGATAAGATTCTCTTTCATTCAAGTATTTACCCTTTCTTTTTATTTTTTAAAATAGATTCAACTTTTGGTTCTAATAGCGCAGGGGCACTGTTTGGATACTTGCACTCTCTTGTGGGCCTGGCCTTTTGCAAGAATCTGGGCAATTAAAGCATTTTTAGAAAAGTGCTCATTAGAATATTCCAAGTCATGGTTGTTAAAAATTTACAGTGTGTGGCGCTCCTCCACCTATTCCCATATGTAATCAGTAGAACCTCCCTGTAAAGGACATCTAATTGCAGAGACAGTGTCCTTTAGGAAGAGGTGTCCTCTTACCGGAGAGTTGCTAAATAGTAGACATGGTCATTTTGGTGATAAAAACTGTCCTTTGTAGAGAGGTGTCCTCTAGCATGAGTGTCCTCTAATGGAGGTTCTAATGTATTGGTAAAACTAAAAAATAACACAAATTGGAGAGAACTATGGCTTTATTATATGGATAAAATGACAACACATACACAAAAATCCAACGCATTAGCATGCACAGATGTCAGTAATTACTACATTATAATACACAAATTATTTTTAAATAGACACAAATTCAATACACAACATTAATATATGAGGATTTGCTGTTATATGAATATATATACACATGCATAAAGAAAAAAGTAAACCTTTAAAAGTTCTTATATTTCTTTTGTAAAAACATTTTTAAAATCGCTTATATATTTATAAAAAAATAATTAGGAATATATAATTTGTAAAAAATATATTTGAAAATATATAGAAATCAAGATATAAACAGAAATTGGAAATGAAAGAGAGAAATGTGACTATTATATGAATACAATGTTTATATACAAGTGAATAAAGTTAACACATTAACATGTATAGAAGTCAGGATATACTACATTAAAATATATGAATTGATTTTTTAAATGTAGACACAGATTCCAATGATTCAATATACAACATCGATATATATATGGATTTGCTGTTATTATAATATATTTATACAAGTAAACAAGGGTAAATGCAAACATTTTAAAATTTCTTATAATTCTTTGGTATATTCTAAAAAAAATTATATATATATATAGTATATCTTTATGTAAACACACACAATGATGATAAATATATTTTAAAATTTGTAAAATATATATTTTAAGCCTCGAAATTGAGAGTTATCATTATTTCAAATTTATGATATATTCATCTTTCATTTTACATTTTATATATTTGAATATTATATACATGAGATTAATATTAAAATTAGAACATTTTCTTTTGAAGAAAAATAATAATTTGGTAACAGTTTGGCATTTGTATAACTATTATTATTTTTTTTTAATCCAATTAGAGGATATTTATAATATTCTGATTGATTTTTTTTTTATTTTATAGTATTATGATTTTTAATCGTAGTTTTACCTAGATTTAAATGACCATGGTTTAAACTTTTGCTTGAAAATAGTCTTTTATTTTTTAATGAACTATGTTATAAAGAATGCTACCACCTAGGACAAGTCAATTATAGTGGTAATAACTAACAACATACGTAAACACCTTCTGCAGCAAGAGGTTTAAGCCTAAATTTTAGTAAAACAACTCACTACAGTGTTTGTATCAGTTGGTAAAGAAAAAATTCTTACTCTTGATAATTTTGTTGGATTTAGGTAATCACAAAAAAAAAATGCTTCATTTATAAGACTAACCTATTTATAGCTAGCTTTTTGCAAATATTTTAAAATGTCATAATAAAAGTGATATTATAATTAAAATTTTATAGTGCCACAAAGATTAAGATTTTATACTTCTCTAAATATATATTTAGATAGAAAGAATATATTTTATAGAAAAATATTGCACTTGAAATTAACAATCAATAAATTGCTTTAAATCATTAAGTCAATATTAAAAAGAGTTACTGAAATGACATTTAGGGAAACATAAATACATTTTATAAGCTACAAAAATGCAAGAATTTGATGTTTTTAAAATAAAAAAACTTATTTTCTCTCTCTCTCATTAATGTGTTCAATATATGCATGTAGGGAGATACATTTTATTCTGGATTCTTTCGCCGTATTATTCCTGCACATGCAGCAGAGGCA
This sequence comes from Cordylochernes scorpioides, assembly GCA_030710605.1. NCBI lineage: Eukaryota > Metazoa > Arthropoda > Arachnida > Pseudoscorpiones > Chernetidae > Cordylochernes > Cordylochernes scorpioides. The sequence continues at coordinate 155,923,329 of CP092886.1, forward strand.
GCATATTTTTCAGGAATGAAAGAAGGTCCTCCAAATTTTTTCTGATGCTCCAAGCATTCAATATCAATAAGCTAAAACAAATGTTAAGTAAAATATATAAAGTGAAAAAGTACATTTTTTGGATTATAGATAAAATCTCTCTCAAGCTAACAAAACCAAATCTTTATAAGTAATTTATAAATTATATATTTTTCATTATAGAGCATTGCTACTGTGTACAGAGAAGAGCAATAAATGTGAATATATTGCAGCATCTCTTAAATAGTTTTAACTTTAAGTGGATATAGTCAAACTAAAAAAGTTTGATCAACATCCCAAGGGATCGGAGCTAGTGGTTGAATTAGTCGGTTAGATGAGTAGCTTTTATAGTTCATTAAAATAATACTTTTAGAAAAATAGTTTTGTAATAATCAATTATTAATATGAATTTATATTAATGTACTTCTCTAAAAATTTCATTTACAGCATAACTTCTTTAATACCCCATGGGCTCAGAGCTTTCATTGAATTAAAGTTGGCGTTGAATTATAGTCAGTGTTAAGATGATTATCAATTCATTAATACAATCACACACTGCAGTTGGAAATTCTTCTAGGATATCCAAATATTAACTCATTAAAAATTATTTAGAGAATATACTCTAGTAATATTTTAATTAATAATATTGTCACTGAATAATTATTTTAAATATTCTGTTGTTTATCATCATAAATATTTGCATAGTCATCACCCCTTACCATGCTTGTAAATTACCACTTGAAAAATCCTTTGACACATTTTGCAATATATAAGTTTAATTAATTAATAAATTATTTTTAATTAAGCTTTTGGAATACTTGTCTTCTCTACTGTGACATTTAGTGGAGATTAAGCTGGATCATCTCTATGTCACCCAAGCCGTCAGAAGAAGCCGTAGAATTCAAGGACTAGAGCTTTTAGAAGTAAAAATGAAGACAGAACAAGTTATTCAAACCCCAAACCTGGCCAAAATCCCAAAAAATGGCTAAAGGAATTTCATCGGGTCGCTCTGTATATCCACTGGGACAACACAATGTGCCTTGCGAACGTTTATTTTTTCGTTTCGGGAACAGCAAGAAGCTGGTTCGAGAATATCGAGGAACAGGTAAACTCATGGGATTCGTTTGAGACAATGTTCTCTCTGACTTTCGGTCATCATACCAACCAAAACAAACCTTGATTCAAAAATTAAAATCCCAAGCTCAGGAAAAAAGCGAGCTTTGTGAAATCTACATTCAAGAAGTCCTCAACCTGTGCAAGCAAATCGACCCCAAAATGAGCGAAAGTGAGAAAGTTGCACATTTATTGAAAGGTATATTGGAGTATATTTATAGATCAATTGTAATTTTGGAAATAGACACCACTGAAGATTTTATTAGGTTGTGAAGAAAAATCAAAATTCAAACAAGCAACGTGTGAACAAGCGGATAGTGTTTGAAAGACTACCCACTGTTGCTTCGATCGACCTAGTAGAGTCCGAATCGACGGAGGACTTAATCAGACGGATAGTCCACAAAGAAGTCCACCGTGCATTAAACGCCTCACCAACCGCTCCAGAACCCTCTCCTCTTGAGACAATTACCAGAGAAGAAATCGGAAAAAATCTAGCCGCGATTTCTAATCCAGTCCAAAGACCACAACCCCAGTACAAAACCAAAACTAAGGTATTCACCCAGACACCCTGACAGTGGTACCCTGACCAAGACACATCGGTATTTAACCAGACGCCAAGCCAAAGACGAACAGACCAATGGAGGACCCAAGACAACAAGCCAATCTGCTTTCATTGTGGCCGTCCAGGCCATGTCAAACGCTACTGTAGAGATCGCCAGCCAGTAGACCAATATGAATTAGAAAGACCTAAAAGATATACAGACCCACCAAGCTACTCAATTCAATGACGAACATTTTTCAAGATCTCAAAACTACTGCCGACAATCGCCATACCCAAACAGAGAAAGATCCCCAAGACGCCAGTCCATTTCCCCAGGCCGCCATACAAGCCAATCCCCACCCAGCTTTAATCTATTAAAAAATGAAGCAATTCTATAAAATAATCCCTTGCATAAATATTGAGTAAAATCAATCATTCCTCCAGGGAAAAGTGTCTTTTCGAAAACATTTTTATTGTTCTCTAATGATTGATTTTACTCAAAAAATTAAGCGTCGCGTCTTCTTTCGAGGGGGGAGCTGCGGGTGTTAAAAACCCTTCATCGACGACAGCCGCCAAATTAGAACACAATTTCGTTGAAAGATACCACCGAGGATAAAATCGTGGCTTCGGAAAACATAATCATTCCAGCCGAATCTATCAAACAAATAAATGTGATGAGCTCAGAACTCAATGGACGAAACAAGGTACTTTTTGAACCTTCAAAATGCACATTATTAAGAAAAGAACTATCAGTTCCCTATACACTTCTTACGATCAATCACAATAAGGGACAGCTTTGGATTGCAAACTCTAGCCCAATAGCACAAATTATCCCTAAAGGGATGTTTCTAAGAAAAATGCAAGTTTTTGAATAAAATCACCTGACTGCTATCTCGGAGTCCTCTAATCCTGAAGAAAATTTGGCGTGAGATATTAGTCCCAAGAATGACAATAAGGGTGATGTTGCATTTTTACAGAATTTGATTAGTAACGACTTATCAGCAGATAAACAATCTGAAGTCTTATCAATCTTGAAACAATATGATAAGGTATTTGATACCAATAATGATACAGTAAGACAGACGCCTCTAACAATGCATAAAATCGAAACTGGAGACCATCGACCAATTAAGCACAGGCCCTATCGAGTTTCCCCAACAGAACGACAAGCAATCCAACAGGAAGTGGACAAGATGCTAGATGCCTGGATAATACGCCACTCAGAAAGCCCTTGGTCATCGCCTGTTATTTTGGTGAAGAAGAAAGACGGCAATTGGCACTTCTGTGTTGATTACAGGTGATTTAACAAGATAACTAAAAAAGACATTTATCCACTCCCTTGAATTGACGATACTCTTGATTCTTTAAATGGTGCCCAATTTTACTCGTCAATGGACCTACACTCTGGATATTGGCAGATAGAGGTAGACGAGGCAGATAGAGAGAAAACCGCCTTCATAACCCCAGATGGTTTATATGAATTTCTTGTGATGCCCTTCGGCCTATGCAACGCCCCTGCAACATTTAAGCGTTTGATGGACAAAATCTTAAGGGATTGAAGTGGACACAGTGCCTATGCTATCTAGACGACATTGTAGTTTTCTCCAAAACGTTTTACGAACACTTGCACCGACTCAAAATCATCTTACAATGCCTTAGCAATGCAGATTTGAGCCTCAATTCAAAAAAGTGTATTTTTGGAACCAAATGAATAAGAGTGTTTGGACATCTTGTCGATGGCAATGGCATCTATCCAGACCCTGAAAAGATAGAAGCTATCGCCAAGTTTCCGACCCCACGATCTATCACTGAGGTGAGGAGTTTCATCGGCATTTGTTCGTACTTTCATCGATTTATTGAACACTTCGCCAATAAAGCTGCCCCTCTCCATGAAATTCTCAAAAAAGGCAAGACATTCTCTTAGAACTTAGAAGAACAAGAAGCTTTTGAATCACTGAAAAGGGCCTTAATGTCTGAACCTGACTTAGCTGATTTTGAAGAACAACTGCCAACCCAGCTGCATACTGAAGCCAGCGGTTATGGTATCAGAGCAGTCTTTGTTCAGGTCCATGACGGGAAAGAGCGACCAGTTGGTTACGCCTCAAAAACCCTAACAAAGGCAGAGAAGAACTACTCCACTACAGAAAGAGAATGTTTGGCCGTGATATGAGCAATAAACAAATTCCGCCCCTACCTCTTTGGTCGCGAGTTCGTCATCATTACAGATCACCACGACCTTTGCTGGTTATCAAATTTGAAAGATCCGACAGGAAGACTGGCAAGGTGGGCCATTAAACTCCAAGCATACAACGTTACGTTAGCTTATAAAAACGGCCGTAAGCACCAAGACGTGGACTGTCTCTCCCGAAGTCCTCTTGAGAGCAAATCGGAAGAAGTAGAAGCAGATAAAGAAGATGATGGTGATGTACCATCAATAACTGCTCTGACCTGCTTTGATACTGAACCGAGAAATGACCCTAGAATTAGAAACTTGATAGAAGAAATAGAAGAATCCGGAGACAAACCAAGAGGATATGAACTGGTGAAAGGAACCTTGTACAAAAGGAACTTCGACCCCCTGGGAAACCCACACCTCCTCATCATCCCCAAGCACCTACTGGAGGAGCCTACATGACATTCCTACAGCGGGCCACCTAGGATTTTCTAAAACTTATGAGAGGATTAGAAAAAAATACTTTTGGCCAGGACTTCTCAAGGATATACGAAAGTATGTAGCACATTGCAAAGAATGCCAAAGAAGAAAACAGACAAACCACAAACCGCCTGGATTGCTCAAACCCATTCCTCCTGCAACCTTCCCATTCCAAAGAATCGGAATAGATCTTCTTGGGAGATTCCTGAAATCCTTTGACGGTAATAAATGGATCATAGTCTGTACTGACTATCTTACTCGATTTGCTGTTACTAAAGCCTTACCCACAGGGGAAGCAAAAGAAGCAGCCAAGTTCTTAATGGAAGATGTTGTTCTCAAGCATGGAGCCCCCAGAGAAATCATCACGGACCGAGGACGAGTATTCCAATCCAAGTTGATTGCGGAACTCTCCAATCAATGCTCGACGATACATCGGTTCACGACAGCGTATCATCCCCAGACGAATGGACTGACGGAGAGGTTAAACAAAACCTTAGCCAACATGATGGCTATGTATGTAAGTGTTGAGCAGAAGGACTGGGACGTAATCTTGCCCTACGTCACATTCGCCTACAACACTGCAAAACAAGATATGACAGGTTTTACCCCTTTTAAACTGATCCATGGACGCGAAGCTGAAACAACTGTAGACACTCTTTTCCCAAATCCGCATTAAGATCTCCAAGAGGAATACAGTCAGAAGATTGCCTCGCGAGTCAAAGAGACTAGGCAGATAGCAAGATTAGAAACCTTGAAAGCCCAAGAAAAGGACAAGGCCAGATATGATTCAAAGCACAAGGCAATGGATTACAACGTCGGTGACCTGGTATGGATTTTCATCCTGATAAGAAAGGTGGGACTCTCAGAAAAACTGATGAAAATGTACTTCGGACCATATAAGATTACTCGGAAACACTCTCTGACGTGACCTTCGAAGTTGAACATGTGGACCAACCAACCAGGAGATGCCAAACAAGAGACCTGGTTCATGTACTGAGAATGAAACCCTACCATGACCCTGAGGACCAAGCTGATCTGTTCAAGTGATAATTACAGCGATACGCTGTTCATCTAGGAAGGGGGCAATGTCACTGAATAATTATTTTAAATTTTCTGTTGTTTATCATCATAAATATTTGCATAGTCATCACCCCTTACCATGCTTGTAAATTACTACTTGAAAAATCCTGACACATTTTGCAATATATAAGATTAATAAATTATTTTTAATTAAGCTTTTGGAATACTTATCTTCTCTACCATGACAATATGAATTGATACCATTGGGCCTTTTTATGTCATTTATTTAGATTGCTTAGTCATTAACTTTTAGAAGGGGCAAAATTGCTTTAATACACATTTTTATATAAACGAATAATTGCAGTAGGAAGAAAAAGTGAATAAATTTGGGAAATTAGAGAAAAACTTAAATGGCATTTTATAAAGTTATGATCTTTTGAATAAATATTTTATGTTTTTTTGCCTTGGGCTAGAAGACATGCATGTCTTTGTTTATATGCAAAAGTTATTTCAAATAGTAGAAGACTACGCTCCAAGAAACCTCATCATTTACATCAGAGAGAGAGAGTCACCAACAGTGACTAAATTGTCTAAAAGAAAATTAAAATCATGCAAGACTTTATCAGCAATATTGCACCAGCATTTGCGTCACCTCAGTGCAACACTTTTAGGCAGAGTACACATGCATTAACTATGACGAGTGTCCCACATGCTGAAATATTGCCTTTTTGGCAATAAATTTGCATTTTAACAATAATTATATAAAGTCATTGTCAAAATTTGATTTAAGAAATCTTCACATTTATTATGGTGAGGAATTATTGTTGGTCAAATTAATGCATTAATCATTTGATAGGCTGGAGGTTGGGACATGAAAACAAGGTTGAATTATCGCAAGTGTTGGAATATCATTGGTGGAATTAACAAGGTTATACTGTAAAAAATGAAAAATAATGAGCAATTGAACTAAAAAATATATTTTTATGAAAACTAAATCTTTGTAAAAAGCGGAAGAGAGAGAAAGAGACAAAATATCTCCTGATCATGAAGCATTAGGAGATGCTTTTTATTAATTTTACCACCCTATCCTGTACATTTTTCTTTTTACTATATTTTAAAAATCTGGATTATCTTGCCATTATGTTTGCCAAGTCTACAATTAAAGAAAATAGCCACCCTGGGTACCACTCACATAATATTTTAATTAATATTTTTGCTAGTTTTATTTATTACAATGTTTAGTATCTTTCTAGATTCTAAAAGTACTGAATTTCATTTTTATCGTATATATTTTAGAGTATTTTGATATTTATTCATTCTATTATTAAAGTTATAGCTCTTAAATTTTGGCCTGCATGATATTTATATATGATATTGAAGCGGTGCTGCGAGGAAGAGAAGATGTGGGCAAGTAAAGAAGGTATGCAGTCCCCCTCCACAAGGAAGTGTTTATTGACAGATTCCAGAGGAGGGGGCAGCAGCAGGACAGCCGGAGAGATAACGGCGGGGACGACAGACACGATAAGTTGGCTAGGGGAAGTGTCCCGAGGAGTGGGACCATGCGGATCAACAATGAGAGGACGGTGCAAAGAAGGACGAGGAGAAACCTACCCGGGGCGGACAATGAAGGCAAGTTCATCTATACTGTATATAGTTACTAATCTACTCTTTAAACCTCTTATAATAAATATACCATACTAAGCTGTATCCACAAAGAAACCACATTGGTCTCTTAGAAACCTTGAACGCAAACATCGACGGCTGAGAAGCGTCATAACAATATTTTATTATCACAAGGTAATAAGACCAAATCCAAATAAATAAATAAATAGGATTTGGTCTTATTACCTTGTGTTTATAATCTATAATCCAAATTGTGTCTTATCAATATTTTATTATATTTTTCCTTATATAAATTAATCTCGACCTTTTAAAATTGGATATTATTAAATTTGTTAATATTGTCATAAGCTAAAAATGTACATTGCATTTAAATGTAAATAATACATCGGCAACTTGATCGATGATGTGTGCTCTAGGCAGAGTGTTTTGTAAATATTAGTCGACATCTTAGGTGAGAAAATTGCTAGCTGTTTGGATCTTTGGAATTATTTCCTTGATTCATAATTATTCCTATTCTTTTAATTTAGTTTATCTAATCTCATTTTTATCCCTTAAAACTCTCTCTCTTTATATTTAACTATTTATGCTCTCTCTAATCAAATAAATTATTATTATACTCAACTCTAATGACTCATCACCTTCATTGCCATGACATTCTGATGGAGACAAGCTGGATTATCCCTCCACAGTCAAGCCACAAGAATAAGATGGAGAACCCAAGGATTAAAAGCATTGGAATACTCAAAGATGCAACATGGAAGCACACAGACCCCATAGGGTGAGAAATATTTCTGATATATCAGAAACACTTCTATTATTTCGGAGGAACCAGGACATATCTTGAAAAAATGGTCGATAGGATACCATCATGTAGCTTGTTACAACTGCTGGGACAGTTCCATGTGCCTAGCGAATGTTTATTTTCTTATCAGGAATGGCCAAAATCTAGGTTTGAGAAAGTAGAAGGAAATATAACCTACTGGAACTTATTTAAGTTAATTTTGTCCCAGGCCTTCAACATAAGATACTTGAAAAAAAATTGAAATAATGAAATTTACAGTGTTGACACAGCTGGGGGGGGGGGGGGGAAGAGAAAATTCAAACAATTGTTAATAATTAGGAAGATGCCAGAAGATCTATATCTGATAGGTGAGAGATTAAATAAAGAACAAAAATCTATTTTTGCAGAATTTCTTGAGAAGTACTTAAGAGGTTTTTAATTTTGAGAGAAAACCATTCAGAAAAACTTTCAAGGTTAACATAAAATTGATACCTCAGACAATGACCTATTAAACATTGACCTTATCAGGTGTCACCTGTTGAAAAATGAGCTATACAAACTGAAGTGGGTAGAATGATATAGATAGAGACCCAATACACTTCCCAATACTTTAGAAACAAAGCACTGAATGCAATTAATGCACTTTGGAGAATCCTTACAAAGGCGCAAATAAAGTCCTTTACCTCAGTAATGAAACTTCTTGACACTATTGTTCTTCCTACGTTACTATATGCGGCACCAATATGGGCAATTAACCAGCTGAAGACAGTCAATAATACCCAAGATGCATTTCTTCGTCGTCTCTTAGACTTACCAAACTTCACACCAGGATATATCCTCAGAAGAGAATGTGGAAGAATATCAACTGAACTTAATGCTGTAAAACTCACATTAAAGTTTTGGGTCAGAATTTTAAAAATGGAGACGAGCAGATTACCACATGCTTGCTTAAACTATCTCTGGAAAGCCACCGCGAAAAAGGAAATAGAAAACAGTTTTACTCAAAATTTAATAAAAATTTTAGACTAAGGGATATTCTTAAGGGCTGCGAAGACTACTTAGCCATACAGAAAGAACTGCCAGGCATAATTAGAACCACCACAGACCAACTAATTCAAAACGATCAGATGAAAATCATTGATTCAACCCACTTTGCTCACTACAAATTTTTGAGTGAATCATTCATGACAGAGGAGTACCTACGATTAAATATTTCACTTTCCAACAAAAGACTAGTTGCACAACATAGAGTTTTATGGCAATTTTTCAGGGAAGAAAGAAAAGGCTTCTGGAAAGAAAATGGCCGGAACTGTTTACTCTGTAAGGATCTCATGGATGATAATTTGGTTCACTATTTCTTCCAATGCCCTCTCTTAACAGAAAAACGTACTGAAATTTTCCCAAGCCCTAACTCTGGTCAATTTAGATACCATCGCATATGTCAACTTCTCTCTTCAGCTCTGAATGATGAATTACTGATTGTTAGATACTTTAAGTTCTGCACAGAAGCTGGGTGCATGAGAAAGAATGCAGGGCAAAGGATACTGGAGGATGACCTATCTGTAAATAGGTAACTGAATGTGAGACAAACTTTATTTTGTTGTAAATGCTTCCTCTTCCCTCTCCTCTTGTTGACGTGTAAATACGGCGAATCCTGTATGGGGCGGAATGCCCTAAATAAAGGCTTTTGTTGTTGTTGTTGATATAGATAGGAAATGTTGAGCTCTTCAAAAGTCCTTGGTCTTCCCTACATTAGTTTTGGCTTTAAAAATGGGCCATCTGGACATTTTGTGCAGACAATTGAAAGCTTAACAAGGTCACAAAAAAGGATGTGTATCCTTTACCAAGAAATTATGTTTTGGAAAGTTTAACAGGAGTTAAATTATTTTACAGCATGAACTTACGTACAGGATGCTAGCAGATAGAAATAGACAAGGAAGATTGGGAGAAGGCAACTTTTATCACGTCCAATAGTCTATATGAGTTCTATTTGATGCCATGTATGGTATACATAGAACATAGTTGTATAAATTTTACAATATTAATAACAAATTATTAAAATTAGACAGAACACCTTATATTTTAAAAATATGCAATGATAAGTATCTCTTTAATTCTTTATAATGGATTTTCTAAAAATGATGGAAAATAATTCATTTTAATAGTCTTTATTATTACGTTTATGGTTCTTTTGATAAAGAATTTTTTAATCAGAATATTTTCTTTGTTCCCTAAGCCAATACAAATTAAGTCTTTTACTGTATACACATATGTAATGCCCAAATTAGCTATTTTTGCCAATACGTTGTTTTTACAAAATGGCCTAAGACGGCGTAACTTTTTTATTTATTAATAAAATATAAATAAATAGAGTTGCGGCGTCTTATGCCTTTTTGTAATTTTCGAAATCCGCAAACCTGTGATAATGAACATTTTTAAAAATCTATTTCATAATTTACAAGATAATAATACCTAATCCAAATAAATAAATAATGTGTGATGTTTCTATAACAGCGTTGTTACCATCATCAGATAAAAGAATGGTGGTGGTGGTGGTGGTGTCTTGTCCACGCAGTAGCATGGATTTTGTGCTCCATGGAAAGGGGGGGTGCCATTGCCCTGTTAGTCACCCACATTTCAGAGTTCCCTGTAGGCCTTCATGGTTACCATAGCAGCTTGGGGCTCACGAAGTCCCCACCGTACTTTGCCCTACAGGGCAGTCCCTTACTTGTGCTGCTTCTCCCAACTGCCACGTAGAGGAGGGGTTGGACTTCTGGGCAGGAGATAAAAGAATAAATAGATAAATTTGTCTGATGATGGTAACAACGTTGTTACCGAAATGTCACACACAAATAATTTATTTGGATTAGGTCTTATTTTCTTGTAGCTATAATCTATAATTCAAATTTTGCTTTATCATATTTCATAATTTATTATCCCCTCAGCTTAGCTAGAAACAGCATATAAGGATAATATTGGGGGAATAGCAGTTTGAATGATGAAAAATATTTTTGACATATGTGTGTTGCTTGAAAAATGATAAGTAATCTAGTATTCATAAATAGATCAACCAGAAATGTAAAAAATTGACCATGTGATACCCAGCAAAATATTAGCAGTGACATGTGCATTAAAATCAATGTCATCTATCACATAACCACAAATAAAATTAATTGTCATAATACCCAAGTTTCCAAGGTATTATGACAATTAAAGATTTTTTTTTTCATCCATGGTTGAAAATGGGTGCAATTTTTTTATAAAAGTTATAATGATATTTCCTTCAGCATATTTTTATTTACTATTTTAATAGGTAAAGAGCATAAAGTTTCAGGAGGTTTATATACATTGTACGAAAAGTGACACATCTCTCTGTTAGGATTTTATAAGTTGTTTTTTCCTAGATTAGTTTATTTATATTTTGACCAGATGACTGGACGATTTTACATGTATATAAATTGGTTTTTAATGATGTAAATTGGTTAGTCATGAAAGGAAATTAAAGGTGTTAATTTTCTTAGAGGTGTTGTGTTTGACTCTGCTCGATTGTAGACTAGGAAAGAATTGGATTCCTAACAGGTTATGGGCCCAGCACGCTTCCACTGCGCTGTAGAGAGAATTTAGAAGTCTAGGCTAAAGAAGAAAAAGCTAGAAGTTAAAGCTGAAGAAAGTAAAGAAGAAAAAGCTAAAAGGGAAAGCCAAAGAAGAAAAGTTTGTTAGTCTAACTAAGATAGAGAATAGAATTTGATTATAAGAAATTTGAGTGATTTAAAGACTGAAATTTGTGCAACGAAGAAGAAGAAAAAGCTTTGAGTTATAATTTTTTGTCAGATTTGCATACCTAGAAATATCAATGGTTGACGAGTTAAGAATACCTAAACTAGATGGGAATAATTATTATACCTGGGCCATAAGAACTAAATCTATTTTGATCCAGAAGGACATATGGGATGCGATTGAGCCTGGCTTTCCTAGGGAAACTTCAGAAAAACAGAAGCGGAAAGATAGTTTGGCATTATCTGTCATATTACTAGCAGTTGAGGATTCATTCCTAGATGATATCGGTGATTGCAAGCGAGCGATTGATGCTTGGCAGATACTGGAGGATATCCACACAAAATATGGCTTGCTGCACATATTACAGTTACTGAGAGAATTTTTCAATATTGTCAAAAGAAATGACGAAGACATGAAGGAATATTTCGCGAGAATAATGAAATGTCATAGAAAATTAGCAAAGTGCCACCATGGATTTGGGGATGGCGAATTAGCTTTGATTATGCTATTGGGATTACCAAAGAGTTACGAGCCGCTGATTCTCAGTTTAGAACAGCAAGAAGAGAAGCTATCTACTAGTGTGGTAAAATCCAAGTTACTTTTAGAAGAAAAAAGACAGAAACAGCGTCAAATTCCTCAAGAAGATCCTAATTGCGCTTTTGCGGTAAGAAGAAAAGAGGATACATGCAAATCACCATGTCAAGAGCGAAAAATATTTGAATATGATCAACCAAGGAATTATCATAATACGTGGACGGAAGGGAAAAGGGAAAATTATAACTACCCGAGGCAGATAAGGTGTTTCAGTTGTGGCAGGTTAGGACACATAGCAAGGAATTGCAGATTTGCCAACTCCTCAAGGAGAATTAGCGAAGGTATGCTGAAACAAAGTACGCTAGACCTGACTCATAAGGTCCTATTTGCAAACAACTTTAAAAACAATAATTCGCAGAATATCTGGTTTCTGGACAGTGGAGCTACTGAACATATGACGTTGAACAGACTGAAATTGACGAACACAAAAAGTATTTCAACTTCAGTAGAAATGGCTAACAATGAGAAAATAAAAGTATCAGAGATGGGTGATGTAACCATCAAACTCGGTCACGAATATGGAGGTGAAACCTTGTTCTTAGAAAACGTATTATACATTCCTGAGTTAAACGGAAATATTTTGTCTGTTGGAAGGATTGAGGAAAGAGGAAACAAAGTATTATTCCAGAATGGCAAGGCCTCTGTTTTTGGAAGTGATGGCGGGTTAATTTTGAAATCTAATAGAAGAGGAAGAATCTATACAGTGGAAGAACTAAAGAGGGAAGATGAAGGGGAATACCAAAATGAAGCTGCGATCCCAAGAGGATATTCAGGGACTGATGGGGAAACAATATCGGTAGAGAAAGATCTGAATAACTTAGAACGAAGAGAGGATGGAGAGCAGGCCTATGAAGACGAAGCACTGAGGAGAGAAGACGAAGGCCAGAATGAAACTATAATCCCAAGAAGATCTTCAAGAATTGCGGCTAGGCAGAAGGAGTATTGTAGATCAGCCTTCCACCGTGGGATAGTTGAACATAAGAGCCATCAAGATGAAATGCCGTCATCATACGAGGAGGCGCTTAATATGCCCAAAGCACAAAATCGGCTGAGGTCTATAGAATGTGAAATGGCATCACTTCGGGAACACAGAGTATGGGATGTTGACTTGCCGGGTGGTGTTAAACGAAGACCTAACCAGGATCTTGACCACTCTAGGCCTCCGATGAGGGTATGAGAACAACTTTAAAATGGGGGGGCATTGTTAGGATTTTATAAGTTGTTTTTTCCTAGATTAGTTTATTTATATTTTGACCAGATGACTGGACGATTTTACATGTATATAAATTGGTTTTTAATGATGTAAATTGGTTAGTCATGAAAGGAAATTAAAGGTGTTAATTTTCTTAGAGGTGTTGTGTTTGACTCTGCTCGATTGTAGACTAGGAAAGAATTGGATTCCTAACACTCTCTTTAAAATTTTAAAAATTGTTTTAATGCATTTTAAAAGGAAGAGGAGCCACTTTTGGCACATTTTAATGTGTATTCATTAGTAAACTAGTTTAAGGTCATTCAATATTCTAAAGTTTATATAGCTGTGTGAAAATAGTTTCCCTTCCTTATTACTTTCATATTACCTAGCTATATTGCCTTATCTATTTAATTGACAAAATGATTCAAACTTTTGTCAACTTTATAAATATATTTTCAAATTTATTTACATAATTTTTGTTATAATAGACTCAATATATTGAAATATCTTTTACTTGAGCTTATGATGCTATTAGAAATTATTTCTACTAAGAAGCTAGCAATTTCTCCCTTAAGTTCATAAAATTGTTCAGAGATCAAAAGGATACAAATGCCTCTACAGCATCATCTTCAAATATGAGGAAGTCGAAGTCTACTCCAACAATTGCAAGTGCTAAATTCTGGCTGTTGAGCTCAACATCATTAGGCAGGCATTCTTTGAGGGCGTAGATTGCTTGTCGAGCCAATTCTTCAAGATCCGCTATACAAAATCACATTTTAAAATTATTTTTACAGGAAAAATTTTCATCATCATAATAATTCATTTTGATAAATTTTATTAATATATTTACAATCAGGCAGCTTTAATTCAACCCCCCCCCAAGAGATGGGTGTTTCCTGATGAGAGTGGAATTACAGCCATTTATTTAAAAACATTATACTGTAGACATTTATATGAAGAGGCATATATAAATATTAATTAATGAATTTTTCTCCATTTTCAAAATGCATATCCAAATGCAAAAGAGGTTAAATAATGAAAAGACAAATAAAATGCTGCAAAAGGCATATCCAGACCCTTCAAATGAGCATTAAAAGTTGGCAGAGCATAATATATATCAGAATTAAATAATCAACTAAATGGTGATTTAATTTTTCCTGTCTATTGGTTTAATCATAGCACTATGATTAAACTGGGGGGGGGGGTCAGTGGAAGGCTGGTTAAACCGTTTGGTTTTCGACCACTACGACCCAGGTTCGATTCCCGCATTGGACACTTTTTTCTGTTAAAAAAAATGCTCCAATGGCCCCGATTCTTGCAAAAGTCCAACCCCGCCAGCGAGTGCAAGTAACCAAATGGAGCTCTGGCACATTTGTAAGTGCAAAGTTGAACTGCTTTTCACATATTTAGACATGTGGTGCGCTTACAGTAAAAGCAGTCGCTAACTACCCACCATGATTATTCATGGCCTGTACCACGTGTACTAGGGATAAGCAAAAAAAAAAAACTAGAGAGTGATCCTGATCTTTTACTGCTGTATAAATTTATACACAGTAAAATGCACCATTAAAATTACTAGCCACAAAAATAATTATTTTGATGAGATATTGAATTTGGCTAAAAACAATAATTGAATTTTTCAAGAAAACAATTGACTATTGCCTTCTGTTGGTAAAGTCTGCATCCTCCTGCAAAAATATATATATTTGATATAATCATCGAGAAAAGCTAACCATTTTAGATGTTGATGTTCATCAGCATGATGCAGGCTGCATGCTTTCGATCCATTAAGGAGTTTAAACATTTATTTATTTAAAAAAGGGTATTTTAAAGCCAAATTTGCATTATTTAACAAGTGTAAAAGAGGTGAGAACTAAGGAAAAATCTGTCATTTAAAATGATAATACAGGTATCCTGTCTGCTCTAACGAGAATTTAGAAATAATTGGATAATTGTCCAATATTATCAGAAATAAAATTAATCAACAAGACATTGACCATCAAAAGAATGAGCAATATAAATATCTGAATTTTGATTACTAGAATAATCCTTGAATTTTTTATTAAGAATCATTCATATAAGCAAAAAAGAATATTATTGTCCTGTGTACTATGGCTACAGTATAGGAAGAATTGGAGAAATCCTCAAATAAAAAAAATGTTATATCAATCCTTACTGGAGCAACATGTAGTTGAGAACACAACTCAACCATTCATTCAGCAGGCCTTTAATCTTTAATCAAGAATTAGAAAATAATCTTATCTACAAGATTTTGAGTAGTTCCTGTCATCTACCTATATATTGAAACCCTGGGACAATGAGTTAAGAAGCATAAAAGGAATTAATCCTTGTAGATCCCTAGAATCCCAAATATGCAAACGAATACTGACCTACTTTGGACACATAATGAGAGCAAATGTATTAGAAAAGATATTGATGTTGAGGAAATTTGAAGGAAAAGAAAAGAGAAAGACCATCCAATGAACTGGCTGGAAGGAGCCAAGAAAGCTACCAGAAAATCACTAGATAAGCTGTGAGCGATGGTTATCAACAGATCAAATTGGAAAATATTTCCCCATAGTCACCAAAATATAGAACTTTGCATGATATGGACACTAACAACAATGTTATGAGAGAGGTTTAAGTATTTTTAATTTTTTTTTCTATCCCATATATATATATATATACCTTTAGGAGACTATACAATAATTATTTTGAGCATATACATGTCAAATGTTATAATAGCATGAAATAACCCATCTCTAAACAGCTACAGCGGTGGCAGAGGCGCGATTTTCATTGTACATAGTATCATGCATATATATATATAATTATCTTTTTGAAATAGTGCAGACTGTGCACTTTGCATGTATTGATAAGATGTCAATAAAATATTTTAATTGTCAAATTGTCTAAACAGCTACAGCTGGAGCAATCTGGAGATCATTAATTTTGGACTATTGTGACTTTGAGGCAGTAAATTTCTGCACAAATCAACCACCTTCAGGAACTGCTGGAATGAACTAACACAAGGTGGTTCCCCTTAGTTTTTAGCTTCTTTGCATAACAGATGAGAGCGGAAAGAGCCTGCTGGTCTCTATGCTCTACCACAGGCTTACTTGCCCAGTTAAATGACCCTGTCCAGAATGGCTAACATGTTCGTCTAAAAGGAAGATGACTGCACCTTGTGGCTCCCTAGTTCGGCCATCTTTATGGAAGGCATGGGGCTTCTCAACGGCATCCAGGCTGCGCTTCATTGAGGCTGCATAGCTCCCTCTTGGCTCACTGAAAGCGAGATATAGCTAACTTCTGTGCCCGATCCTGGTACTTTTAGCACAGTGTTGCAGGAGTTTAAATCTCTTTAAGCCAAGAGAGATTCTTGAGTTGGACACCCAGATCCTACCCTCTGCAACTCTCTGCAGCTCCCCAAGCTACTGGTTCATGCAAGATGGCTCTATTTGTTTATCAGGGATCTAGTGTAGTGTAGTAGATCCAGCCTATGTGGAAGATGCTACCCTGGGAACTTTCTGCTAGTGCCTGTTAGGAGAGAATATCTGAGAAAGCTATCACCTTTCTAATCAGGTAGGAGACATAGTGGTGCATGGAGCACCACACCCTTACTGAATCCCACTACCTGCACAAACGCCATGATTTCACCTGCTAATAGCCTCAAATGGGCAACACTTAGATATGATTGCTACATGAGATACATGGCAGCCAGTCTGGCCTTTCATGCCCCAACCCACCCTGCTCATTCAGCATCTGACCAGGAACTCTGTGCTTCAGTGATCCATCGCTGGTCAACTGTTGCTGGTCATGAGGCTGAGTCAGACCTCATTAAAAAGGTCTTCAATATGATCTAGCAGCCACCCAACTGGAAGGAAAAGGAGTGGATGATAAAGCCATCTCTTATTTTGTTTCAAAAAAGTGTCATCTATAATTTTTTCATGAGCCTTGAGGTGAGTGGAGAAAACGAACACCCCCTGTTTATCTGGAAGAACACTCTTCAGCATTGGATATGCCTCTAACTCTGCCTTTGCCGGTCCCAAGCCCTGGTGAAAAAGGAGGAGGGGGAGCTGTAACAAGGTCACTAAAAAACCTGGGCTCAGCTGGCTCGGCTGATAGTACCCTGTAAAGCTCCTATTCCAGGGATACAGGATGAGCAGCGTTTGTATTCCATATTAGGAGCGGCTGCACATGGCATCTGTTCCTCATTTAAGAGGCGGCCATTTCTTTTGGAGCTAAGTCGTCCTGCCACTGAGTAGTGCTCTCAGTCTTAATGACAAAGGCAGAAGCATTCTACTTCTCCAAGTCATGATGGTTGTCAAATCTTCTTACTATTCTGCATGGGCCGTCATGCAGAATAATCAGCCGCGTCTGGAGTTTAGGCAGAGGGCTTCATTAAAAAAATTCCCTACAACCTCCCAATGCCAAATTGATTGTTCTTCAATGTAACATCAATGAAATATCTACTACTAAGAGCAAGATTAAACTGGACGAGATATTATCACTGGCGGATTCCAAAGGTGCTAATATCATTTGTCTACAAGAAACCAAGCTTAAGCCCAACTACCTTTTTATGGTGAAGGGCTTCAAAATACTGAGAAAAGACAGGCCTTCAGCAAATGGAGGAGGAGGGCTCCTGACTCTCATCAAAGACCTTTCTTTTCAAGAAATTGACACTCCTTCAATGACCCACATTGAACTACAGGCCTTCAAAATACACCTACCTAATCAAAGACCCCTAACAATTGTGAACACCTATCACCCGCCCCAAAAACCAGACCCCAATATACTCATCCTTGGTGACTTCAACAGCAAGCATCAATCTTTAGGATGTTCCCTCAACAACACTGAGGGCTCTATCCTAAGCTCCTCCATTGATGACAACAACCTCACAATTGTGTCCCATGGTCCTACCTACATCTCTCACTCCTATAGAAGTCTGCAAACACTAGATCTCACCATCACCTTCTCATTTATGCAACAGTTCATAAAAAACAGCACCCTGAAAAGCATCGGAAGCGACCATCTTCCTTTGTAAACAGAAATCTCCACCTCCACCTCCCTCCCAAAATCTCTACAGAGACTTTTCTGGAACTATAAGAAAGCCTCCTGGATTTCATTTAGAACATCGATAGATAGTCTTCTTTGTAAAATCCTACTAAACTCTTCCTTGGAAGACAGATGGAAGAACTGATGGTCTGCAGTCCTAATTTCTGCCAAACAAATTATTTCCAGAAGAAACAGAAAATCCTACATTCCTGGATACAGAGTTGTACTAGATCTTTTGAAAGATGGAATAGAAGATAGGAATAAAGTTTACCTAGACCTTATTGAGAACAACAATATCCTCATCAGAGATTACAATTACCTTGCTGCAAAAATTAAACTTATGGCCAACCAAATCAAACTGAATAAGTGGTTTGAACTCTGTTTTTCAATTGACACAAAATCCAGCAACACAAAACTATGGAGACTGCTACATGCCTCAATCAGGACACTTTGTCCTCCAGCAGCTCAAATGCTTTCAAGGATAATTCTGGAAATCCCCTCACAGATAAATGCACTACAGCAAATCATTTTTCCTACAATTACAGCTCCACTGCAAAAACTAATTTTGATTTGAAGATTAAAAAAATGATAGAAAATCTAGGCTCACCAGAAACCTTGGATATCCAAACACAGCCACATATTTTCAGTAAACCTTTTCAGAGCATGAACTTGACGAAGCTTTAAGGCATCTTAACCCTACAAAAGCTCCTGGTCCAGACCACATCACTGAACCAATGTTGAAAAATCTCAGCTCCCATGCCGACTAAAATTCTTAAGCATTTTCAATTACAGTAGGAGCTCGTCTACCCTCCCTAAAAAATGTAAATATGCCATAATCATCCCATCCACAAACCTGAGCCTGAGAACCACCCAGCCAACTACAGACCTATCTCTATAACCTCTATTCCCTGCAAAACCATGGAACACATGATTTTCAATAGGTTAACTTTTTATCTTAACCTCAACAAAGAACTTTTAAAAAATATCAAACCACAGATAAAATCTTTTACTTCGTTCACCAAATCCAAGACAGCTTTCATCATGACCCTACAAAATCCACCTAAGCGGCCTTCATCGACCTCTCCC
This sequence comes from Cordylochernes scorpioides, assembly GCA_030710605.1. NCBI lineage: Eukaryota > Metazoa > Arthropoda > Arachnida > Pseudoscorpiones > Chernetidae > Cordylochernes > Cordylochernes scorpioides. The sequence goes on from CP092886.1 coordinate 155,942,782, forward strand.
AAGCCTTTGACAGAGTCTGGATGGAAAATCTAATTCTCAAACTTGATAAACTTGGAATAGAGAGAAGTATGCTGAGATGGATCAGCGACATTCTATCCAAACCCACCATACAGGCTAATTTCAGCAACAACAAATCAAAAACCACTCATATTTACAAAGGTCTACCTCAAGGGTCAATCCTAAGCCCTATTCTCTTCAATATTTACCTAAATGATGTACACACTTTCTTCAAACCAGCAGCTAAAATTGCTCTTTACGCAGATGATATAATCATCTAGGTCTCCAAAAACAACCTCTCCGATGTAGAACACTCTCTGAATAAAGCCATAAAAAATCTGCAAAAGGTAACCCAGAAACTGAAATTATCTATCATCAGTATATCTGAAATTGTCCTCTTCACAATCAACAACAACCTTCAACATTGGACCCCAAATATTTCATTTAACAACTCAATATTCCAATATTCAGATTCCCCAAAATATTTTGTGGTGTCACACTTGACCCTGCTCTCACTTAAAAAAAAAAATGAAACATTATAAACAAAGCTAAAAATATAGAAAGTTGGAATCCTCTGATGAGTATAAGTAAAAGATTTGAAGCGTACGATTCTAAAAATAGATTCAGAATCGTGAAAAAAAATATCTGGCTTAAACTCTGGTGCAAATGCCACTATCTTACGCACAAGTACCTTGCACTCATAAGACCTATTTTGGAATATGCTTCCCCAGCCTGGATCAATGCAAGTAAAACCAATCTTTCCAGAATAGACAGAATCCAAGCAAGTACAGCTAAAATCATCAGCGGGCTTCGAGGATCCTGCCTAAGCCACATTGCTGAACTCGAATCCAACCCTCTTCCCCTGCACCTAAGGAGAAAAAATTCTACTTCTCAAAATTCATATCCAAAAAGATTCTCTCCAAAAGAACATCTTACAGGATAATTTATTAGAAATTGGGTCCCAAATCAAAGAGTAAAATACCCACTTCTCTCGACATGGCTCACAATTCTAATCTTTTAAACATCTCAATTAATCCCAAACACATAACTTACTATCTCTCACACAGAACTCACAACTAACTCATCTGTTTCCCTCATCTACCAGCCAATCTCCACAAACATAAAACTTAGCCAGAATTATTTAAAGCTCTTGGCCTCCAAATCATTGAGAAAATAGCTCCCTCTTCAACATCACAATTTACACTGACAGTAGCCAACTTGAAACTAGACTGTCTGGCAGTGGAATTGCTATCTACAAAGAAAATATCCTGGAAAAAATCTCCCTTTCCCACCCTTGACACATTTCAGCTTATGAATCGTAACTCTTTGCAATAGATATAGCTCTAAAAGACATCAACATAAACTCGCCAAGCAATATAATAATCTACTCCGTCTCAAGAAAAGCCATTTATACCCTTCAAAGCTGCTTCTCCATTCAAGAACCTCTATCAAGAGCATCACTAAGTCTGTAAACCGACTCCCATCCAACAACTCTGTCACAGTGCAATGGCTTACAGCTCACGTTGGAATTCCTGGAAATGAGCTAGCAGATTCTATAGCAAAGTCTGAAGCTCTTGGCCTACCTGAAGCCAGGGAATCTACTACCCAATTAGATGAAAGAGGCCTTCTCTATACCATCAAAACCCAATGCCTGCAGGAATGGAAATCTAACGTTGGCCATGACTGGAACAGAGCAGGAGGGACAAGCACCGGTTCTGTTCTCCCAAGAGAACAAGTCTTTGATTTCCAGAATTAAGTCTGGTCATCTTTGGACAATGACTTTCCAGAATGGTTGCAAGGTTTTTCCACTATGTACTAAGTGCAATTCTCAACCTGTAACCCCAAAACACATTATTGACTCTATTGACTCATCCATTGATGAAGTCTACTAATCCCTGGTAGACACCATAAAAAGTCTCAAGCTTTACAAGCTTGATACCCTAATATGATTGAGCGGAGATAATAAAGATGAAGAGGGTATGCCTCCTTGACAGTATATTATTATAAATAGTCTTGTTTATATAGTTTTCTCTTTTGATATATATATCTCAAATCTCTCTTTTGTGTGTATGATTTACCATTGATGGATACCGATAAATTATTTTAAAATCTAAGCAGCTTTTGCAAAGTCTCCCCTACAGTTGTGGGATAGAAATTTATATTGATACCTTTAAATACCAAGTGAACATAATAAATTTCTTAATTACTCACCTTCCTGAATTTCAGTCATATGATTTTCTAAATAAGTGCAGGCAGCTTGGGATCTTGCGCCAATTGCCATTGCTTTGCAATCAAAATAGTTGGCTGAAGGGCATACTTGATATATATGAGGTCCTTCAGCCTATAAAACAAAATAAAAACATTAGACATTTCATATATTGCCAGTATAATATATTTCACAAAAATATTTTTATGCAGTGATGCTTGTTACCGTTTTTATATCAATTTAGGTATTAGTGCACATCTAGCTTTAGGGCTCCAGAAATTTTTTTGTTTGATCAGATACAGTCTAGAATGTGTGGTCATGAGGCTGGATTTGTGAAGCATGTGATGAAGAGTGTGAAAGATTTCTCACACCCCTTTAATGTTGAAAGTTTCAGGTGGCCTGTTCTAAAGCTTGTAACCCTTGTTTGATCATTGCTCTAGAGATAGGAATCAAGAGTGCTCCTGATTTTTTATTGCTGTACAAATTTATATATATACACAGTAAAATGCCTAATTGAAATTACTAGTTACAAAAAGTTATTTTGATGATATATGGATTTGGGCTAAAAATAATAATCAAAATTTTCAGGAAAACAATTGACCATAGCCTGCTGTAGCCAAAGTCTGCATCCTCCTGCAAATAATATATGTATTTGACCCTATATCAGATTTTTAATCTCTCTAAATCTGATAATAATCATTGAATATTTCTATCACTATTACAGGTACAAAAAAGGTTTAGAAATAATTCCAATATTCACAAAATAAAACTATCACTATTTTGGTAACAAAGTTTTCAATATTTCCTAAGATGTGTGCAGAACTGTTTGTTCGAAAATTCTTACATATGATATTAATTCTTAATCTTGCCTTTATTGGTAAAATACTTTATTGCCTTTGTCATGTATATTATTTATAATAGTTGGGATCAAACAACAGTGCTAGTTATTCACATTTTCCAAAGTTGATGGTACTTTAGCCTTGGTTATTTTTCAGTCTTACACAACCCTTGATTAAAATTGCGGTTTCATCTATAGAAATATTTTGAATAGATGTTGATGTACAGGTATAATCCTTGAAATTCATGAATTTTGCTGGTCACAGAAAAATACCAAATTTCATTATGGTAAGAAAATCCAGGAGAATCATGGCCAAGATGGAATATGAAAAACAATTGTTTGAATCTATTTTGAAATCACAGATCAGAAGATAATTACTTTCATCGGACTTCCAGTAATAATAAATCATAAGAAAATATTCCCATCTAATGTTCATTAGCAGTCCAATGAAGATGTTGAGCTCTGATGAGTTGCTATTGTAGCATTCTTGAATTGTGTTTTGATACACTGGTGTTTTATTTTAATTTTAGATAAATGATAATTTGTACTGTCACAGAAGAAGAGCTAGTAATATTGAATTCAGGTACATCCAAGGATATAGCTTGGTCTGAATGAGTTGGAAATATCACACACAATAACAGTATCTGGAGTTATTCAATTCCAAAAATTGAGCTTGAATTTAATTTCCAACCATAATTTGCCAATGCTTAGGTTTCAGGTATTTCAGAGCAATAATAAGCTTTTATACTCATATATTTCGCTTTAAAAATCTAATGAGAATATAAATAAGGAAAACAGTAGTCATCTCTTGCAGGCAAAAGTTCCTGAGTAAACAGAGAAATCACATCAAAAGCAAATTTGGGTGCTAATCAATAAGTTCATTTGGGAAATGGCCTAATAGCTTCTTTCTTATCTCCACTTAATCATATTAGGGTATCAAGCTTGTAGAGCTTTTGATGGGATCTGCTGAGGATGAGTAGAGCTCATCAATGGATGAGTCAATAGTCAATAATGTGTTTTGGGGTTGCAGGTTGAGAATTGCACTTATTGCATAGTGGGAAATCTTGCAACCATTTGGAAAGTCATTGTCTGTAGATGACCAGACATGAGTCTGGAGATCAAAAATGTTGTTCTCTTGGGAGTACAGACTGGTGCTTGTCCCTCCTGCTCTGTACCATTCATGTGCAGCATTAGATTTCCATTCCTGCAGGCATTGGATTTTGATAGTACAGAGGAGGTCTCTTTTGTCTAGTTGGGTGATAGATTCCCTGGCTTAAGGGAGGCCAAGAGCTCCAGACTTTGCCAGAGAGTCTGCTAACTCATTTCCAGGAATTCTGACATGAGCGATTGGCTGGGAGTCAGTCTATAGACTTAGCGATGCTCTTGAGAAGAGGTTCTTGAATGGAGAAGCAAGTTTGAAAGGTATAAATGGCTGCTCTTTAGTCAGAGTGGATTATTATTTTGCTTGGCGAGTTGATGTTGATGTCTTTTAGAGCAGTAATTCTGATTTGTAAAGTGAAATGTGTCTAGGATGATTTTTTCCAGTATCTTATTTTGGTAGATAGCAATTCCATTGCTAGACAGTCCAGTTTCAAGTTGGCTACCATCAATGTAAATTGTGATGTCAAAGAAGGAGATATTTTCCTCAATGATTTGGAGGCCAAGAGCTTAAAATAATTCTGGCTAAGTTTTATGTTTGTGGAGATTGGCTGGTAGATGAGGGAAACAGATGAGTTAATTGTGAGTTCTGTGTGAGAGATAGTAAGTTCTGTGTTTGGGATTAATTGAGATGTTTAAAAGATTAGAATTGTGAGCCATGTCGAGAGAAGTGGGTGTTTTACTCTTTGATTTGGGACCCAATTTCTAATAAATTATCCTGTAAGATGTTCTTTTGGAGAGAATCTTTTTGGATATGAATTTTGAGAAGTAGAATTTTTTCTCCTCAGGTGCAGGGGAAGAGGGTTGGATTAGAGTTCAGCAATGTGGTTTAGGTAGGATCCTCGAGGCCTGCTGTTGATTTTAGCTGTGCTTGCTTGAATTCTGTCTATTCTGGATATATTGGTTTAAATTGATCCAGGCTGAGGCAGCATATTCCAAAATAGGTTTTACGAGTGCAAGGTATGTTGTGCGCAAGATATTGGCATTTGCACCCCAGTTTAAACCCGATATTTTTTCAGGATTCTGAATCTACAGGGTGTACCAGGTAAATTGGGAATTTCAACAATGGTATTTTAACTGAAATTTTTTGCAAGTAAAAATTAAAATATCCGAATGAAATTTGACACAGTAGTAGATAAAAGGATATAGTTTTTATTTATTCAATGTAGTTTCCATTATTAGCTACAACAGTCTCGAGGCGAGTGCGGAATGAAGCACAGGCCTTGGCGACGATGACCTTGTCCATTTGGGTCATCACCGTGTGAACTGCTTTCTTGACAGACTGGATGGTGGTATGAGGAGCTTTGTTGACATCTCTCTCAACAACGCCCCATACATAGTAGTCGAGGGGATTGCAATCTGGAGAATTAGGGGGCCAAATATCAGGACCCCAGTGACTAGGGACGTTAAGTGTCAGCCACGATTGTGTCTTTTTTGCCTTATGGGCTGGAGCTGAGTCCTGTTGGAAGACATACTTCCTTCCTGCGGCCACCATGTCCATCCAAGGCTTCACAACGGTCTCCAGAACATTGATGTAGGTGTCAGCGTTCATCCTAAGGCCCTTCTCAAAGAAATGGGGAGGCATGACATCACCTTCACTGCTGATAACGCCAAGGACCATTACGGAGGCAGGAAATTTCGTGTGCATCACGACAGGTATCTCTGAGGGGTCTTTACAGATCCAGCGATTATTCCTGGGATTTACCTTTTGGTCCACGTCAAAGTTCTTTTCGTCAGAGAAGAACCTTAGCATGCCAAAAGAGTAGTGTTTCAGGTTGTTGAGGAGGGCAGCAGCCTTTCCTTTTCTGTTATTCTTCATATTCTCAGTCAGCAACTGACCTTTCCGAAGGGCATAAGACTTGAGACCAAGGTCCTCATGGATAGTTCTGACAATTGTCATAGAGCCAACGTCCATTTCCTTGGCTATGGCCCTCATGCTCTTCCCAGGGTTTCCATCAATCTTCTCCTTGACATTTTTGACAAATTCTTCGCCTCTTACCCTGTCCGATCGACGCGAGTGCTTTTTCCTTGTAGCTATCCCCTCTTTGTTACTGTCGGCCTCATCAAACTGCTTCTTGACACGATAAATAGTGGTTTTGGGCAACTTAAGAAAATCCACTATCTCTTTGGGGCTCCTTCCGGCGCGCAGAGCAACGATGATGGCAGCTCGATTTTCAAATTCTCGGTTACTTTTCATCACTACACTGCGCACACATGTACTGTTGCATTTTACACGAATATGGCTACGTAATGAAAAAAAACAAGTTTTTAATCTCAAGTAGTTTTTGTTTTATGGACTGTCAAAGTTAGTCCCAATTTACCTGGTACACCCTGTATTATCAACCTCGTTTATCATGTTGTCAATGTTTTTTAAAAAGTGTGAGCAGGGTCAAGTGTTACATCAAGATTATTTGGGTAATCTGAATATTGGATTATTGAGTTCTTCAATGAAAAATTTGGGGTCCATTGGCGAAGGTGGTTGTTGATGGTGAAGAGGCCAATTTCAGATTTGCTGATGTTAATAGATAATTTCAGCTTCTTGGTTACCTTTTTCAGATATTTCATGGCTTTATTCAGAGAGTGTTCTGCTTTGAAGAGGTTGTTTTTTTAGACCCAGATAATTATATCATCTGTGTAAAGAGCAAATTTAGCTACTGGTTTGATAAAGGTGTGTACATCATTTAAAAATATTGAAGAAAATAAGGCTTAGGACTGATGTTTGGAGTAGACCCTGGTAAATACGAGTGGTTTTTGATTTGTTTTTGTTGAAATTAACCTGTATGGTCTGTTTGGATACAAAGTTGCTGATCCAACTCGGCACGCTTCCCTCTATTCCAAATTTATAAAGTTTGAGAATTAGGTTTTCCTTGCAGACTTTCGAAAGCTTGGGAGAGGTCGATGAAGGCTACTATAGGGGATTTTGTAGGTTTATGATGGAAGCTGTCCTGGATTTGTTAAATGAAGTAAAAGATTGAACCCTCTGTTTTTTGATATTTTTTAAAAGCTCTTTGATGAGGGTCTAGTAGGTTGTTGAGGCTCAAATAGAAAGTTAGCCTATTGAGAAGCATGTGTTCCATGATTTTGCAGGGAATAGAGGTTATAGAGATAGGTCTGTAGTTGGTTGGGTGGTTCTCAGGCTCAGGTTTGTGGATAGAGATAATTATGGCATTTTTCCACTCTTTAGGGAGGGTAGACGAGCTCCAACTGTAATTGAAAATGTTCTAGTTTGGCATGGGAGCTGAGATTTTTCAAAATGGGTCCAGTGATGTTGTCTGGACCAGAAGATTTTTTAGGGTCAAGATGACTTAAAGCTTCATAAAGTTCATATTCTTGAAAAGGTTTACTGAAAATGTGGCTGGGTTTGGATTTTGCAAGGTTTCTGGTGAGCCTAGATTTTCTTCCAATTTTTTTATCCTTTTAATCAAAATTAGTTTTGCAGTAGAGCTGTAATGGTGGGCAAAATTATTTGCTGTGCTGTATTTATCTGTGAGGGGATGGAGCATGGAGCAGTCTCCATAGTTTTGTGTCGATGGTTTTTGTGTCAATTGAAGAACAGAGTTCAATCCACTTATTCAGTTTGATTTGGTTGGCCTTAAGTTTAATTTTTGCAGCAAGGTAATTGTAATCTCTGATGAGGAGGAAATTGTTGTTCTCAATAAAGTCTAGGTAAACTTTATTTCTATCTTATTTTTCATTTTTCAGAAGATCTAGTACATCTGTGTATCCAAGAATGTAGAATTTCCTGTTTCTTCTGGGGATATTTTGTTTGGCAGAAATTAGGATTGCAGGCTTCCAGTTCTTTCATCTATCGTCCAAGGAAGAATTTAGTAGAATTTTACAGAGAAGACTATCTATTGATGTTTAAATGAATTCCAGGAGGCTTTCTTATAGTCCCAGAAAAGCCTTTGTGAAGATTTTGGGAGGGAAGTAGAGGTCGAGATTTTTTTTAGCAAAGGAAGATGATCGCTTCCAATGCTTTTCAGGGTGCTGTTTTTCATGAACTGTTGCATAGATGGAGAGGTGATAGTGAAATCTAGTGTTTTAGGAGTTCCATAGGAGTGTGAGAGATGTGAGTAGGACCATGGGACACAATTGTGAAGTTGTTGTCATCATTGAAGGTGCTGAGGATAGAGTCCTCAGTGTTGTTGATGGAACACCCCCAAGATAGATGCTTGCTGTTGAAATCACCAAGGATGAATATATTGGGGTCAAGTAGGTGTGCAACTAAGACCAGTTCAGGGCCTGGTTTTTGGGGTGGTTGATAGGTTTTCACAATTGTTAGGGTTCTCTGATTTTTTTAAAGGCCTGTAGTCTAGTGTGGGTCTTTGAAGGAGTGACAATTTATTGAAAAGAAAGGTCTTTGATGAGGGTCAGAAGCCCTCCTCCTCCACCTGCTGAAGGCCTGTCTTTTTTTTCTCAGTATTTTGAAGCCCTTTACTTTAAAAGGTGGTTGGGCTTAAGCTTGTTTTCTTGTAGACAAATGATATTAGCACCTTTGGAATCTGCCAGTGATAATATCTCGTCCAGTTTAATCTTGCTTTTATTAGTAGATATGCAATTGAAGTTGTATTGAAGAACATTCAATTTTGCATTTGGAGAATGTAGGGAATTTTTCGAATGAAGCCCTCTGCCTAAACTCCAGACTCAGCCCTTATTATTCTGTGTGATGGCCGATGTAGCATAGCGAGGTGATTTGACAACTATCATGACTGGGTAAAGTAGAAAGTGTCTGCCTTTGTCATTAAGATGGGAGCACTACTCAGTGGCAGGTCAACTTATCTCCAAAAGAAATGGCCGCCTCTGACATGAGGAACAGATGCCATGTGCAGCCGCTCCCAACATGGAGTACAAACGCTGCTTATCCTGTATCCCTGTAATAGGAGCCCTTACAGGGTACTATCAGCCAGGACAGTGAGCCCAGGTTTTTTTTTAGTGAGCTTGTTACTACTCCCCTCCTCCATTTTCATCTGGGCTTGGGACCGGCAAAGGCAGTTTTCTAATAGCTTCTAAGATAGAAAAGTTGGTTTGATATTTATAACCCCACCTAATTCTTTTGGCGATATAAAGCAAACTAAATTTACAGAATATTTTGCAAGGAAACTCCACATATGAATACATTTATCATTATTACCAATATTTTATTCTCAATTTATTGATTTAAATTTGGTCTTGATATGCTATGATTAAAATATATTATTGTTATGGCTCTGTTTTACTCCAGTCACCTAATGCTGAACCTCTTACTGATGGCCTTGTAGGGCCAGTGATAAGGGTCCAACATGAATGAAGGCTTAAGGATTGATCTCCAGAATATTATTTCTGTTTTTTTGCCACCATAACACTCTACAAAATTGCAAAATGACAATTTTCACAAAGAGAATTTAAAATGATTTTACAACAATAAAACACTTGCCTTTAAAACATTTTCAAAATTTTCTCTAACGAAATTTACTAAAGCACGTTTATATTGACACATATAAGATATTAACACTATATGAAAATTTGAGATTAAATATACAATGAATTTAATATTTTGATGTGATGTTTCAGTATCAGTGCTGCTACGGTCTTCAGACAAAAACAAAGAATTTTTAATAGGACTAGTTTTAAAAATGCAATGCTTATTCTGAAGGTGGTAACAGCACTGTTACTGAAAGGTCACCTAAAAATATCATTCGATTGTATATTATGGTTTTAAAATATCATATAAGTACTAATAAACCTTCTTTTATAAATTTGGCAAAAATTAATGAAATGTATAAAGGCAAAAGTACCAATTTCATTAGAATAGGCAGTCATTTTATTGTAACTTTATAAGAAGATGAAGATGTATTAATGCTCAGGGAAAGGGGGGGGGGGGGTAGCAATGTGAAGCTGAGTTATAATTAATATTTTAAAACAAAGAATATATTTGATAATAAAATTTTTATATTACATCATATCCAGCAACAAGGAGCCCAACACCATAAGGACGGCGATCATGGCGTTGAGTACAAGCATGCATTTCTTGTTGAAAATTAAGGAAAATTATTTTCTTTAGAGTGGGGCAATTTCAGCTATATCAGCTTTGACAAATTCAAAATTTCCACCTGGAGACCATAATTTTGAGAAATGGCATTCATTGACCTAGGTTATGCTTAGATTTTATAAGATCAAGAAGGAATTCATGACATTTTAGAATATGTGCCAAAAGGCTGTTCTGCTGGTAAAGTGAGTAGGCATATTTTATGGCCAAAATGTACAAGGAAATTTCCCAGAAGATTATTGATTTATAAAAAGAAAGGTTACTTTGCCTTTCAAAATAGGTGATAAGCCTGCATGGACTGATGAAGGCCATGGCCTGAACCATGTTGTGGTTTTGTCATTGACCTGCAAATGAGTTTTCAGAGATGATTGATAGCTAGTGTATAGTTTTAGTAATGGACTTTGCCTTGTCATAAGCACTGATTTAAGAAAAAGGCATCTCCTTATCGTGCAACTGAAAGTTGCTGATGGCTTGCGCCATCTATCGGAATAAATATCAACTATTCTCGTTGATTTTTAATTATTCCAGAATTGGCCAAATACCCATTCTTGATTAATCAAGAAAAGCTAACCACGGACGCGTTTCGGGCTGTTGGCCGTCATCAGCGTGGTGCAAGCTGTACCTCAACGACCAAAAAATTGGTCATTAAGGCATCCTGAAGAATCATGAAACGGGTAGTTAAGGCCAGAATTGCGTAATCACATAAGCACTGTTATTACCAGATTTTTTGCCTTGCTATTGTTAACCCTTTTTGAACAATATGGAAAAAAATATGTACCATAAAATCATATTTTTGCTTTTTAATTCTTAATAAACATTTTAATAATCCATTGGAGGTCCTCATTACTTTAAAGAAAGAAGTATGTGTACTATATTATATATAATTCTTATAATTTATTATTAAAAAGAATGTTTTAAAAAATTTTTGCTTATCCCTAGTAGACATGGTACAGGCCATGATAATCATGGTGGATAGATGTAGGTACTGCTTTTTACTGTAAGTTCATCACATGTCAACACATGAAAAGCAGTTCGACTTTGCACTTACAAATGTGCCAGAGCCTCATTTGGTTACTTGCACTTACTGGTGGGGTTGGTCTTTTGCAAGATTCGAATTGGAACATTTTTTTTAAATCAGAAAATATTTCCTAATGCGGGAATTAAACCCGGGTCGTAGCGACCGAAAACAACAATTTAGACCATCCTTCCACCGACCCCCTAAAAAGAATGCTGATATAGTAGGTCTATCAAATTAGTGGCTTATCTTGGTTATTATTTAGTGTTAAATGAACAATTTGTAAAATAAAAATTGATAAAGATTGGAAAGATGCTCAGAAAATAAAGTGAGCCAACTAAAAATGAATACATGTGAAAATGATGCATATTTTGTGTGCACAGAAACTAGCATAAGAAATTATTCACCTAAGAAAGAACATTTTAGAAACAGAGAGTGAGAACTAGTAAGATATGTTATTGAAGGACTTCAACCCAACTATGAGAAAATTACAACACTCAAATAAAGGCATTTTATTATCATACTTCAGGCAAAATCCTTACTAGGTTTTGAATAGAAGAAATAAGATAGAGGTAATAATCATGAAAATTCTTTTAAATATTCATGCAACCAATTTAAAGACTAATTTAAAGATATACCACATGTGCGAAAGAAAAAGACATATCAAGAAAAAGACAAATTCAAACCAGAAGGAATAAAAAAGGTATAGTGAATGAGGTACAAATGCAAGATACTATTTCTTATTATGCTCTCTACAAAACAAAAAAAAAAGATTATAATATGGACTATGATATATATTTATTTATACAGAAGATGAAGCTATAAATAGAAAAGAAAAGGATGTACAAATTGAATATCATGTTCAGACATATACTAATAATACTAATATTGGGGAAATGACAAATAGATGAAATAAATAATAATAATATGGAGTCGAATAAATTTAAAAGACCACAAAAAATAAAAATAAAAGCTAAGGAATTTTGAAAACATACCTTGTGTAAGGGTGAGAGCATCCGAAATGACTATGGTAAGGCTATAAAATATTAAAGCAGGACAGTGGGATAGTGCAATGTAAAAGAAAAAACAACATGTGTATTTTTCTAAAGAGACAAAGGTCACCTCTCCCGTCAAAATAGACATCAGAACTAGACGCATCTATTGACCGTCGCCGCAACTAGCGGCCTCGGGTTGGTGACAAAGCCACAACAGTTTGACAAACTGAAAAGCATCCACCTAGAGACCATGGTTTCGGGCTAATGGCCCTCGTCAGTCTAGGGCGGACTTTATTCCATGAGATCCGCACAGGATCTAATGGAATCTTGACAATCTGCCAAAGAGGTGCTTAGCTGGCAAAGTGGCTAGGCCATATCTATGGCTAAAATATAGATGGAAATTTTTGCTGGGAAGATATTGATCTAAAGAGACAAAGGTTGCCTCTCCCGTCAAAATAGACGTCAGAACTGTGTATTTTTACTAAAATTTGAGAAATGCTACCTGACCTATTATAAAGTTGTTAGAATTAAATGGATAATGAGTACTAATCTGTCTGAAGACCAAGAAAACCAAATGAAAATTAATGAAGCAAAAATTTTGCAATGGTATACATCCAAATTCCCAGAAATGGGCATGTAATGATTGATGCATCTGCCATATGGTGTTGGTGCCAGCATAGTTCACTTCTGTCGCCATTTTGCAGGATGTGCAGGATACTTTTGATTTTCCCTTATTGACCAGAATGATTATATGCCAATTGCGTGTGTGATCACTGATGACCTACACTCATGGTACCTATTAAGATTCCCATTGACTTAATGGCACAGACCTCTCTATTTGCAATTTTGTCAGGATAGAGACACATGGACAGTGGAATGGCACAGGGTAGTGTTATTAGATAAATCTCACATCTGCTTTAGCAATAACAGCCATTAAGAGTTTGCTGCCGTCTTGTTGACAGGTCTGTGTGAAATTCTTCACCTCACGACATTGCTCCAATATGGTTTGAAGAGTCATTCCTTATGATAACAGTCAGCCTCTGAATCATATTAAGGGCATTGATGAGGCACAATTTGGATTGTAGATTATATACACAAGGTAATAAGACCAAATCCAAATAAATAAATAGTGTGTGACGTTTCGGTAACAGAGTTGTTACTGAAGGAAGTTTTTAGTTAATGAAGGAGTTTTTTAATTAATGATTTTATTTAATCATACAAACATTACAATTATAACATAATAGAAAGAAAGATAATGGGAAATACAGCAATCAAAATATATATGTGCTATCGAACAAAAGCAACAACATCGAGTAGTCAAATATCAATAAAATGTCATCAATGATAATAAGCTTGGAAATTAAATCCAACAAAGCCCCCCTTTAATTTCAAGCTGAATATCTTGAAGGCTAATGTCGACAGACATTCATAGCTAAGCTGCTACGTCACAACGTGACGTCACGGTCTGTGGTGGCGCTACTTGACTTTCTTTGTTTACCGGAAAAATGTTAACATTTAGGCCTAAATAGCAAACGAATATTATATACACACATTGATATCAAATAAAAATAACAATATACACACATTTTTACATTGAGTTGGTCTTATAATTAAATAAAGATAACAAATGGATTAATTTTTCCTTTGATAAAGCCTTTGTTAAAAAACAAGAAATGGTCTTCAGTTTTTACATATTGAATGTCAAAAATATTATTTTTCAATTTCTCATGTAAAAAAGCAATAGATCTAACTAAATGATTAGATTTATCAGTTGTTTGACCAGACTTAGTCAAAAATATTTTGATGCTTTATTATCACAAAATATTTGTATTTTAACAAAATTAGATGTAATTTCTTCAAAAAAGTATTGGATGTAAATGGCCTTTTTTACAGTTTGAAGTAATCCACTTAATTCGCTATCACAAGTTGAAAGACATGTGTTAGGAATATTCTTACTTGACCAAGAAATGAGATTTTTATCTATATAAAAGGTTAATCCAGCAGTTGATCTTGCTTTATTGGATCTGCCACAATTCCATGATGCATCTGTGTAAGCCTTTAATTCGACATCTCCTTTAGTATATATTAATCCATACTGCTTACTTCCTTTTAAATACCTAAGAATTCTCTTAGCTGCACCCATGTGCATTTCTCTAGGGTTTTGATTATATCTGCGTAAAAGAGTAACTGCAAAGGCAATATCAGGCCTAGATTTCGTTGAGAGATAAAGCAAAGAGCCTATTAATTCTTGATATTGAGTCTTATTGACTTCCTTAGAGCTATTAAAATTATCTAAATTAGTGTTAGGATCTAATGGGGTTGAAATATGCTTGCAATCTTGCATGTTATATTTTTGTAAAATTTTATTTATGAAATTTTCCTGTTTTAAAATCAGTCTAACATCCTCTTTAATAAATCCAATGCCTAAAATGTTACAAGTTGTTAAACTTTCTTTTATTTTGAAGTGAAGTCTTATTTTTTGTATTATATCATGCAAAATTTCAGGATCAGAATTAATGATTATCATATCATCAACATGCAGTCCTAAAAGTAAATGTGAATTGCCATTTCAAAAGTAAAAACACATTTATCAGATTTAAGTTGTGTTAAACCTATTTCAAAAAGGTATTCTGTAAATATTTCATACCATACCCTACCACTCTGTTTAAGTCCATACAATGCCTGATTTAGTATACATACAGAGGTCCTTTTCTTGTCATCCTGGTAGCCTGGAGGTTGGGTCATGTAGATGGTCTCTGAAAGTTTTCCATACAGGAATGCTGTTTCAACATCAAAGTGGTGAAATTCATATCCTGCCATTGTAGCATAGGCTAGAAGAGTTCTAAACGAATTTGTTTTCATCACTGGAGAAAAGGTTTCTGTGTAGTCTGTCCCATATTCCTGAGAGCAGCCCAAAGCAACAAGTCTTGCTTTGTAGATCTCCTGATTGGTTTGAGGATCCATTTTCTTTGAAAATATCCATTTGGATTTTATTGCTTCAGCACCTTCAGGTAATTCAGTAAGGTCCCATACATGATGGTTCTGAAGTGAATGAATTTCCTTATCCATTGCTTGTTGCCACAAAGGTGAATCAGGATGATTAATTGCTTCTTCATAAGATGATGGTAGCAAGTTTCCATGGGAAAGCTTGAGTGCTCCTACAGTTGGATCATAGGTGGGATCTTTGCCTTCATTGTCTTCAATAGGTTCATCTGAAGAAAGCTCATAGTAAAGTTTATCTTTCAAATTTGGTCTGAGATTGTAAGGAAGTTCAGAATGTTCATCTTGATTTTCAAGATCAGAATGAGAATGATCATCATGATTCTCTACTTCTTCAGAAGTTTCTGGGATAGTCTCTTCTGGAAAATTGTAAAGGAAATATTTTTGAGTGTCATCTGAATCATTTTTGTTTAGTATTTCCTTTCCTAATTTATTTTCAAGAAATTTAACATCTCTTGTTTCAATTACATTTTCATTTTCAGGATCAATTAGTCTCCAAGCCTTTCTTGTGCTTGAATAGCCAACAAATATTCCAGCCTTGGCTGTAGGTTGAAATTTTCCTCTTTTGTGCTTGTGTACATAGTAGTAAGCTATGCATCCAAATATCTTTAGATGAGCTACAGTTGGCTTTCTATTTGAAAATCTCTCTTCAGGAGTTATCCATCCCAATTTTTTACAAGGTGTTCTATTTTTCAAATAAGCAAAGGTTGACATTGTTTCTGCCCAATATCTCAATTGAAGTTGTGAGTCTATCAGCAAAGCTCTTGTTCCTTCAATCAGTGTTCTGTAATACCTTTCTGAGATACCATTTTGTTGGGGTGTGTAAACATTTGTCAGTTGGTGCTTTATGCCTTTACCTTTTAAATATTGAGTCATTTGATGATTTGTGAATTCTTTTCCATTATCTGATCTTAATTGTTCGACTTTGATTTCTTTTTCCTTTTCAATTTCTTCAATGAAAGAACTGATGATGTCAAAAGTTTCCAATTTGGATGAGAGAAATTCTACAAATATTTTTCTAGAAAAGTCATCAACAAGTGTTAATACATATTTAGCACCTCCAATTGATTCCTCTTGAATAGGTCCAATCAAATCAATATGTATTAAGTCCAATGGTCTAGTAGATTGAGGATATAGGACTGGTTTGAAGGGTGTTCTAGGATGTTTGGCCTGAATACAAACTTGACAAGTGTCCATATTCTGGGATTGGGTATTGAAATTGTGAGCTGAATTATTCTTCAACATTTGCTTCATGTATTCTTCATTTAGGTGTCCCAATCTTTTGTGCCAATCATTCCTGGTATGAATAGTAGCCTTTAAAGCCTGTGATGGAATTTCTTCTGGTGCTGATGTTTTGATTATGTAGAAATCATTTATTCTTTGGGCCATCAAAATTTTTTTCTCCATCTTCCTCCATTATATGTCCTCCATCCTTATCAAAAAGTACTTTTTTATTGTCGTCTACCAGTTTGTTAACAGACATTAAGTTACCTGACAATTTTTCAACATATAGGACATCATTAAGCCTAATCAACTTATTCTATCCTTCAATTTCAATTGCTCCTTCTGCATTGGATATTATTTCAGTCATCTGCAAGTTTTATTGTTTTGTGAACCTCTCTTTCTTCCTTTAATAGATCTCTATTTGATGTCATGTGACAGCTAGCCCCACTATCAATCACCCATTCTTCAGGTTGTTGAGTAGTTTCATATTCTTTGATGTTGGACACATGTTCCTCAGGTTGCAAATTTACAAATTTTGCCTTATTTTGATGTTCAGGTTTATTCTTTGAGGTTTGTTTATTTTCGCTCCCTCTATTATTTTTAGGATTATGCCAACATTCTATAGCCTTGTGGCCAGGCTTAGCACAAATGAAACAAATAGGCTTATTACCATTTCTAATTTTGTGGAAATGCTTACTGTTTGAGAAAGATTCTTTATGTATTGTATTGAATGCTTTGGAATTTCCTTCCTTTTCTTCATGAGTGAATCTTTCATGGTATAGTTTTAAGCAATTTTTAAGATCAGAAATGCTTACCTTCATTTGGCAATTCAGTTGAAGTGCAACAAGGTTGTACTTTTGGGGTAGTCCTCTGATCACTGAAGTGGTGAATTCTTGATCTTCTATCTCTGCACCAAGGTTTCTTGCTTGTTCTAATAGCTTCTCTGCTCTGTAGAGATATTCTTCCCAATTTTCTTCTTTCCTCATTGTCAATCTTGAAACGTCGTTTCGGGCCTCAATGATCTTTTTATTTTTATCTCCTTCATATCTTTCATGCAGCGCTATCCAAATATCTTTGTTGTTTTGCAATTTAATATTAAGGCGACTAAGGAGTCAGTCATTGCACATGTGATGATTCCCTTAGCTTGAGCATCTTTCTTCTTCCATTCTTTGAATTTAACTTCATCTTCTGGTGGATCACCTTCCAAAAGGTCGTCCAATTCTTTGCCTTCTAAAATTGATACGATCCTAAATTTCCAAGAAGCGAAATTTTTACCGTCAAATTTGAGAACTTGTACACTATTCTCCATTTTCTGAAGATGTGTATATCTTACCTTTTCGGTAAATTTGTTTTATTTTCAAGAATGTTGACGCTCGACTTAAGCCTTTTTTATTCGCGCGGTGGGAGAAGTGCTTGGCCCATAACCATTGAAGGAAGTATTTAGTTAATGAAGGAGTTTTTTAATTAATGATTTTATTTAATCATACAAACATTACAATTATAACATAATAGAAAGAAAGATAATGGGAAATACAGCAATCAAAATATATATGTGCTATCGAACAAAAGCAACAACAACATCCGAGTAGTCAAATATCAATAAAATGTCATCAATGATAATAAGCTTGGAAATTAAATCCAACAGTTACCATCTTCAGACAAAAGTACTGAATGAAGTACTTTTGTCTGAAGATGGTAACAACGCTGTTACCGAAACGTCACACACTATTTATTTATTTGGATTTGGTCTTATTACCTTGTGTTTATATTAAGGGCATGATATGTGGATGACATGCTGCGGCTGTTGACACTACAAGAAGATAATAAATGCCATTTTCCAGGATAATGCCCGACAACAGCACACATCAGACAACATACCCTGTATGAAATCTTGATGCTTTCATGGCCACAAGTTTCTCCTGATCTCTTATGATCACCTATAGAATACATCTGGGACCTAATTGGACATCGTTTGTATGCACTGCCACAGCCGCATTTAAAATATGAACTGTGGTTGATGGTTGACAGGGAATGGGCAGCCATTCCTCAAGACATTATCTGCATGCTCATTAATCAGTACCAAGATAGGTTGCTATCTGCATAGCCCCCACAGTGGTCCCACAACATATTGAGAGGATGGTAATGTTGCTGAGTGTATAGGTGTACTCTGTTCCAATAACGATTATTTATTATTTTTTGCTGGTGTGTGTGTGTGTGTGCTTTTTTATATGCAGATTTTCACAAATTTAGCCAAATAATTATTGATATTGCAAATTCAGTGTCTTCCAGGGAGTGTAATTTTCCATATAATTATTTAATCTCTAATAAAAACCTATGATCAACACAGAATCAAGAAGCCCTTGGAATGCTATTTCTAGCTGTGAACACTAGGCCCTACATTGCCCACATTATCTGCAAACTTTCATCACACTACAGATAACCAAAAACTAATGCAGTGAATGGCAATAAAAGAGTGATGATATATTTAGGTAGAATGGACTTAGGATTGTTAGCTAGTGAACCCCTTATGATTGTAAATCGTTAGGTAGATATACAGTGAATCTCTGTGAAACAACTATAGATTGGAAAAAGTAAATGACCACTTGAAAAATCTCAATTATGCAAGCCAATTTAATAGTCTTGTGTGAAAGCTGCTGCAAGATCAGGTGGATAAGAAACCTGTTGCAAGCGCTGGAAATATTGGAATTTATCAAATAAAATAACTGAAATTTATTAAGATAGTCAGTCATTGATAAACTGGATCTTCATTCCTAATCAAAATATTCTCTGTATACATAAACAGAAAGAATAAATTCTTTAGAGATTGTTATGAATCTAAGGGCATCTGTCTCCTGTTTGAGCCACGGGAGGAATTGGAGGGGGATATCTTCTAAAAACACTTTTCCAAGAATCAAATGGAGGATCATCTGGTGAACCTCAGCATTGTGAACCTAAAGATGAAATAAGGAGATATGTTCTCTGTACCTTGCCTTATTATATGTTGCCACTGGAATTACAATAGATTATTTTTATTTTACTTTGCAATTGTTCTTCATTGTTGAGCTCTCAAAACAAAACACCTTACATAATTTGATTTGAAAGGTGTGTGATTCATCGCATATGTTAAGTCTTTGTGTTGTTTCTAAGAATGACTACCAGTCATTAAAATCCTAGAGAAAGATCACTCTCAGCATTTCTAATAATATTTAACTTTTATTTTCTTAAATGCAAATCCGAAATCTCAAAAGGCTCTATTTACATATGTACAGTTCACTTTGACTTCTCCAATTTTATCCTCGCTAGCTTTAGCTTTGACTTCTTATATTTATCTTCGTTATCTCTAACTTCTTTGAGTTCTTGAACTTTATCTTTTGGACCTTAAATCTTCTCCAACCCTATCTTCTTCTTTAACTTCTTTGACCTCTTCAACTCTACCTCTTTAAACTTTAACTTCCCTCTTCCTTAAACTTTAACTTCGCTCTTCCTTAAACGTTAACTTCGCCGACCCTATCTTCCTCTCCGCGACTATATCTTTCCGTTAAAATACCTTCTATTATATAGTTGAAAAATGTCACTTGGGCGTACTCTTTGGAGCACTCTGCGGTGTATCCCGCGGCGCACGCCATCTAGAGCCGATTTTCCCAACCATTCTTAACATACCCCCACCCTCTTTGTGTGAGCACAAAGAGTTAAAAGGGCCATATTTTCTTCTGAGGTCACTTCTAAGGGGTAAATATTTTTTATTGGTCTCATCAATATACTCCGCGTTGGTTTTACTCTTGCCACTCTGTTCTTTCCATCCTTGCCTGGAATCAATTCCTATATTTTTGCCATTAGCCTGGTTGTATAGAGCTGTGATCATCAGCAGCACCTCACTGGAGCATGTTTGGTTAGCCATTGATGTTGAAGGAGCCTCCAGGTTATTCTCTTTTACATCTGCTTTCTTTTCGTGTATTTCTTCTCTTCTTCCTGAGCACATCAGTTCTACGTGTCTGCCCTTACATACAAAACACTTAAATCCACTTCTGCAATCCCTTGCCATATGTCCCCTCCCTAGGCACCGGAAGCAGACCTTTGCCTTCGTAGCCTTTTGTCTGCGTTGCTCCAGCGTCATCCGTTTAGCTATGTTACAATTCCTCGACCTATGGCTAGGCATATCGCAAAAGACACAACTCTCGTTGTCACTTTGGTTTAAGAGATGCGCCGCTGTCGGAGATGTTCTTCTCTGGATCTCCTTTTCTTGCATCTTTTCTGGTCTTTGAAGCCAGCTCGTACAAATTCCAGCCGCTCAGCTCCTCTATTTTCTTCTTTTATAAATTTTAAAAGATTATTCAATCGCTGTGAGCTGTTAGGTTCTTTGGTGTTATCCTCCGACTGGTATCCTGCCTCTGGTCTTTGCTGCCATATCTGCAGTACATCATCAGGCAGGCTGGATTCCACCATTGGGTATAGGAACACCGCATTCTGATCGGTAGTCACTTCTAATGACTCCAACAATCTCAGTGAAGCCATAAGTGGGTCATACAAATCCGCCAATGTTCTCCTTTGAGAACTTGCTTTCTCGACAATCAATTAAAGTAGTTGTCTGGCGTACATTTCTGCCAGTAATACTTTGTCGCCGAATTTTTCTTGTAGAGCTTCTATGGCCTTTGCATAATTGGCCTTGGTGACGGTATACCCTTCTAGAAATTTTTGGGCTCTGGAACCTTTGGTCACTGCTTGGTGGAGGTAATGGAACTTGTCCACATCGCTTAAGGTGTCGTCCTTATGAATTCTCTCGAACTGCCCCCACCATGGCAACCATTCCCTCAAGGTTCCGCTGAACTTCAAGAGTTCCAACTTGGGTAATTTGCATATCCTATTTTCCGATAATGCAGAAGTAGAGCCATTTATTTCCCGCTGAATCATTGCGATGGATTCCAACGCGTCTTGTACCTCTACCTCCATTGTGATCAGCATACGCTCATACGTATCGCAGCCTTACAATTCAGCCGAGAATAGGTCTTCCGAGGCCTCCTCTTCTAAAAGTAAGGTCACGATCTTTCCATTCAAAGACTCTACTCTCTGCTCCAATCTTTTTAGCTGCTGGTGTAAAGCTAATATCTCCTTTCTATTCAAAGGATCATCCTCTATTATCCTTTTGATTTCGGCCACCTTCTTCGTGATTAATCCTCTGAGAGGAGATCTCATCTTC
Organism: Cordylochernes scorpioides; assembly: GCA_030710605.1. Lineage (NCBI taxonomy): Eukaryota > Metazoa > Arthropoda > Arachnida > Pseudoscorpiones > Chernetidae > Cordylochernes > Cordylochernes scorpioides. Next base: position 155,964,434 of record CP092886.1, read on the forward strand.
CTTAGGTTTTCCATCTTCTCTCTAGAATCACGTACGGCTCACCAATTTGTTAAGTCTTTGTGTTGTTTCTAAGAATGACTACCAGTCATTAAAATCCTAGAGAAAGATCACTCTCAGCCTTTCTAATAATATTTAACTTTTATTTTCTTAAATGCAAATCCGAAATCTCAAAAGGCTCTATTTACATATGTACAGTTCACTTTGACTTCTACAATTTTATCCTCGCTAGCTTTAGGTTTGACTTCTTATATTTATCTTCGTTATCTCTAACTTTTTTGAGTTCTTGAACTTTATCTTTTGGACCTTAAATCTTCTCCAACCCTATCTTCTTTAACTTCTTTGACCTCTTCAACTCTACCTCTTTAAACTTTAACTTCGCTCTTCCTTAAACTTTAACTTCGCTCTTCCTTAAACGTTAACTTCGCCGACCCTATCTTCCTCTCCGCGACTATATCTTTCCGTTAAAATACCTTCTCTTATATAGTTGAAAAATGTCACGTGGGCGTACTCTTTGGAGCACTCTGCGGCGTATCCCGCAGCGCACGCCATCTAGAGCCGATTTTCCCAACCATTATTAACAGTATATATAGTATCATATTTTTGTTTTAAAATTAGTAATATGAAGATTTTATTTTAATAAAATGCATTAGATATGTCCTCATTACTTTAAATAAAAAAAAAAGAAATAAGAATCAGTATATAACTTATATTTTCACAAAATAAAATACCTTGGCATTTTAGGGTATCAGCTTTTGATTTTATTTTGTTAGGAGGGGCAACCTTTTTTTTAGATCAATACCTTTCGACTAAATATCTATTTTGTACTTAATGGGCCTAGCCATTTTTAGCTGAACATTTCTGGTGATTTCTAAAGATTTCATGGATTCCTTGTAGATCGCTTGAAAAATGTCTGGCCTGGACTAATAAAGACCATAGCCCAAATTTCAAATGATCTATTAATTTGCCTAAGCAAGTATGAGATTTTCAAGACTAAGGTCTGGTAGCCTACAGAGATGGTTATTAGGTGATGCTTAGTTTTCACATTTATTTTGACAGAAGTAGCCTTTTTATAGATTCACTGGAGGAAATTTCCAATTATAAAATATAAATGTAATTATTTTATCAACAGAATTTTATTAACAAGTTTCCATTTATACACTCCATTTGTTCATATAATCTAATAGGATTTGCTAATTTCATAAAATGCTTTTGCAAATTTTAAAAGGATACTAGTTGCAAGAGCAGTAACAAGTCTGCTGATTGGGAGTGGTTCGTCGTTACAATATCTGTTGTTGAGGCACTCCAAACGCATAAATTTGCTGAAAGAAAAAGAACTTTGTTAGTAACCTGACATGGTATATTTTTGTAGAGGCATTTTCAATATATATAATTAAATGTTTTATATATTTATATATCCCTCTCTTTTGATTTAAACAAAGTTTTTTTGAAGAGCAAAAGCATTTTTTAAAAAGCATCTCCTGATACCATAACTAAAAGTTTCTGATGCCTTGTGCCATTTATTGGAATAAATATCAACCAATTGTTGATTTTTAATTATTTCTGAATCGGCCAAAAATGCCAACAGCCTGATATGCACAAATGGTTAGCTATTCTTGATTAATAAAGAAAGGGTATTTGGCCAATTCTGAAATAATTAAAAATCAATGAGTAATTTTTATTCTGAAAGATCAAGCAAGCCATCAGCAACTTGTAGTTGCACAGTAGGGAGATGCCTTTTTTTAATTTATCCACCTGATCTCAGTAAAATTTCACTTTTGTACTATTTTTCACATAGGCTGGCGTTCTCACACCCTTCCGGCCTGAATATCTGTTTCATAATTTTTCAGGATGCCCAAGGCCAGCTTTTTTTGGTCATATAGGTGAGCTTGCACCATGCTGTTGAGAGCCAACAGTCCCAAATCCATATGTGGTTAGATTTTCTTGATTAATCAAGAAATGCTATTTGGCCAATTCTAGAATATTTAATAATCAACAATTAGTTGATATTTTACAACAGATGGCAACAACTTTCATTTGAACGATCAGGAGATGCCTTTTCCCTAATTTATCCACCTGGTCCCAGTACAATTTCACTTTTGTACTATTTATCATAATTTTTTTAGTTTATTTATTTGAGACCAGTTTGTACATTTTAGGAAGTCCTGTTTAATTGTAAATAACCTTTGGACTTGTGTTACCAGCATAAATTCAAAACTTTTAAAATTTTATTTGATTTTTATATTTTAAAAGAATTATAAGGTATATAATGGTATTTTGAGAAAATATGGATGAATTTCTAGAACAGTAGAAAATACATGAAGCATTTTTCTCCTCTGTAAAAATTCATATATGAACCTGATGATTAACTATTAGAAAATAGTGCATTAGTTTGATTTTTATTGATATGAAGTTTTCTAGCAATGATTGCTATAAGCAATTTCTAAAATTTATCGTCATGAGGAAAAAATATATTTGGGGTATTAGAGCTGATGAAAAAGTTGAGGCCTTTCAAATTTATATATTTTTTGCATTTCAATAGGAATTATATAATTCTTTACATTTTTGTAGATTAATAAAAAGAGTTTGCAGAAGTGCAGCCCAATGCATTGTAATATATATTACTGGTTATTAAAATTACTACACCAGGGAGAAATGAAAATAACAAAATGATATTTATTGTATAAATACATTTACTGGGAATATAGCAAGTGATTAAATTTTCAAGAAATTTGGAGTTAGAGAAGGTGCAATATAATGGATCTGACTATGGATCAGATTTCAGGTCTGAATCCTGGCAGACTCATTTCTAGAATTGTCTTTAAAGACTTTGAGGATGCATCTGATCAATTAAGAAGCCTCTAGTTCAAAATATCAAGTTGGTGAAGTTAAAAATTCCTAAAAGTAGAACAAAATAACTTTCAAGATAATTTGATATTTGCCATCTAAGGGAGAGTTTGCCTAGATTTCTTTCACACAGCTATAATTCCTTCATGAGCTGATAAAGTTGCTTTGTGTTAAAAAGGCCATCTTTAATATTTTATCAAAAATCAGTCGCATTCATTTTGGTTTGTCAATAAAAACCTTTGTTTATAGACTGATTGACGAGGGGTCCTAATATGATAGAAAACCCTCTTCAAAGCTTTTCTGAACAAGATAAGGGTAGGGAAGTTAATTATTAGCAATCTAACTTCCTATGGCCAAGAAATAGCATGCTAATGGCCATGAGAACCTATGTGCAAGTTATGTTTATTGCACCCATATACATTGCCATCTAGAATTATATTGTCAGTAACAACAAGCAAAGGTTTTTCATCAATCTAATATAATTTATTCATTTCAAATTTGTAAAACTTGAAAATGTATACAAGAATAATATATCATCTCTTTGGTGATGTATGAGATTCACTTCTATTTTGTTAACAGAGAAATGCGCAGTTAACTGGAGAACTCTTGATAATCTTTCATCAAGCTACATATTGGTGGTGGAGTTGCCCATGTACTTGATATTGCATAGTACTAGTTAGGGAAGATAGTATTCATTTGCAAAAAGGCACCTCCTTTTAACAAATGAATAAAAAAATATTTATTAATTGTATTAAAGCAATGCACTAATGTTATCTTTTTAGTATAGAATGTAAAACTAATATCAGCGAATAAGATACAAACATTAACTTTTCCAAATCAAAACATGTATACCAAGGCCCACCACCTGTTTACCATGACTATATCAGTAAAAGTGTGGATACAATTTCATAGGATGTTACAAAATTGTAGCTGTACTTGCCCTGATAAGGGCCATAGCCTATAATTATTGTATATAAATGGCTTTGTTTGATTTTGGCAAATCTGGTATTATTGTTATTTTTCTAATCTGTATTTCAAATAAAAGAAAATAAGACCTAATCCAAATAATTTTTTAGTGTGTGACGTTTTGGCAACAACATTGTCACTATCAACAGACAAAAGAATAAATGCTGATTTTATTCTTTATTGCTCATTTATTCTTTTGTTTGATGATTGTGACAATGTTGTTGCCGAAATGTCACACACTAATAAATTACAGTAAAACCCCTCTATAGTGAACCCCAATGGGACAGAGCTTTTGGTTCACTATAGCCACGGTTCACTATAGCCACGGTTTGGCTATTTTTTTTTACTTTTCAAAATTTTTAGACCGTATAATTAAAGGACGGCCATGCACACAAGAAGAGACTGCCTCTTAATAGTGGTCACTTTGTATTAATTCCCATAATTGACCTATTTCCTTACATTAATACTGAATAATAATAGAAATCATTAGATGATAGATTCTTCTTATCATTAACATACATGTACCTCTATGTCTAATTTAAAAATAATGACAAATCCTAGGCAAAATTTTATTAAATATATATTCAAAGATATAAAATGATTTTAAAACATCATTATCACATTATATAATACAATGTTTACTTGAAAAAATGGCTCTAACACCTTGTTGCTTCAAAGCATTCTTCAAGCATTGCACCATTCAAATAAAGTTAGTGTTTTTCTTCCATTTCATGTTTCCACATATTCTTCAAGGTCTAGATTTCGTTTTTTAACCTGTCATGCAAAACATTGCTGACTTTAAAAATCACCATAGTTAATGGTATAAAAATAATGTTTGTTTCATCACGGGACCGTTTATTTGAACTTTTTTTTTTTTTTAGCCCTAAAAACGTACGATCGCGATCGCGGCAAAATTTGGGGTTGATTCCTCTTTGTAACAATTTTTAATAGCTTTATATTTTGTCTTTTATAATAGAAAGGTTATATTCTCTTATTTTAATATGCTCTTAACATTTTGCCTGTGTTGTTTCACTTTGAAAAGTTCTGAAAATGGCCTTTTTTAAAAAAAGAAATAACACTTTTGTTTTTAAAATGCTTTTGTTTTCTTCATTTTGGAAGCCATTTGCGTTTTTTATATTTCGAATTTAATGGATGCAAAGATATTATATTTAATAAAAAGTATAATGTGTAAAAATTTATACAACATACAGCAAAAATAAAGTGCAAAAATCAAAACAAACGATGCCGCTAAATTTATTGTTTTGAAATCGCGATCCGCGCGCTGAAACATGCTTAAAATTTTGTTGTTTTATTTTATTTTTTAAATTACAATTCTAAGTTCGTTATAAGCATAGTATTTTTAATACATTTTATCATTTTGGGACCGAAAATAGGTTCGTTATAGGGGTAGTTCGTTATTCTAAAAATCGCAAAGTTCGTTATAACGATGGTATTTTCAATGGAATGGAATCGGGAATCGCCGTGGGTTCGTTATAAGGGAAGGTTCGTTATATCCAGGGTTCGTATTAGCGGGGTTTTACTGTATTTGGATTAGGTCTTATTTTCTTTTATTATAATCGATAATCCAAATTGTGCTTTATGATAATCTGTATTTATATATTATTTGTAGAGAGAGAGAGAATATAAAATAGATGAATTATTTTAATGTATTTAATGTGTTCATTTATTAAGATGATAAAATTCATTTGCACATATATATGCTGTATGGTGCTTGGATATCTTGGCAATTGATATGGAGGAGTGTTATACAGTAGAAACTTCCTTTAGCGAACACCCCGCTAGCAGATACCTCTCCACAAAGAACAGTTTTCATTTGCAAAATTACCATTTTTACAATTTAGCAACTCTGCGGTAAAAGGACACCTCTCCCTAAAGGACAATTTGGCTCTGCAATTAGGTGTCCTTTACTGAGAGGCTTTACTGTATTATGAGTTGGATTCAACTGGGCGTAGCAGTCACCAAACAGCTGTTAAAGAGAAGGAAGCTAGGTTCATAACTATTCACATCTGTGGATAAACTCTGTCTCATCTGCAACCATCTGAGGGGAAAAATTGCTCCCTTCCCCCCTCCCCTGGGTTCACAAGGTGACCTGATAATTAATTTGCCCTACTCTTTTCATTAAGTGGCTTAAATATTTTCCCTTGAGACATGCTAGGATTGCTATTCAGTATCGGTTATTAACCAGTAATGTAAAAAGGCAAAATCAAGCATCTTTTTATAAGCTTCACAATTTATTTCAAATATATATAATAGGCAACCATATAAAATATAATTCAAGAGATATTTACGTACCTGAGTACTGTTGCATCAGGTATGAGACCAGCCATGGACATCCCAACATGCTTGTCAATTGTAATAAGTTTTTTCTGATGACATGACAGCTCAGAAGAGGCCTTCTATAAGAAAAGGTTTTAGCAATAAAACTTCTCAATAAAGAAAGAATACCTTTAGTGCCACTAAGATAGCATGAGTAGAGTTCTTCACTCCAACAGTGGCAGAGCCTTGTCTGACTGCCTGCATGGCATACTCAACTTGATGGAGTCTTCCTTGAGGACTCCAAACGTTGACATCATATTCATACTGGTTGCGGAACTGGATCACACAAGAATCAATTTTAGAGAAATTTAATAGTATTAATATTATATATTATTTAATACTCTCTCTCTTGAGAGAAAATGTAGCAGTTATTATTAGTCCTACTTTTCACTCTTTTTTTTTTTTTAATTCAACACTCAAAGGATCAATAGTTTGAGGTGAAATAAAGTTGGCTTTGATTTATAGCCAAACAAAATGATTTTTAATTCATAACAACATGATTAATAGGTGGTTAATATGGCTGTCACGTGGAAACAAAGAGAAATTTATTGAAAAAAGAAAGGTGAGTTAAGAAGACTTTAAAATTGGTATTTCCTTAAAATAACATATATGTAGAAAAAAACTTAAATTGTGAAGGACATAACCAATTCATTAGATATCCTGAAATATTCATATTTCTAAATATGTATTTATGGAAATCTTAAAATCTGTGGACAAATTATTTGAAAAAGACAAAAAGATCATTTTGACAAAAATATCTTTAAATTAACGACTCAAAGATGATTTTTAATAATTGAAACATAACACAACAAGCTTCATCTCAAGTATTCAACATAAATTTTCAAACCTGGAGTGATTGATACATAGGTCTATGCACTTAAGTGAAAAATAGAGATTAGGCAAATGTTGAAGATAATTTGGCTTATAATTTCAACATACACTTAAAATCAATGCATACAAAATCTGTATCAAGGCCAAATATTCTAGGCCTATCTTCAAACCAGTAACATATCCTTAATCACCCAGATCTTTATAATTAATTCATTTAGATGTGATATAGAGTATATAATTAAATATAAAATTCAATAGGGAGTATATTGCTAAATAAATATTCCTTCCAAATTGAATCAGTGTAATAAAGCTCTAGCTGCATCTCTTAATGAACTTGCATGCTTATTTTGTATATCATGACTATACAATGAAAACAAATGGCATCGGGGTATGGCAATGGGTTGGTGTCATAAGTGGTTTGCAGCTTAATTAATTTTCATTAAAGATTTTGTCTAATCTGAGAAACTAGAAAAATGGTGGCGGAATGGTGAGAACTCATTTAAGCATTTCTAAACAATGAAAGATATTTACCAGAATAATTCCAAATCTTCCAAGAAAAATTCAGAATTTGGAGTTATCACTGAAAAGTTTGACAATATATATATCATTCTGTACAATTTTTTTTTAAATTTTGAACATTTGAAGAAGAATATTTATTAATTATTTATTTGTCAACTGGCATTACAGGATTAGCATAGTTACATAAATATATTATATAATAGCTTAGATTTGCAAATATCTTTTAACTAAATTGTTTTTTAGCCGTCCTATATTATTTTTCTCATATGTAAAAATATCTCTTTAAAAACGGAATCCTATTTAAGGCCTATTGCCATCATGTATCATTACCAGTTGAAGGGCGTGACTGCCCGAAAGCTCGTGTAGTCGATTAATAAAAAATCATTTTCTCCTGGCACTTAACTTTATAGTATTTATATTCCAAGGAGAAAGTTTCTATGTTTAAATAAGTTGATCCACCGCCTTCTCACGAAGCGTTAACTATGATGGATTCTGATACCGAAGAAACCCATTCGTTCCTGCTCAATCTTCGACAATCCAATATCCTCAGCCCAGATAACTTCAAATACTTGGTTCTCATTAGAAGAAAGTCTCTCCAATTGACTAAATGGAGAACACACCTAAATTTCAACAAAATATGCGAAAGAGCACAATTCATCCCACCAGCGCTAAGAATTGGTGATCCGGTACGAAACGCATACTCGAAGAAAACTGTAGACAGAGCCCAGAAGCAATTACTGAATGCCAGAACACAGGGATGCTACTCGCAGATCAGGAAGCTCTCTAAGACCATCAAGAGCCTTATCGCCATAGTTACCGCTGTTGTCCCCCAACCTGTCATGACTTCATTCCTGACTCTCACCACGGCAGATGTCAAGCGCCAAGAAGGCATTTGCAGAACCCGACACCTTTCTAAATTAATCCACTGGACCACCAAGTATGGCTTCCCTGCTGAATACTTACCCTGCAAACCCCACGCTCCCACGTTCGTTAACCTAGCTACCTTTGTGCCATCTCCCAACCAAAGGGAGATCCTATCCTACGGCCTCAAATACAGACCTCCAACCAGGGCAGATATACCTAGGATCATCGCAGGGGTTGAGCCCGCCATCAGCCCGCTTCCCCACGCCACCCAATACACCATACGGAAATCTGTGACCCAAGTCCTACGTAAACCAGCCCCCCAGTTGAACCTATCTCTTGGTAAGTACCGCTCACTCAGATCACTTAGACAGAACCCACACATTATAGTTACCAGATCAGATAAGGGATCCCAAACCGTCATCTTGGATACGGATGATTACATCACCAAGATGATGGACATCCTCAATGACCAAACAACTTTCATGCCCATTACCAGACTAGATTTGACCTCCTCCACCAGAACTTTCAGATTAAAGCTGTTGCGCCTAAAAAGGTCCGGCTCTATTACAGCTGAGCAGTATCACACATTCACTTCAGATATGGCCAATACGCCCTACATCTACGGACTACCCAAAATCCATAAACCAACCGTTCCCCTCCGCCCCATCATAGCATATCACCTCTCCCCGGCATACAAACTTTCCAAGTACCTTTCATCCTACTTAACACCCCTTGTCAAAACCCGGCCACAGTCTTATTCCGTAACAGACATCCCGGCCTTCATACAATTTATCCAATCTCTTACCCCTATTCAGAACTCAACCATGGTTTCCTACGATGTAAAATCAATGTATTTATCACTTCCCCATCAACTGATCATTTCCCAGCTTACAAAATTCCTGCAGGACGCCCAATTGGAATCTGGCATAGTTGCCACAATAGTAGCGCTTACCTCCATTTGCTTAAACACTACAGATTTTACCTTTAATAACTTACTTTATAAACAGATTAGAGGCTCACCAATGGGCAGCCCGTTATCGTCACCCTTGGCCGAGATAGTCATGTCTACACTTGACACCTGGATCCAACAGCAATTCACACTGGGCATTCACATATGGAGGAGATATATTGATGATATCCTCTGTATATGTGAAACCGGACAGGAGAACAGTATCTTATCTGTTCTAAACTCCTTCCACCCAGACATTTCCTTCAGTTTTGAATCAGAAGCCAATAATGTAATACCTTTCCTGGACATACTGATCATCCGTACCCCATCACACTACCACACAACAGTATACCATAAAATCAATAACCCAACTTTCTACACCAATTTCAAGTCTTTCTGTCCCTTATCCCATAAAATTAATACAGTTAGAACGCTTACCAAGAGATTGGTTACACATTGCTCCCTGCCCATTTTCAGATCAATAGAGTTCGCTAACATTAAGAAACAACTTGCCCTCTCCCAATATCCACACCAGTTCATATATAAATATCAATACAACCCGGCCCATATGAAACCCAATTTACCCCATAGAAATACCTGCATCTTACCGTACTCAACACAATCCGCTGCAATATCTCACCTTCTTAAGCCTCATGGCATTAACACCTACTATACAAACAATAGAAGCCTGGCCACCATTCTTAGACATCCAATTACCCGATTGCCGAGACCTGCCAGTGTTCAGTCATCGGGTGGCTCAGTCTACTCAGTCTCATGCAACGATTGTAGTGCAACCTATATAGGTGAGACTGGTAGGTCCGTGGCCATCAGGATGACTGAGCATGGCAGGTGCGTCAATAACAAAGACAACAGGTCCCTCATCTACAACCATATTCTTGACACAGGCCACTCTTTCGATTTAACTTCACCCACCACATTATACAATAACATCTCCAATAAATACCAAAGACTGATCATAGAAGCCATAGTATCCATATCAAAAAATAGCATTAACCGACATATAGATTTACCTCCACAATATCAGGATATATGTAGTAACTTGAATAACCGTTAAACCCCCCCCCCCTCCCCCAGTATAGTTCCAATATGGCCGCTGATGGCGGGTTGAACAGTCGATATCCTAATACTAGTCTCTCTTCATTATATAGTCACATGTTTTAGCCAATTACAAACCTACCATTTATTTGTCAACCGGCATTACAGGATTAGCATAGTTACATAAATATATTATATAATAGCTTAGATTTGCAAATATCTTTTAACTAAATTGTTTTTTAGCCGTCCTATATTATTTTTCTCATATGTAAAAATATCGCTTTAAAAACGGAATCCTATTTAAGGCCTATTGCCATCATGTATCATTACCAGTTGAAGGGCGTGACTGCCCGAAAGCTCGTGTAGTCGATTAATAAAAAATCATTTTCTCCTGGCACTTAACTTTATAGTATTTATATTCCAAGGAGAAAGTTTCTATGTTTAAATAAGGAGGCCCTTTCTAGAAAGCTTGATCAATAATCTGCATTCTGTGATGAGAAGATTGACCGATGACTAGAATCTTTCATAGGAATGGAATCTAAGGGCAAATCCAAGACAATGGAGTAAGAGAACCCAATAGATGATGTACCATGAAGAAACTGCATTCTGTATTCTTTCTGAACATCTCTGTAAGAGCATTGTTGATCATGGTGAGCTGCAAGAAGCTGGGGCCACTGCTTGGGATTAGAGCAACAAAACAACAGGGTGCGCCCTGGAAGTCTGATGTCACTGTTTGTGATTTGGAAAATGTGCATATTGTGTCAGTGCCTCTATCCAAGCTGAAAAGATGCGCAGCAACTTTGTACCCTCTTACGCTAGACAAGGTGCAGACCCAGCAGCCATCACCAATAAATAGTTGTTCCGAGATTGAGACTCCCATGTGACCCGATGCCTCTCACACTTTAGAGAAGTCCATTGTCCAGTGCATGGTCGGCAAAGAAAGCCTCTGGGGCAAGAAATGAGAGGCTGACAGAGGACGTTATCCAGTAAGAAAACTGCTCCAAAAACCTCCATGAGACTTACATGGTTGAATAGGGTGCTTGCCAGTCATGATATAGACAGCGTGGATCAGGAGGGCGCATCTGCTATAAAGATCGACAATTTACAGCTATGTCATTTGAAGATGCAGTGAAAGCGCATTACAAAAAATAAATTTGGAAGTGGACATCACAGCTACAGTGTTCAAAAGGAAAAATACAAACTTTAGGCAGTGAGCTATGTCCACCATCATGTGGAGAACCATCAATGTAAGGTCGTTCGTTCATCAGCAAGACAACAGACATCAACACTGATTGACAGTGAAAAGAAAGCCTGATTTGTGAAGTGGTTTCACAAGCGAAGGGTGATGATAATTCTGGGGTTACACTTCTGGAGGGATGAGGACCCTCATGAGGCCAGAGAGTTCTTGAAGATCAAAGGACCGCCAGATGACAGAAGAGACTTTGAAACAAACAGACTTAGAAAAAAGGGAGTATTATGACAATACCCAAAAGATTCGGTATGATCATGGTGAACATGGGTTAAACAAGGAAGTGCTACTGGCACCAGTAGAGTGGCACCACAGCCAGGTGAGATAAACCGGCAAAACAAAAAAGGCTGGGGGCCCACAGAATAGGGGAAGCAACTGTGGGACTCAAGAAAGTAAGCAGTCAGTTTGGTGACAGTAGTTGGACAGCAAGGAGGCTCTCTCAAGGTGCTGTAGTGTCTCAATGGAAAAAAATTCCAGTGAATAGCAGCTTGTGACCTGACCATGGAGGTGTTCTGCTCTTGCTAGACCATGTTGGCGTGGACTCGATTGAAAAATGTACAGCGGAATAAGGTTGCCGGTCTATAGCAGCAGTGGGTCAGCCCACAAGGGTGTGATTGCAATTCAGGCCTGGGCGTTTTGTGTGTGGAGCAGGACACTTCACAAGTGTGGTTGTTTGGTTTGTACCTTGTCAGAAGATGAAGCTAAGATAGCAGGCAGAGATATGAGGTTCATTTCCTCAGCATTGGATGCAGACTGTGGTGCTGATATTTTGAGTGGAACTTTTGATTTGCCGACATTGTCATCAGACTTTTCTAGAATGCTCAATGCTCCATCCCATTCATTAGGGTCAGCAACACCAACTGTGTTGAGCTTTGACTATCCGATCTTGTTGCATTTCAATGGATCTCCCAACTCCATCCTGCCCAGTTGGATTATCGCTGTAGTCCCAGACAGTTTAGCCCAGTTGCAGCAGTCCCTCATGCCATTGTCTTGCAGCTTACCAAGACTGTTGATTCTCTCATGGAGGTATTCAGAGCGCTGAGCTTCTGAAAGGCACATCATCCACCTGGCTCTCTCCCTCCAATGTCCTGGTCTTGCCAAGAGATTTTTCATCAGTGAGAAATTCGATCTTCTCATTCAAAACCCCAGATTGTTTCTCAAGTTTTTTCTCAATTAATGCATTTTCTGATAAAGATCTTTCTTCGATGAGAATAAATTTTGAAAGAGCTCTGATTGATTTTGATGCCAATTTCTTCACAAGAGATTCCACTCTGACACCAATTGTAAAAACAGTTCCATAATCTCCATCATCCTTTTCGTTGTTGTCGAGGAGGAGAAACTTTGGCAGAATTTGAGGTTAATGAGGAACAGAAATCTTAGCACCTTTTTCTTGTAAAATATGTTCGAATAAACCTTCTATTCAATAAAATAATCCTTTGTATAAATATTAAGGTGAAAACATTAAGTTTATAGGGATAAGTTTATTTTTTAAAATGTAATTCAGACCTCTAGCCTTTGGGCGGGCATGAAAGCTAGAGATCTGAATTATTTCTTATAAAGAATTCCCTGGAAGCCTAATGTTTTTCCACCTCAATAAACCTTCTATGCCCAAATTTTCCTACATATTTGTTTAAAAAATTGCAAGTATGAAAATGTATTAGTATTATATAGTATGTGATTTATACTATTGAAAATTTAAAAGAAAAAAAAAAGGAATAAGATAGTGAAAAATCAGGAGATATATCTTCTGAACAAGTGCACAAGGCATGAAGCGATGGTCACTTCTCGACTCCAGAGAACAAAAACTCTGGTCAGAAGGAAACAAATATCACTGGCTAGCCAGATTTACTATTGGAAGAATACATTTTATAGTGGAAGAAAAACATGGATCAAATAAGTGAGAAACATTTTTTAACAAGAACAAAGGTACAAAAATAAGCTATGATCAAAATTAGATGGAAATGCAAGTTTAATATGTGTTGGGGGTTGGAATAGGGTCAGCCTAATTTTGTGAGGAGATATTAGTGCCCAGAATTGGAGGAGTTGGGAAATACTCAAGACACACTCTGAGCTTATTATATATTTAAATATTGCTAAACATATTTCTTAAAATATTCTCCTTTATTTGCAAATTATAGTTTTTTAATTATGTAGCTTTGTATCCAGTGTCTTTATTTATTCAAAAATGGAGCTTGGCCTTTATTGTGAATAACAGAAAAAGATGGCCGACGAATAAAATTGTTTACATTCTAATATTTCAATTTTGTAAATATTCCTTTTAATGATATTTTTAATTTTTTTTTTGTAATTAATCAACAATATATGCTTTATCAACCAAAGAGGAGGAACTTTAAAGCCTATTATATAGGTTTTAGCTATGAGAAGGTTAAAACAAAAAATATTATTTTTATAAATAAAGTTTATATGTTTTTATAAGCAATTTTGCTAAAATTATTTGAATTGAATATGTATTTAAATACTTTTGACACTGAATAAAAAATATTACTTAAAAACTGAAAATGGATGAAAACATCCCCTAAAATTTTTAATGCCAAAAATCCTAAAGTAAATAAACAATAAAGCATATATAATTATAAATGGTTAAGTTATTTTAAAAGAATAATAACCGCATAAATTCCTATAAAATTGCAAACTAAAAAAAAAAATTAAACCTATTTTTAAAGTGGATCAAATAATTTATTAAAACATTATATATATAAATATTGTCATTTTTAATAATATAAGAGCCTACATGAAATCAAAGTTCGCAATCAAAGATAAAAGTAAAAGTATTAAAACAAAAGTATAAATTAATACTTTTAAACGTCATAAATTATATATATATATATATATATATATATTTTAAATTATAATCTTGGAATATAAATATAAAATTGCTGAAAAACATTATTTTTTCTAAAAATTATTAGGTCTTGGTTGGTAGTGTAAAAAGAGTAAACATGTCTGCCGCGCGCAGGGTATTTTGGTTAACGAGTGTAGTAACGACAATTACTACTTCACTTGTGTATGTTTGGTATAATTATGATTCTTTTTAATTAAGTAATGGTATAATTAGTGAAATCTAGCCAATAAATAAGCTAATTCTTTATCCATATTATTCAATTCTAAGCGGATTTTGTGTGTGTGCTGCGAGTTATAACTATTTAGTAAAATTACGTAGATTTTCGGAACTATCATCAAAATTACTATACAAAATTACACTACTTACCATTTTTCGGTTTAGACAGCTGCCGGTTTTGAAGATGGTGAACTAGGGGAAAATAGACGCTAGTTTGAAGGGTTTTATTGTTCTATTTATTTATTATATTTTTCTTATATGCAGTGAAAGGTAATAAATATTTAAATAATAATATAAAGTATTTATAGATGGATAATATCAGCGAAAACATGAAGTGCTCCAGTAAATTTTCTTTGAACAAATATGCTATACAACGCTAGGGTTAAGTGATAGGCTGGGTAACTATTTGGTTAAAGAGATAGTGTTAGTTATATTATCTATTGAGACTGTGAAATCGTGTCATAAAACTTGATTTAGAAGGATTAAGTGAGGGACAAAAATTGCGGGCGGTGGCCTGCGAAAATCAGGCTTTCTATGAATGGACTTTTGTATCAAAACAAACTTCAAAACATCAACTGGACTTTTCGCGACAAGACCTCCACCTATAGACTATAGTATCTGTTGTAACAGAATATATATTTTTGATACTTTGCCTATCACCATACTCTTAGTTAAAAACAATGATGCTTATACAAATTTTCTCCTAGAAGGCTTAGACTTCAGTTTTGTTTTGCTCACTTAACGCGCTGTGTTCTAATAATCAAAAACCAAATTTCGAATTCAATACCTGATTTCTCGTTTGTTCACTTCAACGATGAACAAATTGATGCGAATCAATTCAAGGAATTCATGATCGCTTTTCAAAATCAACAGCAGAAATTCCGTCAGACAATTTTATCTACGCAGCAAAAGCATTCCCCATCACAAAGGGCCGATAGTTCTACCCTGAGCCAGAGAGAGAGAGATTACTGCAAACCCTATTTTAGTTCAAACTTTAGAAATTTCGATCCAAAAAAAGAATCTTTCAAATTTTATCACCAGATTTGAAAAATTTCTCAAACTGAAAAATCTAATTTCAAATAAAAAGGTATGTGCCCAAATTCTTCTAAATTCAATCAATACTTCCACATGGTAGTAGCACTGGTGTCACCTAAAACGCCCTCTCAACTAACCTATATGAGGAACTCGTCAACGTTTTTGAAGTTCATTTGTGTCAAAGAAGAATGTAGTATTTGCACAAAATCAAATCCTTACAACTCATCAATCTGAAAAAAATTCTGACTTTTTCATTTCTACACATAGAGATGTAATTTAAGGGATTGTGAACTTGTCTCTCGATGTGATTGAGAAGTATCTATTGCACATATATTTTTAGAGCTCAATTTGTATGTGGTATTTTAATGGCAACTCAATTCTTGAGCAAATATTAGATAAAATTTGATCCCTTTCAACGAAATTACAAAAAGAGCGCTAGCACTCGAAGCATTAAAATCAATAGACAAGAAATTTCCAAAAAATTGCATGCTTAATTCAAATAGTGATATCAATAAAATATCGAAAGAATTTGACACCGCTCCTCAAAGTAGACAAGCATCTAGCAATATTTCAAATTCAAGACCAAAAATTGATTTCGAAAACTTGGGTTAAAAGATCTTTTTCTCCGCTGCGGCCGAGATAATCACATTTCAAAATATTGAAAATTATTGGACACCAGCGCCGCCACTCAAGTATAACACGTGACCGGAAGGATGACGTCGCCCCCCCTCCTACTTACTAAAGGTTTAGCCTAACGACGCTGTTGTTTTGTTTACCTTCTACGGAGGATGTAACCTCTTTGTTTCCTCTCTTTCCCTTTTTTAAATCCTTATATAACCTATGCTTTAATAAATTAGTTAGTGCAAGGCTCTTGTCCTAAGTGTAACCAAGTACCTTGTCTACACCCCTACAAGAGAAGATTATGAGACTGATTGGAGCTGCCTGAAGCATTGAACGGTAAGCCTATTTTTTGGTTCTCTCTCCCCCCCTACAGTAGACGCCATCTTATAATGGAAGCTAACGAAAGTTTAACGAAAATTACCAAGCTAAATGGATTAAACTATTCCTCATGGAGCTTCCAAATTAAGCTCATTTTGATGGACAATGACTTATGGTCAATTGTTGACCCAGGCGAAGTCAAACCCGAGGGAGGGGATGTTGGTCTAATCAACAAATTTAATACGAGGCAGAATAAGGCTTTAGCAAAGATATGTCTCTCTATTGGTGAGGAGCAGCAGAACCATATCAGACATCTAAATTCCCCCAAAGAAGTTTGGGATGAATTACAAAGACTTTATGCACCCAGGGATAGCTAAAACAGAATTCTCCAACTGCGTCGAAAGTTGTACTCCCAGAAATTCTGTCAACATGCGAACATGAATGCCTTTTTGGGAAGCATAAATCTAATAGTGAGTGAACTCACAGGTGTAGGGGATAAAATTGAAGACGGTGATCTAAGCATGCTAATTCTTTGTGGAATGCCCGAGGACTGGGATAATGTTATATCAACAATGTGTAATTTACCAGAGTCAGAGTTCACCAGTGCCAACATCAGACGTAAATTGTTAGCTGAGGCAGAGCGCCGGTATGCTACAACAAATGAAGGGATGGGTGCACTGTCAGTCAGGAACTCTAACAAGAAACAATTCCCTCATGAACATCACGGTTCTAAAACTGTTAGAAAATGTTTCGGATGTGGGAAAACAGGGCATATTGCACGGGACTGTTTCAAACTGAAAAAGAATAACGGTAAACAACAGGGACAAAAGGGAGCAATACATCAACATCACGAAGCAAAGAACTTGAATGTGATGTATAATGCAGCAGTTGTATCAGAAGAGGATACGTGGGTAATTGACTCAGGTGCCACGCATCATATGACTCCGAACAGAAGGTATTTTTCCACGTTGAATGACGAGAATGTAGGACAAGTGACCACCATTGATGGTACATCACATTCAAACATAGGAAGAGGTAATGCTCAAGTAGATCTGATCAACAATTCTGGACAACTTAGAAGCATAGTTGCTCAGAATGCAATGTTCGTACCTGGGATCAGACATGGTGTACTCTCTGTTCTACAAATTGTGGAAAATGGTCATGAGGTTATCTTCGACAAGAAGGGATGTCATATCTACGACAATAATCATAACTTGATGATCAGAGCAGAGAAGAGAGGAAGGCTCTATCTCGTCAGGACTGCTCCGTCCAGATTTCCAGAATCAGGAGAATGTTCAAATTCCATTGCTCAAACCAACAATTTTCGTAAATTCCCACTAAATTTATGGCATCAGAGACTCATGCATATCAACTATGACACCATAATAGACATGATGAAAAGAGAAGTTGTCATTGGTTTGAACTGTCAGGCTGAAAAACCTGATAAGTGCTCTGATTGTATGATTGGAAAATCGACAAAAAGACCTTTCCTGAATTTGAGATCTACCAAGGAAACTCAGACACTAGCCCTTGTTCACTGTGATCTAATGGGACCGTTCAACATTGAGAGCTGGGGTGGATCAAGATTTGTCTTGACCATCATTGATGACGCATCAAGATATACAAGGGTATATTTCCTCAAAAGGAAGGGCGATACTCTAGAAAAATTCAAGGAATGGATGAAAGAAGCTGAAAATAAGACGGGATTTTCTCTCAAGAGGATCCGTACAGATAACGGACTAGAGTTCTGTTCATCTCCTTGGGATATTTTCACGAAGGCCCATGGTATAGTACATGAACGCACACCATGGTCTACACACCTGAACAGAATGGTGTCGCCCGAACGCATGAACAGGACTTTGCTGAACTTAGTGAGGAGTACTGTGAACAGTTGCAATCTACCAACCGCCTCTTGGGCAGAGCTCACCAACACAGCAGCATACTTGAGAAATCGTGTTACAAACAGACACAATGAAGAGAAAACGCCTTTTGAATTGTGGTTTGGAAAAAGGCCTGCTCTGCAACATCTGAGAGCAATCGGCTGCGAAACCTTTGTTCATGTTCCAAAACAAAGAAGGAATTCGAAGCTTCAGCCAAGAGCCACTAAAGGAATTCTCGTGGGTTATTCTCTACAGGGACGAGGTTGGAGAATCTGGATTCCTGAAAAACGCCAAGTGGTGGAATCTAGAAATTGTGTATTCAAAGAAGAAATCCTCTATAAACAGCCCAAAAGAGAAAGGGATACTCTACCATCTGTCCATTTCTCCTCTAAAGAGGCCTCCTTTCAAGAAGAAAGTAATGCAGATCAACCAGTAGACCGAGAAACTGAAGAACTGATTGGAACTACAGGTGGAATAGATCAGCTATCTGAGACTCTCCCAGAGAACCTGAGAAGACATCCAATGACACTCTGAAGTCATGGAAAGACGGCAGAATCTCCGGAAGAGGATTATAGTGGTGGAAAGATAAATGCCACAAGTGCAGAGGACAATAACCCCACTTATGAAGAAGCCATGAACAGCCCTTAGGTAGTTAATTGGATAGAAGCCATTGAAGAAGAAAGGGAATCGCTCGAAAGACATGATGTATGGCAACTGCAGGAATTGCCGAAAGGTATCAAACCTTTAAAATGTAGATGGGTACTAAATAAGAAAATCAATGCAGTGGATGGTACCACTAGATACAAAGCACGTCTAGTCGCCAAAGGCTTCACTCAACGTAGAGGAATTGACTACAACGAAGTCTATACTCCTGTTTCCAGTTTTGAAACTATAAGGCTATTAACGGCGATAGCAACAGAAAAGAACTGGTTCATTGACCAATTCGACGTGAAGAGTGCTTATCTTCATGGGACACTCAATGAGACTATTTACATGGAACAACCTGAATGCTTCAAGAAACCAGGAGAAGAAAACTTGTTCTGCAAGCTTAAGAAATCAATCTATGGATTAAAACAGAGCGGAAGATGCTGGAATAAATTCTTAAACAAACAACTTCACGAAATAGGATTCCAACGTAACCCAATTGATCCGAGCATATACGAAGTTGAACTTGAAGAAGGAAGGATCACTCTCTCAATCTATGTGGATGACATCTTTGCCATTTCAGAGAATCAAGCAGCGAGAAACAAATGCAGAGAACTCTTAAATTTCAGTTTTGAAGTGAAGTATCTAGGACCAATTTCTCATATGCTTGGAGTATCCTTCAAGAAGTCAGAAGATGGAAGTATGACTCTTTCTCAAAGTAACTACTTAGAAGAACTGCTTCAACGTTTCAGACTACAGGATGCAAAAGGTGTCTCGACTCCAATGGAAACCAATCTTGACCTGAGTGTAAGGAAAAATGGAAATCCAATGAGCGGTTTCCATACCGTGAACTGATCGGAGGACTGTCATACCTTTCTCAGAGAACCAGGCCCGACATCGCCTACGCAGTCGGGATCCTATCCAGATACTGTGATAACTACACAAGAAAACGCTGGGAAACGCGTGCTGCGTTATCTGAAGAGCACCAAGGACTTTGGCATAACTTACAGATCCACTGGCAAACCTTTGATTGCTTTTTCGGATGCAAGTTGGGCCTCAGACATTGTAGATCGAAAAGGAGTATCTGGACATCTCATCATTTTAGCTGGAGCACCAATAATTTGGAGAAGCACCAAACAAACAGTTACCGCTTTGAGTACTATGGAATCGGAATATATTGCACTGTCATCAGCTGTGAAGGACATCACATGGGTACGAATCTGATGGAACAGCTGAAAATGTCAAGTTTGATTTGTGGAGAAACAAAAGTATTCTGCGACAACCAAGCTGCAATTTCCAATGCGGAAAATTACATCGACAAATCGAAAACTAGACATTTTGCCGTAAAGTACCATTTTGTTCGAGAAAAGATCTCAGAAGAAGCAATCAAACTTTTCTACACTCCGAGTGCTGAGAACCCTGCTGACTTCCTTACCAAGCCTCTTGCTAGAAGCCAGCATGAAAGTACTGTAGAGCGCTGATGGACTATCGGAATAAACGTCCAGCTGAAGTTATTCCGGGAGGGGATATGTTGGACACCAGCGCCGCCACTCAAGTATAACACGTGACCGGAAGGATGACGTCGGCCCCCCCCCCTCCTACTGACTGTAAAAGTTTAGCCTAACGACGCTGTTGTTTTGTTTACCTTCTACGGAGGATGTAACCTCTTTGTTTCCTCTCTTTCCCTTTTTTAAATCTTTATATAACCTATGCTTTAATAAATTAGTTAGTGCAAGGCTCTTGTCCTAAGTGTAACCAAGTACCTTGTCTACACCCCTAAAAGAAAAATGAAACAATCAACAGGTCTATTAGTATGAAACGCGAAAATTTTCAGTGAATTCAAAAGTTCACCAATTCCATACAACAAAAGATTTTTTATTCAAAGTAATTGCCCTGATTAGCTATACACTCGGAACACCTTTCAGGCAATTTTCGAATTCCTTGTCTGAAAAATTCTATTTCTTTTGAGTCGAACCAGTCAACAAGCCATTTTCGGAGTATGTCTGAGTTCGAAAATTTCTGGTTTTTTAGAGCGTGTCCTAAAGATGTGAAAAGGTAGTAGTCCGACGGCAAGTCTGGTGAGTACGGCGGGTGGGGTAGAGTTCCCAGCCCAAGTCTTTTATGATGTTTTTTCCCACCGTAGCGTTGTGGGCTAGAGCGTTGTCATGCTGCAGCATCAGCATGACATCAGCATCCAGACACAGTTCTTGCTGCCTTTCACTCAACTCGGGGGGTCCCATCTGGAAAGCTTTTGGGTCATTCCGAGGCTGTTAAACAGCACCTTGAGACACCTGGAGCTGTTTCGCGAGTTTCTCCTGCGTTTGGGTACTGTCCTCATCCAACAAAGCTTGCAGTTCAGCGTCCTCGAACTTTTGGGGCGGTTTTCCACGTGGTTCATTATCAAGTTCGAAATCGCCACTTTGGAATTTTTTAAACCACCTGTAACACTGCGATTTGCTCAGAGCGTGGTCGCCGTAAACTTCCTCGAGCATTCGGTGGGCTTCAGTGGCACTTTTCTTCCAGTTGAAGGCGAACAACAAAACTTCCCGCAAATGGGCACTTTTTGGCTCGGAAATCGCCATTTTCCACGGGCTCCAGAAAATTTCCACGATTTGAATTTTTCCAAAACTGCACGTGAGTCAAAAAACAAAACGCCTTCAACAGCACCACCGTCGGCTCAAATAAAGTTGCACAGCGCCCTCTGGCGGCCATTTTCGCGTTTCATACTAATAGAACTGGTATACTTGCATGCAAGAAAACGGGACATATTAAAAATGTATTTATCTGAGTAATCCTGAGAGAAAACCCTGTCTAACATTCTTGTGGAATGAATAAAATTGTTGACATATTTCAAAATAGGCAAGAAGGTTCAAAAGACCTCGTCAAATATTACATCTACGTGAAAAGAGAAAGTGAAAAGGAAAATTTCGAAGTGGATTCTGGTGCTGGATTTACCTTTATGGCAGTGATAAGTTTTCTAGATTTAACATTAAAGCAAAATTTCAAGACTCAAATTCAGATAGCATTCAGATGATATACTGATAATGTTTTTGTACCAGATGTAAAAGGGAAGGTTTTTGTGTGGAATGTGGAATTCCAGGGAAAGATATTGCATGAAGAACTCTATTGTTCCTTAAGAATATGATGCCTTATTAGGAAGTGTTTTGGATTTGTCACCTCAATATTAATTCACATACTCTTGACTTTCAAATTCAAGAAACCGACTTTCAGATTCCATCAAAACAATTAAGCGTGGGAGATAGTCTTAATGAGCTTGACGATATGTAAATAACAAAGTGGAAGAATAATGCAAAAGTGGGGGGGAAGCTACATTATCAGGTCAAATTGGGTAAGGCTACATTTTCAAAAGACACATAAACAAATTACAGAAAAAGAGTGCCCGAAAAAGACCGTTACATATACTCTAGAAAAGTGGATAAACAACACAATAAGAAGCCACAAGGTGCAAAAGAACATTGTTGAGCTCTGCTAGCCACCTCTCTTATATTTATACAAATCCAATGGATATAATATAGAGAACAACAAAAAACAAAAAGCCTTTATTAAGGACACTAGTTCATGCAGAATTCGCCCAAATGGATAAACATAACTAAATATAGCGGTTATCTCCAGAAAGAGGAGATTAAGATCGACATTTCTTAAAGTTGAATCCATCATCTGTATTGCGCCTCTTGTCTGTGCTGTTTTGCAGAATTTGTGAAAAGCTAATGTATTGGGTCTTATTTTCACTACTTTCGCCATTTGAACATATGGCAAATTGTTTTCATAGTCAATATTTTCATGGAAAAGTTCTCTCTCCTCCAGTGCTGGACAATAAAAGTGTGGTGTGGAAAGTCATAGCTAAATTCGCTATTGCAAGAGTGCACTTTAAGTTTATAGATTTCAATATTAAAACGTGATTATGTTTAAATAGTGAAAAAATAATTCTCACTTGGGAAATGCATAGCTTTATAGCAATTTGAATATCATCGTTGAGATAACATTTATAGTAGTTGATGTATGAATATGCTTATAGAGAGAGAGAGAGAGAGAGACAATGACAATTGAACATGATTTATTGACATCTCGTCATTACAAAAAGTGCACATTCCGCACAATTTAATGAATGAAAATGGCTAATTTACAATGATGATGATAGTGATATATGAAATATAAAAATATATGCAATTATGTACAATGAATATGTACATAGCGCCTCTGCCACCGCTGCAGAGTGTGATGGAAGATCGCCAGCGGGTCTCCAGCAACACCACGCATTTCGCGATCTACGAAGAAGACGTAGATCGCGTGCTTTGCCGCCGAGGAGATGGTGATGGCGTGGTCCTCGAGGCCCACCGCGAAGATCCAGGACTGCAGGTCCGGCGGCCGCCCGATGATGGAGAAGGCCTCTCGGATGAGAGGACGGACGGCGCTGCAGGACCAGTAGCGGTGGGCCAGCGACAGGTCGCTGGAGCCGCAGGCGATGCAGACAGGCTGGCTAGACGCCGGATGCCCCGGATGAGGCAGGGCGTGCAGGGCCAGCCGCAGAGCGATGTCCGCCGCATGGCCCCCGAAGGAGCAGCGGCGGAGGGATGAGCATGGTGTACTGGCGGATGGCACGCCGACGACAGGCGCCCAGCGCCGGAGATACCGCGAGATGGGAAGGGCAGCCAGGCGGGGACGCTCCAACATTCAACGCGCAGTGCGTGTGCTAATGCGCAGGAACGGCGTGGCCGTCCCGCGCAGCACCACGGCTTCCTCCAAGGTCCGCTCCCTGTAGACGCTCGTCGCGTTGTCCGCCACCAGGCGTTGGCAAAATGCCCCAAGAGCAGCTGCATCTTCGCAGGTGCTTCTTGTAAGCCTGGCGATGGGCGGCGGAGCAGGGCCTGCCAGGTCGCGGACGCGAACTCCTCTCCATCTAGAGGGAGCCCGAAGCGATGGCGTCGCCAGGAACCTGCAGGCACCGACGAGGGGCAGGTTCAGTAGAGTGGGAGCAGGCACCACCCGATGGTTCAGGCCCAGGATGGAGGAGGCCTGCCCCCATAGATCCAGCAGCCGGCGGTGGCGAGGCAGCAACCAGGAACCCGAGGACAAGGGGGTCATCCAGGCTCCAGACTCCACCAGCCAAGAGTAGGCGTTCTTGCCTCCATTTCTGTATGCAGCCTGGACCCCCTTGAAGCAGGCGAGCTGGAGTTGGGTCCTGATGTCGAGCAGTCCTACGCCACCGACGAACACAGGACGTGCCAGTAGACCTCCCGGGAGCCAGGCGGCGCGATAGCAGGATCCCCAGACGAACCGCGTCAGCCTGGCCTGCAGTTTGGCGATAGTGGCATCACCGGGCAGGTAGCCGTGCAGATGGTGGAGCACCGCCGCCAGTACTAGCGAGTTGGCCGCTCTCGCCCGCCCCACCAGGGAGAAGCCGCGGCCAATGGGGACCAACTGGAGATCGCCCTCTCCAAGATGCCCAGCAGGTGGTTTTCCTGGACCGAGGTTCCATGGCCTGATGTTATTTCGCAGCCCAGCACCGTGATGGAGGATGCGGACCACGAGATGCCCAGCGGAGAGTCGACACGGTCCCTCCAGGCGCCGCACCACAGTCCTTTACTTTTCAGGAAGTTGACGCTGACTCCCGACGCACGCCGGAATTCGTCAAAGATGGTCTTGACTCTCTCAAACTGCCAATCCTCGCGGATCAGCAGGAGAATGTCATCGGCGTACGCCAGGACATTCCCTCTTCCGAGAATTCTCTCCAAGTGGCGCAGGAGGGGACCCGTAAAGATGGAGAAAAGGGCTGCGCTGCAGGCACAACCCTGCCGAAGCCCTCTGCGCATTTTGAATGGGCGGGTGAAGTTTCCATCCACCTTGATGGTAGCGTCGGCCTCCGCGTAGAGAAGGTGGAGCCATTCCATGAAGGGCGGAGGCAGGCCGATGATGCGTAGCTGGGAGGCCAGGAACTCTCGGTCCACGTTGTCAAAGGCGGACTGTAGGTCGGTGGAGATGACTGCCAGGGGCGTCTTGTTCTTGAAGGCCAGGGCCACCTCGTCAGACACGCACGCGATGTTCCAGGAGGGACATCTTCCCGGAACGGCGTATGTCTGGCAATCCGGCACGATAGCTGGAAGGTGGCGACGTAGACGACCCAGAAGAACGCCGCTGACGATTCTGTAGTCCGCCGTCGGAAGTGATATGGGCCGGTAACCGCTTAGGCCCGGACCACCGTGCGCTTTGGGGACGAGGCAGATGATATTCCTCCTCGATGATTCTGGAAGAGTCCCGCGAAGCTTGGATTCGGCGAGGACTTGATGTATGACTCCACCGAAGAAGTCCTCGAAGCCCTTGACAAGCTCGCAGGGTATGCCATCCCAAACAGCCGCTCTCCCTTGAGGCAGACGGCTGATGGCAACTTCCACCTCATTCAAGGAGATATCTGCTCGATGAAGCGGGTCACTGTCCTCCAGAGTGATGCACTCAGTAGCTCCCTCCAAGAACCCAGCGATGTCTTCCGGGCTGCAGGTAGGGCCGTTGAAGCGCTCTCTGAAGGAGTTGAAGACGTAACGCCTCAGGCTCTTACCCTCGAAGAGGTTCCCCTGGGCGTCGAAGACGGTCGTCAGTTTCGCGCGATGTTGTCGGACACGCAGGGCACGCCCAAGTTCAGGCAGTGAAGGGTAGTCCGCCTCCACGGTCTCAGCCTCGAGCCTGGAGCGAAGAAACCGACTTGCCCTGGTGACGTAGTCTTCATCTTCAACGCGGGGAACGTAGAGGCACTTGATGTCTTCAACGAGTTCCCGCTTCAATTTTGCCCATTTTCCCCATAGATCTCCAGTAGGGATGCCTTCGATTTCCTGCGAAGCTTCGCTAAGAAGCGCCTCAATCCTCTCGATGACTGGCGCTGATCGCAGTAGCGCGGAGATGGATGGCGCAGACGGTGAAGGGGGATCCCCCACTTGGAGAAGGATGGTACGGTGGTCCGAGTTGCGGTAATTGAGGGTCCAGTAACGGGTGACGCGCCCAGAGAGTCTTGATGGTATAAGGACTCGATCCAGACGGGCGGCGTCAACCCGGCTTCCGTAACTGGCGACCCTGGTAGGCAGGTGCGCGGCATCGAAGATGGCGGCGATGTCGACGAGGGCGGTCCGGTCCAGGAGTTCCGCGAAGGCTTCCACGGCCCCAGACCCGATGTGGCTCGAAGACTCCTCGGAGATGTTGATGTCGCCGAGGGCCCACGCATCTTCTCTGATGGCTTCCTCTGCGATGATCTGCAGTTGGAGATGCCGTTCTTCGGGAGTGTGGGAGAGGTGGCAGTTGATGACGCGGGTCTCGAGACCCTGGATCTTGACGCTGGCGATGGCAATCTTGCCTGGCCACAGGACACGATACCAGAGGACGGTGACACCCAACGCCACGATGACGGCGAGGCCGGAACCCCTGGGTGTCGATGATGGCGCGAAGACGGCGCTGTAGCCCAGGCAAAGGTCCCGGACATTGTTCAGGGCCAGCACGTTCATCTCCTGGACGAACGCGACATCAACTGCGTGCTGCTTAAGGAAGCAGCACAACTCCACACTCCTTTCGCGAACGGCAATGCCGCGCACATTGAAGCATGCCATGCGGAAGCTCATGACATCCCTCTATTAGCTGCAGCTCTGATGGTGGTGAGCCGCTTGTAGAGGTGTGGCAGGCCTTATCCTCTACATTGAATATCATCTTGGTGGTGAGGTCAGTCAGGCAGGCCGCCTGCTCGGGATTCAGGGCAGCGATCAGCGCCTTCATAGGGCCTTTGTTGGTGATTGCCTGAATCACTTTTCCTCTCCCTACGCCCGCTGTTTCAATGTCCTTGAATATGGTGTCAGGGAGTCGCTCAAGGACTGGCTTCAGCTGCTCAAGAGCCAAAGATATTTTCTTCGGCGTTTCTTCCTCCCGAGAGCTTTCCTCCTGCACTCTGGGAACAGGAGAGAGGGGCAGGGTAGGAACAGCTAATTTAGTTTCGCTAACTTTGCAGGAGAAAGACATTTTTTCCGCTGGTGATTTTGCGGCGCTTGTAGCAGGCGTTGGTTGGACGGGAGTGGACGCCGCGGGAGCCGAGATATTTTTGGAGGGGGTCTCCTGAGGCTTGCCAACTGCTGCTGGGGGAGTCACGGTAAGTGCTGCAGAGGATGGCGATTGAGTGGTAGGAGGAAGGTGCGCTGGGTCCTGCCTGGGTGTTTGTTGATGAGTGGGGCGTTCCTCCCTGTCTCTCCTGGGGCAGGTGGCTCGCCGATGTCCCTGGCGATGGCACATGCTGCATTTCACGCCGTGCGTGATGAAGGCAGGTGTTGTTTCTCCCTTGGACTTGATATCTACTTTTCCAGGGAGCTGGTGGAGCTTCATGCCATCATTCATGAGGATGAAGGCCTCTCTATTGCCTGTGGCCCAGGAGTAGCCCTCGCAGTTGACAATCTCGAAGGCCAGAGAGACGACCTTGCAGTATGGCCGCAGGGTTGCGACTATGTCCTCGTCCTTTACGGCGATGGGGAGGTTCCCGATGATTATTTTTTCTGCCCTTTTCCTATACGGGAACGCTCTGAGGATGGTGTCTCCGATTGTAAGTCCATCCTCGATCAGGCGCTCGGCCTTCTCCACACTGGACAGACTGGCCAGCATGTGGCCAGACATTCTCATGAGCTGGAAAACGGATCCCCTTCCCAGCTTCTCCTCCAAGGCCCTCATGTAGCACAGGTGATCGAAATCCGGGCACCATTCAATAAAGCAGCCCTGATCGAAGGATGCTGCTGCAGATCTGGCCTTGTTGATCTGCTGCTGTTGCCTGGTGTTTTTGATGGCTGCCACGGGATTCCTGTTGATAACTCGTGTCTTCCCAGCTGGCTTTGGAGCGCTGGATTCCGACTTCGCAACCTTGGTCGGCTGGCTTTTAGGAGGTGACGCCTTCCTTTTTTCACTTAGATGAAAGGTGTAGTATCTTCATCCTTCTCCGCGGCCTCCACTTGATCCGCCCAATTAACATTTTTCTCGATTGTTTCCGCAGCCTGATTTGCATCGCTGCCGTTCTTTGTAGACGAATTTACATAGCCGTCTACTTTTTTTAAAATCATGCGATTTTCCGCTGAATTATTTTTCGTCGCTATCTCGACGTCCCTTTCTTCTACAATGATGGAACTAACACCATCTTGTAGGTCTTGATGTTGGCTCTCCGACAATACCCCATAAGGATTACTTATCTCCATGTCGCCCATCTCCATCCCGAAAAAACGCGGAGCTCGCGCGCCGCGTGGCCGCACGGCCGAGAGAGAGAGAGAGAGAGACGGTTAAACAAACTTTATTGACAACTAGTCAATTATGGATGCAAAATAATGATATAATACAGTGAAATTATGATTGAGGAAGGCTCCACCATCTTGCTAGAGTCCTCCTCCAGACGATGAGAGGGTCTTCTTGGACGCCCCGTATCTCCAGGCCCAGGAAGGAGAGAGAGAGAGAGAGAGAGAGAGAGAGAATAAACTACAGAAGTTCTTAGATTTTTGCATAATCTACTTGTATAGACTGGTCTTTTGCAGTTATAAAAAATAGAGGAATGTTTCTTTGTAAAGTATTGAAATCAATTCATTCAACACACAAGCCATGAGAAACAAGTGTTATCTAATATATCTGTCACGCTTTTTATCAAACCTATATTTTGTTTTGCAGAAGTTAATATATCCCATCAGTATGCGCGCCAGAAAAATTGAAGGTAGCCTTTGTGGTCCATTTTTAATATTCTAATCCAAAATTTCAAGGTTAATTTCTTCACTATGACAAAAAACGAGAGAAATTCTTCCTGTTTCTTCCCTCCTGGAGTATATAGCTTGGAAGGTTTAAATATCTCCTAAGAAAGGTTTTCTGAATTCTAATCAATATTAGTACCTGATCACGCGCCTTAGAATCATAGAGTCTATAAATCTCAAAGTTGAGCGTATGAAATTATATAATAAGTGAATTCAGGGAGGTAATGTAAATATATTTAAAGTATAATAAAGTAATACTTAAAGTTGCACCGCATATGTTTCTTTTCTGTGATAAATTAATATTTATTTCAAAGAGAAATATCTACTATTTCTAACTTTTTTGGATGACGTATGAAAGGGTGAAAATGTGAAGAGTGATGGTCTTTAAGTATTACTTTATAATCATACGCCGCAGTCTTTTATAAAGTATAATAATAACCCAGAGATATGTCTTAGCTAAGATCAATAAAAACATTTCTTTGTGAAAAGGTCAGGTGCTGATGTTATGTCTAGTGTAACAAATATAAATAAACCTCAGTTTATATTTGTTCTATAATATTTAGTCAACCCCTTTTCTTAATAAGTTAAGAAAAGCCAACCAAGCGTATGCGTTTCGGGCTGTTGGCGCTGTCAGCGTACTGTATTTATGTTTGTGTTATTAATCGGTGGATAATATAAGGTTTTAAAGGTATTATTTATTGATTAAACAAAGGTGGCGAATTTTTACATTGTTGCATTATTTTGTGTCTCCGCCATGCTTTGAGAGAGATGATGGTATATATAAATATATATTTCATATTATATATATAAACAGAGTATTTACACTGAACTCAAAAATATCCCTTTGCTTGAAAAAGTGAAATATAAATGCATACAGATTTACACAATGGAATATATAGGGATAAAAGTCAAGAATATACATGTGTGTGCTAATTAAACTGATATAGGCTTAGCAAAATACGATGTTTATTCTTAAGGATTTCTAGTTGTTTTTGTACTCACGAAATTAGTAGTTACGAGGACATCCCTTTAGATAAAAACAAATATATATTTATTCAAGGAACGACTTGTTCCATTACAATTGTTAAAATAAGCGAGCAAAGAATCAAAGCATAAAGGTTATGAAGCGTAGAAGTGTTGTTATTGTAGTTACGTCATAGTAGTGACGTAGCATCGATGATGATTAAAGTCAAAGTTTGCGTAACAATTCCCTCCTTACTTTGGCTTTATTCCCACGATGCTGAGGCTCTCCAGGTGTTTCTTCATCTGGTCTCGGGATAGGTCCTTTGTGAAGATATCCGCCTCCAGGTCCTGAGATGGCTTGTACAGAAGGCAGATGTCTCTGGATTCATAACAGTCTCTCAAGAAGTGGTAATTTCTGTTGATATGTCTACAGCGACTGCTTTGTTTAGGGCTGGAGATCCAGTTGATCAATGACTGACTGTCTGTATAGATCGCAGTTGGTTTTTCCATGAAATTCCATTCTTCCAGCTCCTGTAACAGGTTTATTATCCACTTGATCTGACAGCAGCTTTCACAAGCAGCTATCATTTCCGCTTCCATTGTGGAGAGGGCGACGAGTGGTTGTTTACTACTTTTCCAGTCTATAGTTGCTTCGCCGAGCTTCAATACATATCCGCCGTAGGATTTTCCGTCATGAGTGGTCGACCAGCTGGCATCGGCGTAGGACTTCAGGATTCCAGTCTTCCCTCTTTCAAATTTCACTCCTAGGTCAATTGTTCCTCGTAGGTATCTCATAACTCCTTTGATTGCTGTCCAGTGCATCTGTTTTGGTTGTCTGGAGTACTGTGAAAGTTTGCTAGTGATGTAAGCAATGTCGGGTCTGGTGTTAACAGCTAGAAACATTAGCATTCCAAGGGCTTCCTGGTAAGTGTGCTGTTCACAATTGTCATCTTCAATATGATTATCCAAATTGATTTCTTTGGAACCTGGTGTTGGAACTTCCTTACAATTTTCCAGTCCATATTTCTGCAATATTTGTTGTACATAGTGGCTTTGCTGTAGCGAAATTCCCTCCTTGTCTTGTATGATCTTGATTCCCAAAAACATGCCTTTACATGTTACATCCTTTATTTCCAGGTGATGTCTCAATTTATTGATGAATCTGTTTGAGGTATCTTCAGAATCTGAGACAGTGATAAAGTCATCAACATATATCCCTACATAGAAGTATTTGTCTTCATTCTTCCATTTAAATATGCAAGGATCAGATTTAAGTTTTTCCAGTCCACAGTCATGAAGTACTTGACTGAATTTCTCATACCACGATCTTCCGGATTGTGGTAGGCCGTAAATACTTTTGTTGAGTTTGCAAACTTTGTTTTTGTCTTGGACAAATCCAGCAGGTTGTTCCATGAATATTGTGTTTTCAATGTTTCCATTTAGATAGGCTGCTTTCACATCAAATAGTTTAATGACTGAATCTTTTGTTGCTGCCATTGACAGAATAGTCCTGAGGGTGGCATTTTTAATTACAGGGCTGAAACTTTCGTTGTAATCTCTTCCTGGGATTTGGTTGTATCCCATTGCAACAAGTCTAGATTTGTAAGTTTTGTTTTCTTGGTCTTTAGATATTTTGAACACCCATTTACTTTTGACAACTTTAGCGTTTACAGGTCTAGGTACCAGTTCCCATACTTGATGCGAGTACATGTTCTGTATTTCCTCAAGCATTGCGTTCTCCCAATGTTTCTTGTCTTCGCATGCGATGGCTTCATCATAGTCTTTCGGAATGGTTTCATTCGTAGTAGCCAGAACGTAGTCATCAAATCTTTTAGGTATTGTTCGAGTTCTTTGTGGTTTGTCTGATTCACTTGACTCTGTCTGTCTGTTGATCATGGTATCTGGTGCTGGCTCTTCAATATCAACATCTGATAGAACATGATTGTCCAGTTGTTCATCCTCCTGAATGAAGAAATATGTGTCAGTGTCCGTATTATTATCATTTTGTTTTTCTTCCGAGATGACATTATTGTTCTCTCTGAAGTGAATGTCTGCGGTTTCAATAATGACTCTCGCTGTGATATCAAATACTCGATAAGCTCTTCTGCATCTTGAATAGCCTACAAATATTCCTCTCTTAGATTTAGCTTCTAGTTTGTGTCTTTGATGATTCTCGAGTTTATAGAAGACTTCACAACCAAATCTCATGATGTGAGAGACGGATGGCTTTTTACCTTTCCATTTTTCCATAGGGGTAGTGTCTGGGTCATTAGTTGTGGGAGTTAGATTGTACAGATATGCAGCTGTATTCACAGCTTCTGCCCAGAAGTGTAGGGGTAATTGGGAGTCTGCCAGAAGTGTTCGGCCTTTGTCTAATAGTGTTCTGTTAGCTCTTTCAACTCTCCCATTGCTTCTTGGGGTGTACGGTGTAGTTAGTTCATGTTTAATTCCTCTGGATTCTATGAAGGTTTCAAGGTTTTTATTGATAAATTCTGTTCCGTTATCTGTTCTAAGTCGTTTTAGTTTTGAGTTTAGCTCGTTTTCTCTCTTTACAATAAACTTCTTCAAAACTTCTGCTGCTGAGAGTTTATCTTTGAGAAATTCTACAAATATTCTCCTAGAAAATCCATCTACGATGGTCAAGAAATATTTACTTCCGCCCAAGGAGTTTATTCTCATTGGACCACAGAGATCGACATAAATGGCTTCAAAGGGGTAGCTTTCCTGATTGCCATCTGTGTGAACATAGGGTACTTTGGTCATTTTTCCCAAGGAGCAAGCATCACATTGATCAAGGGTACCATTTATAGAGTTCAAGCCTTTTAGAAGATTGTTCTTCAAAATCAGGTCTAGTTTGTTGTTACTAGGATGTCCTAACCTTCTGTGCCATGCAGTCCTAGAATTGTCCTTTGAAATCAAGCAATGTTCGTTTGGGACATGAGTTGCTTCAGATAAACGTGATAGGTTCAATGTGTACATGTTACCATCAAAGTTGCCTGTTCCTATTAGCTTGTCATCAGAAGAGTATATGTATGCTCCTTCAGAATTCAAAAGAACAGAGTTCCCTCTTCTTACTACGCTTGGAATGGACATTAGATTTCCTTTCAGGTGTGGTACATGGAGGACATTATGCAGGGTTACAGCGTTGTTAAGTTTGTCCTTACCTTGTACAGTAGCTTGGATTGATCCTGATGAGGCAGATTCGATGTGTCTCCCTTCTTCCGCCACTTGTATGCTTCTTCTCTCCTCCATCTTGTGCTCGATCCATTCACCATGGGAAGTCATGTGGCTTGTGCACGCAGAATCAATTATCCACACGTCCTGAGTTGTCGGGCGTTCCTCCCTTGTGCTTGCATGTAGTGCGTATTCTGAAGTGGAGTCTCTTCGTTGGGATGGTTCCTCCGTTCGTTCTTGGATTGCTGATCTGGCCGTGTCTTTTTGTTTTGGTCCTTTATGGTAGTTCCTTGTACTGGCCATGTTATTTTTGTTTGTTGTATTCTTTTGATTTCCTTTGTTGTCAGGGTTGAACCAACAGTCTTTCTTGAAATGTCCTTTTCTTTTGCAAATGTAGCATGACTTTTCTTTGAATTGGTTGCCTGATGATCTGAAAGCATTTTCATGATTTTTGCTTCTGTCCTGTCTTTTCTTCTCGAAATCCAGTAGAGCTTGTCTCAAGTCTGGTAAGGAGATTTCTCTTTTTATTGACAGTGCTGCTGAGATCGTGTCAAAGTTAGGTGTGAGTCCTTCAACAATGTATCGTACAAGTTCTCTTTCTGTTACAGTCTTTCCTAGCTGGGTGATCTCTTGTGCCAGTTTCTGTGCTCGTACAATATACATGTTAACATTTTCATTTGGTTTCAATTTTAGTTTGGCTAGATCCAACATTAGGTCTATCCTTTTATTTTCTAGAGATCCTTCAAACCTTTTCTTTATGTCGTACCAAATTCTTTTGGCCCTTTTATCGCCTCGAAAGATGATTGTTAAATCATCCGAAAGTGACAATATTATTAGGCTGTATGCTTCCCGATTCTTTTTCTTCCAAATATCATATTCTAGTTTATTTTTTGTAAAGTCTGGCTCGTCATTAACAATTACGTCCTCGAAGAGATCTTTTGAATCTAGAATTGCTTCCATTTTCATGGACCACGTGGTATAGTTGTTTTCTGTTAACTGTTCGATTTTTGCTAAGTTATGTGTATCCATTTTTATTCAACTTTTTCTTTCTAAATTGGCGGTTAGTCCAATTATTTAATTTCTTTTTGATTTAAATGGATCAATTGGCGGTTAGTCCAATTCGCGCGCCCAAACAACGCTCAGCTACCAAATTGATATAGGCTTAGCAAAATACGATGTTTATTCTTAAGGATTTCTAGTTGTTTTTGTACTCACGAAATTAGTAGTTACGAGGACATCCCTTTAGATAAAAACAAATATATATTTATTTAAGGAACGACTTGTTCCATTACAATTGTTAAAATAAGCGAGCAAAGAATCAAAGCATAAAGGTTATGAAGCGTAGAAGTGTTGTTATTGTAGTTACGTCATAGTAGTGACGTAGCATCGATGATGATTAAAGTCAAAGTTTGCGTAACATAAACAAATCATAACCTTTGACCCTTAAAGGTGGTGGGTCACATTCCCATCAAACAGACCCAACAAAGATGTAAACATTCTTTTACATCCTATGTACATACACGCAGTGTCTCGCCGAAAGTGGTTGGTGTACAGATGGATGTCCCACGGCAATGGCCGACGGTGGTTCAAAGACCAAGCCGGGGGGGGGGAGACACAGCCCTGGACGTGAATCCTAAGATCTACCAGGGGAAAGCACAGCCCTGGACGCATATTCCAAGATCTACTGGAGGAGGATGATATCGGCCCTGATTAAGTAGTCAGAAGCTCGACGAAAACAGAAGCAGGAGTTCGACCACAACATAAGCAGAAAGCTGACGGGCAGTGGAGAAGCCACCTCAACAAGAAGAAATGGACATCGAGCATGCGCCTTTGTAAAACCTCCCTTTTAATTCTTGTATATATATGACCTGTGACATCACATTTTGATAGATGGGGACCATTTAGTAATATTTTGGGGATTTCTTAAAGAAGAAATTAGCATATAAGTCTCTCAGAGGGGTAGCATCCTAAAATTGGATTTTAATTCCATTGTTAATTTAAATTATCTCTCAATAAGACAGATAAATTCTGAATTTTGGTTAATATTTATTTTAAATTGATCTTTCATAAACCGAATAAGAATATTTTCTAATTCATAATTTTCTTTAAAAATAAAAATTTAATAAAATATTATTTTATTCCTTAAATTTTAACTATAATATTATTTTTTTTAAATTTAATATTTCGAGAATTTAGTATATTCAAGATTTATTATTCTGTGGGAGTTTGGGATTGAGGGCGCTGAAGAAAAGGAATAGGGGGCTAGAGATTTTTTTTTTTGGGCTGGACCAAGCACCAGTCAGTATTGACCAAGCTTTCGAAAGGGGCACATCAGATCTCTCATCGGGAGATAGGTATGTAGTCGAGAATTTTTAGGTAAGTTTTAATATAGATTTTGTTGTAAAGGTCTATATAGAAACATGGCGAAGCCATGACTGATGTAAAGGATAATTTTTTTTCGCTTAGCCAACATGTCTTGCCATCCATGGCGAGTTTATATGGAGAGAGGGACTTATCCATGCTTTAATAGGTAAATTATTTCTTGCCCAAGCAAGATCACCTTTGAAATGAGGCGTTAGATTTATATTGTGTTAAATAAAAACCATAGCAATACAAGATTTAGATAGACCATATAATTTTAGCTATGTCCTTTTTGTATTTAGGAATTTAGGGTATTAAACCTGTTAAGAATATTGGATTTTCTATGTTTTTGCCTAATTATGTCATGTCATAGAAAATACAATTTGTTTTATTTTGTGTAAAATTCCTTTCTTTGTCGAATAAAGTTGATGCGGTAAATTATATAATGTGTATTAATGTCCATATCAAACCACATATCACACATAAACCTTGGTACGTATGTTATAGATATTGAGTGTATTATAAGAAGTTTATTGCCTTACCATAAACTGTGAATATGTATGCACCTGGATTTTTCCATGAGTTAGATGAGATCAAGATATAGATGTCTTTACAATCGATGCTCAATTACAAGTCACATGTAAATCTGGGCGTATACTATATTCACCGTATGTATATATATATATAGATATATATTTTCAAAATGTAATGTAAGAGGAAATCTTACAAAGGTATTCTGATTGGTCGATCAAGTCTTGTCTTCTTTGTACTTAATGAGTTGGCAATTCTGTTGAAGTAGAAGGCATACCTAAATTTTCTTCTGGTCTGGGCTGGTCTGTTGTATTTTTATTTGGCTCAATTTATTTTGTGTCAGCCTGTGTTTCTTTATCTTTGTGATTTTCATCCTTGCTTGATCATGTAGGTAATGTTCTAATATCTTTTCTATTTCTCCGATATCCCTGACCTTTCACTTCAATTATATATGACCGAGAATTTATTGTGAAATACATTACCTGTTCTCCAGTTATCTATTTCTTTCAATTTGACATTTATATACTTTGTTCTAAATTTATTCTGCATTTGACTCTTTATTAAATTGCTGTTTTAAATGTTGTTTTCTTTTTTTTTCTCTCTCTCTAGTGAATATTGGACTGAATTTCTGGTTTTTTAAAGGGATTTCATGTATTGGAGTAAAACTTTTTTGTTCTTCTGGCCATAAATCCTGACTTGGTTGAAACCAAGATATTTTAATCGAACGTTTCTCCCTATTCTAGGATGGCCTATCACAAATCCTCTTGTTGATGCTTGGCTTCTTCAATGAGCATCTTTTCATATTTC
This sequence comes from Cordylochernes scorpioides, assembly GCA_030710605.1. Classification (NCBI taxonomy): domain Eukaryota; kingdom Metazoa; phylum Arthropoda; class Arachnida; order Pseudoscorpiones; family Chernetidae; genus Cordylochernes; species Cordylochernes scorpioides. The sequence goes on from CP092886.1 coordinate 156,001,221, forward strand.
ACAGTTGCTTCAGCCTTGCTGTTCGACTGACTGTGATAGGGTGAGCAGGTATTTTGAACTACCAGACTGTATAAAGATGCCATAACAGAGGGACAAATCAGATAAATGTTGTAAGGGTGAATTTAATAGATTATCTACATACATTTAGTCATTTAGTTTTGAATTTTAGCGTGACTACATTGGAAACATCGGAGAAATATTCGAAATCTATGTTTGAAATTCTATATCTAAATGGAAATTTTGAAGTACGACTTGTCCACCTTCATGTGTAACAACGATTCCAGTAGTTCCACCCCCAGTCACACGCGGTAGCTGAGAAAATAGCTTAAAACATGCCCAGTATAAAATCCAGTCAACAATCACATTTAGCGTCCTGCAAATTACAAAAAAAAAAAATTATAAACCACGACATTGTGCATTTAGCAGCTGAACTTGGGCTAGCCAGCAACTACGTCATTGAATATATAACTAATTTACCTCAAGACAGCTAATTCCTTCATTAAACGCTCTGCTTTGAAAGAAAAAGAAAACTAACATTCACCTTGTTAAATTATGATAAATAGGCGAAACAGCTAGGAGGGTTGGCCACTGATGAACCAGGCCCTCCCATTATTTTTATCATTACAGTAAGGGCAATACTTTTTTTAATTTAAAAGAATCATACGCGTCATATATAGTTCAAATTTCCAATAACGCTAATGCATCACGTTTATATTAAGTACTAGAAGAATGACCCGGCTTCGCCCGAGAAATCCCCCGAATGAAGTATCCTTCATACTGAAAGTACATCAATAATAAATAGTAGAAGTGCCATAGAATAGCAATACAGAAGAAACACATAAACTACAGGAAAAAAGTGTGTAATGGCAAAAATTGTATTATATTAGTGTTTAGGTATTTGATGTAATTATTTTTTGCAATCCATTTAGTTGTTTCAAAATTAATAATATAAATGAGTTAAAAAAAAAAATTGTAAAAAAAAAATGCATCGGCTGGGAATCGAACCCGGGACGCCCGCGTGGCAGGCGAGCATCCTACCACTAAACCACCGATGCTTATAAGAAATGGCCATATTTGGGTATTTATTCCATTCACAAAAGCAAACGATGACAGAATTGATTGATGACTCTGATACTTGTATATTTTAATAAATGCTGATTTCGGAAGAGAGCAGTGCTCGAAACGTGTTTATAAATTTATAATTATTTGTATTTATATATACTGTCATCAAAGCTTGAAATACTTTTTCAAGAGCTGATCTTCAGTATCATTATAAAACAACACTGCAAGATAAATTAATAAAGCGATATAGTATATTAGACGGGCCAAACCGCTGGAAGGGTTCACCACTGATGAACCAGGCCCTCCAATTGTTTTATCAATGCAGAGTAAGGGCAGTATAAATATAATTTTATTTATAAAAATCATACACGCAATAAATATTTCAAATTTCCAAAAGAATAATTCATATATGGAGGTTAAGAAAACAAAAGATTACTAGTTAAAATATTTTTATTTGTGACACAAAATATGAATTTTTAGAGATGAGGTAAGAATATATTTTTTCAAATTCTAGTTAAAATGATTTCCTCTAAATATATAAAAAAACGCTCATAGTTCCTCTATCTTCAAACACTTATAATATGTAAAGGACACCTGAAGTAATCCTTACAGTTTATACTTTGAAAGACTTGCAAAGTTCTCTAAACGGTAAAATATGTAGGTGAAAAAACGTATTCTTACACACATACCTAACAACTCTTTAATATTTTACAGCAAATACGTACATTGATTATATTAAAAAACAAATATGATAAAAAATTTGTAAAATTTATTTACATAGTTAATGGGGGCTTCAATTTACACTTTAAAAAATATTTTTCTTCTTAGAAAAGTGAAATATAGAGTTTGTATTATATATATTATATATTTTTCTGTGGTAAAGTTAAAAAAGCGATTTATTAGAAAAATATTCTAGTAAACTTTAAATGCATAAGGATATTCAAAGCGTATAAAAATATACAAAACATTGAACAATATGAAGAGATCAAATTTTTGTAACTATATAAAAATAAGAAAAGGCTCCATTGGGGTTCTCCATAAGCACGGTACACCTGAAAATAAGCACAAAAGGATTATTAAATTTAATTTGAAGTGTGCAGTAGGATATTATATAGAAATATAATCCAATATTTAATAGCATATAAATATATATATGTGATAAGGTCCAGTCGACTTATCTGTGATGAGGGGTCCTGTCGACTCTCGCTATAGCTGTGGTAACCGAGGGTCAAACCAGTAGTAACCGAGAAGGACAGTCAGGGCGTGGAGAGTTTTCCAGTACTTCTCTGCATCTTGGAGGACCTTTAATAGTTCTCACAGAGTACAGGCAGTCGTGGTCGAGGCAGAGTGGAAAGCTTGGGAATGTCCACACACACAAAACGAAGCGACACAGTTGTAGAAGGAAAGTTCCATGAACAGATAAGGGTCGAGCTAAGAGCAAGATGGAGATATAGAGTTCTTACTGTTTTACATGGCGATGAGGTGGTCCTGGCTAAGACCGACAAGGGCTCACGCCGACGGTGAAGTGACTGTCTACAGACTAACTAAGCTCGGCTAAAAACCGAGGTTTTTACACTGCGTAACATTGAAAATGGAACACCAAGAAATAGTGGCCAGATAATTATGCAAATTTCAGGGTAGACGCGCCTAACCGAGTTATGCAAATGATGTAAAATGCGCAGCTCTCGTGCGCACATGGAGTAAGATATAAGGGAAGGAACTTGCAGAAAGGACAGTATTCATGTCGTTATTTCTTCAAGGAAAATCATTGTAGAATTTTTTTCTTGTGTCAAAAGACACGTGTAATAACAGAGAATGCCAGGTCATCGTAAACAGAGGCAGTTTAAGCAGACAGACGCTTTTACGAGGGGCATGGTGATCGGACTGAAAAGGGCAGGTTAGTCCATACGTCAAATCGCAGCTGATACACACCTTGGTGCGTCCACGGTGCACCGACTGTGGAGAAGATGGTTGGAACAAGGAAATGTGGCAATTTATAGGAATGTCGGTGCAACCAGAGTGACGTCAGCACGTGTGGATCGGCGTATCCTTCGACAAGCAGTGGCGGCCCCACAAGCCACTTGTACCGCCATCCTGCAACATGTGCAAGACACCCTAGATCATTCCATCTCGACCAGAACCATTTCCCGTCGATTGGTTGCTAATGGCTTGCACTCATGCCGTCCGCTAAGAAGACTGCCATTGACCCCACCGAATAGGCGCCAACGTTTGGAATGGTGCCGGGCTAGATCGACGTGGATGACGGAATGGCACAGGGTCGTGTTCTCAGATGAGTCGCGTTTCTGCTTGTCCAGTGATAGTCGCCGTGTACGCGTCTGGCGTCGACGTGGAGAAAGGTCCAATCCGGCAGCAATTGTGGAACGCCCCACCGTGCGACAACGTGGAATCATGGTTTGGGGCGCAATCGCGTATGCTTCCAGGTCATCTTTACTTCGTATTCAGGGCACTATGACGGCCCAACGATACGTTGTTGATGTGCTGCGACCGGTGACACTCCCCTACCTTCAGGGGGTACCCAATGCCCTTTATCAGCAGGATAACGCCCGACCGCACACTGCTCGCATTAGCCAACAAGCTCTGCAAGATGTACAGATGCTTCCCTGGCCACCGTACTCTCCTGATCTCTCACCAATCGAGCACGTCTGGGACATCATTGGACGCCGTTTGCATGCCTTGCCACAGCCGCGTTCAGAAGACGAACTGTGGCAAATGGTTGAGAGGGAATGGAGAGCCATCCCTCAGGACGCCATCCGTACTCTGATTGACTCTCTACCTAGACGTGTTGCTGCGTGCATCGCCGTCCGCGGTGGTCCTACTTGCTACTAAGCCGACGCCGTTCTCGCTCTGTATTATGACTATCATTTTGAAATAAAGATCACTTTTTGTTCGTCCCTGTCTCTCTCTGTCAGCCGAGTTTCATCACTTTCTGGCCACTATTTCTTGTTGTTCCATTTTCAATGTCACGCAGTGTATATACCATTTTCGAGGAGGGGGGGGGGGGGGGGGGGGGGTTGGAGATGTCTGAGAATGTAGACTTTGGACGTCTGAGGCATTCTGCACCCTTAGACCTTAATGGCGACGGGCTGCCGAATTCCTTTAGGGTTGTCTCGATTTTAGACGTTTTTGACTTCTCAATCTTGCTTTAACTCAGCTCTTAATCTATTACATAGTTTTATTTATTCATCCTCAGTTTGTACAAAGTACATTACATATGGTGATGCAATGACACATGTCAATCATGCATATAATTATTTATAGATGTGTTTCTATATACAACATGACAATCTTGTTATAAGTAATTATACAATATAGGGTTGTTGGTTTAAATTACCATATATATATATATATATATATATTAAAAAAACGAAAGAAAAAAAAAGATAAAAAGATCAGGTGTTGAAATCAATAATAAAAATGGCATATCCCTCCTAGGAGCACATGTGCTTTACAGATGGCAGAGCGCCATCTGGTGGAACAGAAATCAACTAAACATTGATTTAGCCTGTTCCCTGATATTTGGCCAACCTAATTTCTTGATAAATCAAGAAAAGCCATCCACGAACGCGTTTCGCGCTTTTGGCGCTTGTCAGCGTGGAGTAGGCTGAACCACTGCGACCAAAAAATATTTTTTGGTCCCAATGGCTTCCCGAAAAACCAAGAAATGGGTATTTAAGGCCAAACTTGCGTAAATACGCTTAGCACATTAAAAAACGAAAGAAAAAAAAAGAATGTAAAAAGATCAGGTGTTGAAATCAATAATAAAAATGGCATATCCTGACCAGGAGCACATGTGCTTTACAGATGGCAGAGCGCTAAATCAACCATGTGGTGTGAGTCCCTGTCAACTCTCGCTATACTGTGTTGACCGAGAGGAACAGTCAGGATGTGGAGTTTTCCAGTACCTCTCTGCACCTTGGAAGACCTTTAAAAGTTCTCACAAAGTACAGGCAGTCGTGGTCGAGGCAGAGTGGAAAGCTTGGGAATGTCCACACAAAAAACGAAGACACAGTTGTACTAAGAAAGTTCCGTGAACAGATAAAAGTTGAGCTAGGAGCGAAAGATGGAGAGATAGAAGATTTCTTACTGGTCGACATGATGGATGAGGTGGACCTGGGGTACAACCTACGAGGGCTCGCGCAGATGGCAAACTAACTGTATTTTTAGCTAGGACGGGGGCTTTATGTACCTTTTCTGAGAAAGGGGGTTTTGCATTTCACCAGATGTGAGAGGGGGCGTGGATCGTCTGGTGAAATTCTACTGGCGCCGTGGCAGTTTCCATTTTTAGACCTTGTTGTGGGAATTCTAAATCTATCTCGATTTTAGACGTTATGACTTCTATCTCTTGCTTAGCTCAACTCTTAATCTATTACAGAGTTTTATTTATTTATCCTCAGTTTGTACACAGTATATTACATATGATGATGTAATGACACATGTCAATAATGCATATAACCATTTATAGATGTGTTTCTACTATACAACATTAAAATCTTGTTATAAGTTATATACAATATGGGGTCGTTGGCTTAAATTACCATAGATGGGCCCTGGGAGTGAAAGGGTTTATCCGGGTTTAAGCGGGTAAAGCCTCTCTAACACAGGTAAGTAATTAAAATTTATTTTAATTAATTTAAACTGTGAGGGTTAAAAAGGGCTATAACAAGATGATTTGTTTGGATATATAAAAGTGAAATAAAAATGAAAATTTTGTTTGATTTAAAAAAATGATGATTAAAATAAAATGATGACATAAAAATTCACATTCTAAGAGAATATTGGCGGGCGTTTGAAAGGGTTAGTAGTTGAAGAATATGCAATTGTTAGGAGTGCACATGTAATTGAGCGTCTTCCTAGGCAATGTTTCACTTGCGATCCTATATAAGGGTTACCGTGCTTTGTCATAATTTTAGGGTTATTGGGTTAAAAGTTGTTGAAGAAAAGTAGCTCATTAATATGATTGGGAAAGGAGTGAAATAGAGCCATGCGATAAGTATAATTGTAGCGACAGTAGGTGATCTGACTTGACTCTAAATCAAATGTTGATTGTGGTCCGCTAGAGCTGAAAAAAATTGAAAGTTGAAAAAAGTGAACGCTTTGTGGCTTTGTACATGCGTTGGTGATTGTGCTCTGCGGATGAATGAAATGTACTCTTGAAGCGTGTTCAGGCCAGAAGTTGGGATTTTTAAATCTGGGGAACCGTGTTCAAAGAGTTTGTTGAAATACGATATCAAAAAAAAAATTGTCAAGCAGTGCTGTCGTTTTTCTACAATGAAGTGAAGCAATGACTGAAAAGATAGTGATTAAAAATATTGAGAAGTGGTTAGAGAATACGATTGTTGAAAACGATTGTTGTAGATGCCCGATAGTTGATGATAAACATTGTCATATAATAAAGGTATAAACAAGTATAAAATGAAAAAAATATATATAGAAATATGATCGCGGGTAAATAAAAAAAGTGAAAGTGGACAAAATCAAACATGTAATATATAAAAGATATAATAAATAATAAAATAAAAATAATTTTTGAAACAATTAGATGTTTTGCAATACTAAAATAATATCATGAAAGTAAAAGTAAATTTGATTAAATTTATTTTTTGAAAATCATGTTGGATTAAAAATTTGATTATATAATTGAAAGGTAAAAATAAATAATTAAAATTTAAAGATTTTATACAAAAATTTGAATGTAATTAAAGGTTATTAATGATTGGATAAATAATGGGTAGTGGAAAATTGAACAATATTGTCTGTTTTGAAGAAAAGTTACAAGTGTGGTGTGTAACTAGATCATATCCCATTGGTAAACATCGGTGTTTTTATGACTCTCTGAAACTGAGAATACGTGAAATGACATTTTCATTTGTCCAAAATGGTGATATGTAGATAATGATTTCTCTTTTGCGTCATAAAGTCTATATATGACTTAACTAAGTTGTTTTAATTGGTGATCATTTGTAAAGTTTTTATAAATAATGAGATCACGTTGGTTATATCGCATAATTGCGACATACAACTGTTTGGCAGCTGTACATTTTTTCTAGTGGTTGAATAATAGAAATTGTTTAGACGCTGGGTTTTTAAGAAGCACAGTGAAATATGAATGTAAAATTAATTATATTGTACCAATAATAAATTGTGATGCGCTGTGTCGGTTGTATAAATAGAAATTTCAGAAGCGCAATTTATTGGTTGGATTAATTACTAATATGTTATGTATTGTGATCTCCATTAATATGCAAAATGTTTGATATCTGTGGTGTGGTTAAGGAGTTTGTGAGATTCTCGAGGAAATCTAAATGATTAGTGTGAGACATGTTTTTAAAATGGCGATCATGAAAATAGCGGTCAAGATCTGCCTTGTGAGGGGAGGACGACGGTGGACGGGGCGTTGTAACTGAAATAGATTCGGGGATCCTATTACTGGGGTCACTCCTCCTGTTTTTCACGGGAATTGCCGGGTTCTATTTCTGGGACGGTCACACATGTGGGATGGTTCGCTATGTTTGTAATTTACTTGAAACAGATTTTTTTCTCTCTTGTTGAGTTTGGCATATATCTTGCCTATTTGAAAATATAGTTTTCTCGATGTTCGTAAGTGGTTGTGTTTTCGAAGTTGTTTAGACTTAGTAAAAATGTTATTCGATGATTTCAGGCTAAGAGTGAGTGAAAGATATGACTTTTGACGTGGACACGCTTTGAGGTGAGATGTGTCACAGGCATGAAGTCGTCTTTGGCCTGAAAAGTGAAAAAGTTTTGTGGTGTTGCGCTCTGACACGAAGTGGAAAATTGTGAAGGAAAAGGTGTCACGTGAAGTCGTTTTTGGTACAAAATCTAACCTGTTTCACCATGAATAACAAATTTAATAGTCATGGGTGGTGGTTGTACGAACATGAATCGAGAAGATTTTATATTGTTAGTGGATTTGGCACGTTTAATGCGAATTTTTTTGTTGGCGACGATATGGAGCGTGTGTGGGTCGAAATTGGATTTGTGTGTTAAGTCGCGCACTAAAAATTGTTGCCAATTAGTGAAAGTGATGTGAGAGGGTGTTGTAGAGCTTGAAAAATGTGTTTCAACTATGTTAATTTATAATTAAAATTTGAATATATTTTTAAACCGTTGATTATGGTTGCTAAAATGATTCTTGTAAAAGGGCAATGTCGTGATAGTGACAAGAATATTTTGAATTGTGGCGTTCACTTAAAATGGTGAACATGACAATGAATTTTGCCAAATTTAAAGAATTGATAAAGGTATTGGTCTTTTGGTATAAAGATGGCTAATAAGAAAAACAATTAATAATAAAAAACACTTAAAAAAACTTTTATTTAAAATGCACTAAAAATTACAAAATAAATATTTCTGAAGTATTGCTTTTTTTCTGAAGGTACCATTTAACAAATAAAATAATAGACTTAGAAATAAAAGCGGTGGGGGATGATGATCATTTATGCAGCAAATAGGTATAAATTTAATGAAAGGCATAATCTTGCTAATCATTTGCTTCATATAAAATCACATTGATATCAAATTTATTATTATTGTACCCCACCGCTTTTATTTCTAAGTCTATTATTTTATTTGTTAAATGGTACCTTCAGAAAAAAATCAATACTTCAGAAATATTTATTTTGTAATTTTTAGTGAATTTTAAATAAAAGCTTTTTTAAAGTGTTTTTTATAATTAATTATTCACGCTATTTTTAGTCGTATATATGCCAGTCCAAAAAAAAAGCCTTATCACTGAGACAACGTTGGCCTTAAATAGCTGCAAGCCTGCTCGCAGCAGATTGGTCAATTCCTCGTGGGAGGTCGGAAGTGACGTAAGCAAAATCCGTTACTAACAGAACTGCGTCTCTTTGCTTTTGGGAACCCTAAATTTATTGAATTATATTAGAAAGTTAGAGACACCTAGTGGATTATTGTTAGGGGATAATTGGTACATATAAAATTTGAATTATAATTAAACAATTGATTAAATAGTTAAAAGTAACAACATACTAATTGAAAAAGAAGAACTATTTAAAAAGGTGTCGTGAAATGTATGGTGGTATATTGTTACACACAGACCTATATATATACACTGCGTGACATTGAAAATGGAACACCAAGAAATAGTGGCCAGATAATTATGCAAATTTCAGGGTAGACGCGCCTAACAGAGTTATGCAAATGATGTAAAATGCGCAGCTCTCGTGCGCACATGGAGTAAGATATAAGGGAAGGAACTTGCAGAAAGGACAGTATTCGTGTCGTTATTTCTTCAAGGAAAATCATTGTAGAAATTTTGTTCTTGTGTCAAAAGACACGTGTAATAACAGAGAATGCCAGGTCATCGTAAACGGAGGCAGTTCAAGCAGACAGACGCTTTTACGAGGGGCATGGTGATCGGACTGAAAAGGGCAGGTTGGTCCATACGTCAAATCGCAGCTGATACACACCTTGGTGCGTCCACGGTGCACCGACTGTGGAGAAGATGGTTGAAACAAGGAAATGTGGCAATTTATAGGAATGTCGGCGCAACCAGAGTGACGTCAGCACGTGTGGATCGGCGTATCCTTCGACAAGCAGTGGCGGCCCCACAAGCGATTGTAACAAATCCTGCAACATGTGCAAGACACCCTAGATCATTCCATCTCGACCAGGACCATTTCCCGTCGATTGGTTGCTAATGGCTTGCACTCATGCCGTCCGCTAAGAAGACTGCCATCGACCCCACCGAATAGGCGCCAACGTTTGGAATGGTGCCGGGCTAGATCGACGTGGATGACGGAATGGCACAGGGTCGTGTTCTCAGATGAGTCGCGTTTCTGCTTGTCCAGTGATAGTCGCCGTGTACGCGTGTGGCGTCGACGTGGAGAAAGGTCCAATCCGGCAGCAATTGTGGAACGCCCCACCGTGCGACAACGTGGAATCATGGTTTGGGGCGCAATCGCGTATGATTCCAGGTCACCTTTACTTCGTATTCAGGGCACTATGACGGCCCAACGATACGTTGATGATGTGCTGCGACCGGTGACACTCCCCTACCTTCAGGGGGTACCCAATGCCCTTTATCAGCAGGATAACGCCCGACCGCACACTGCTCGCATTAGCCAACAAGCTCTGCAAGATGTACAGATGCTTCCCTGGCCACCGTACTCTCCTGATCTCTCACCAATCGAGCACGTCTGGGACATCATTGGACGCCGTTTGCATGCCTTGCCACAGCCGCGTTCAGAAGACGAACTGTGGCAAATGGTTGAGAGGGAATGGAGAGCCATCCCTCAGGACGCCATCCGTACTCTGATTGACTCTCTACCTAGACGTGTTGCTGCGTGCATCGCCGTCCGCGGTGGTCCTACTTGCTACTAAGCCGACGCCGTTCTCGCTCTGTATTATGACTATCATTTTGAAATAAAGATCACTTATTGTTCGTCCCTGTCTCTCTCTGTCAGCCGAGTTTCATCACTTTCTGGCCACTATTTCTTGGTGTTCCATTTTCAATGTCACGCAGTGTATAATGAATATAAATATATGCGTGATGATATTGAAATAAGATGAATAAATTATAACAGATAAAATTAATATATTTGTTGGCTTTTCTCATTTATTTGCTTGCAATTCCAAGGACGATTTAGATAGGAATAGGAATATTTGGATTTCTAATTCCTTCCATGGCTTGAACCTTTATTGAAAAAATCCTTTCGCAACCTCCAGCATTGTCGCATTTTTAGCCAAGAAAAATTGAAATTGACAGGTTCTGGGAAAAAATAGTTGTTTTTTAGTCAGAAAATGATAATGAAAATATTGCTGTATCATGTTTGATAATCAGATACAAAATTATATGGGGAAAAATTCCAAAAGAGCAGAGACCACGAGTGAAGCGAGTTCACTTTTAGTATGCAGAAACATAATTCTCTAACAGAAAACATTCATTCGAGTAGAAGACACAAAGCCAGATCATCTATATATATAAAAATGAATGTGTGTGTGTGGTGTGTCTGTCCTTTATGCCTGACCAAACCACTCATTGGAACGCCATGAAACTTTGGGAAGTTATTTAGTATAGTACTGGGAAGGTTTCTAGCAAATAAAATTTTTGAAATAACTTTTCGCCTAAAAATAATCAAGATAAATATTCTAATTTATCTGTTATAATTCAACAATCTGCTCTAAATATTACCATGCATATAAAAAAAAATGATTATATTCCTCTTCTTTATGCCGGACCAAACTACTCATTTCATCGCAATTTAACTTTGAGAAATTGTTTAATATACTACCAGAAAGGTTTCTATCTAATTATTAGTTTGAAAAACCTTTTTTTTTAAATAAGGATAAATATTAATTAATCTGTTATATTTTTAGCACTCTGATTTATTATCTCTGTATTATCTTTATATATATATAAATCAAAATTTGTCTGTCTGTTTATCGATAAACTCAGAAACTACTTAACCAAATGTCACCAAATTTTCCACCTAACTACCAATGACCCTGAAGATGAAGAATTTACAATGCATTAAAATTAAGTAAAAAAATATATTTTAAAATCTATATTTTATCTTTGTGTATAACTTTATTTATATAGCCACTTGCTATTTGACCATTTAGAACTTTGGGGAAAGTTATAAAACTATTTTTGTCAGATTTCCTTTTTTCGTTTCGTTTTATTTCCCAAATCCCATTAAAATTTTTATTAAAATTATCATCATTATATATTAAGAAGGTTTTCAATGTGTCTGTATTCAAATTATTAATGGCATTTTTGAAAGTAAAACAGTGTATACGTTATTAAATATGTATAATGGAACAATGGCTTAAAATATAATAGAAAGTAAGCTGAATGAAGACAAAAAAAAAATGTTAAGAATTCCCTATGAATTGAAATGAAGTGATTTTGCCTATAAAATATCAAAACAAAAAATAGACTGGATTGATACACATTCAAAATGGTTAAAATGGCATTTATTAAGCCAAACAGTGTGAAAAAGTAGATACAGTAGAACTTCCATTGAGAGGATGCCTAAAATCGTAGCTTAACCCGTCTCTCCAAGAGGCAGTCTCTTATTAAAGGTCTATTAGAGATTCTTTAATATCAATTAGAATCTCCAATGAGAGACCACCTACAAGAGAAACAAGTTGATTCATGTTTTTAGGTGGTCTTTCTTAAGAGACTCTATTTACATATATTAAAATCAACATTTTCTTACTGTTACGTTTAATTACTGCTAATCCCTATATATAAAAATGAATGTATGTCTGTCTATATGTCAATTATTAATTGGACTGAGCGAGTATTTTGTGAGTTTCATTATTCTATATGGTCTGGAAGCATATTAAAATTAAATATACAAAATTTGAAAGGAAATTTGGAAATTTGTCCGTACTTGGCGAACCTGACAACCCAGTCTGAAAATTGGTCAGCTAGCATTGTCATCAGGTTTGAACAAGTGTACCAAATTTCATATTTCTAGGTGCCCTATAAGTATATTAATAAAAATTGATTACAAGATTTGGCGACAGACATCCAGACAGACATGGAGGCAAGTTAAATAAAAGCTTTAAAAAAAAGTGGACCAATCTCAAAGAACATGGTACCATTAGAAAGAGCGTAAAAAGTATACCAAGAAAGTTAAACAAAGAAGGAGAAATCGAAGCAAAATCGCTTAAAACGAACGGTTCGCGAGATATTGGCAAAACAAAAAAAAAATAATAATAAAATTGAATATACAAAATTTGAAAGGAAATTTGGAAATTTGTCGGTTCTTGGCCAACCTGACAACCCAGAAGTCTGAAAATTGGTCAGCTAGCATTGTCATCAGGTTTGAACATGTGTACCAAATTTCATATTTCTAGGTGCCCTATAAGTATATTAAAAATTGATTACAAGATTTGGCGACAGACATCCAGACAGACAGATAGGCAAGTTAAATAAAAGCTTTTAAAAGAGTTTAGAATTATGATGAATGAGAGATTTTTTTTATATATTAAAATAATATAATGATTTTTTTTTTAAGTTGTAGATTTTGATAATGCCATTTTAGGTGAATTTAGGAAAGGCATGTAAGATTAGTAAATTGGTAAAAATGCGTGATAGGCGAATTTTTTTTTTCTTAAGTAAAATTGAGAGTAATAACTTGAAATTTATAATCTGATTAAAAATTAAAGTAAATTCGATAAATGAGAGTGTGAACGTTTTAAAAATTGAATAAAAAATGATATAAAAAAAGGTAAAAATTGATTTTAAAATGCTTAAAGTAAAAATATAAATACAAAATTTATGGGGAATCAAGTTGTGAACTTGAGGATAAAGTTAAGGTAGGTTTTTAAAAACTTACAATTGTGTGATGATTGTTCAGTCAGGAAACTTGGTCTTTGGTTGTTTTCCTGCTGACGTGGAAGTCGTTCCATGTAAAGCTTATAGAAGCTTGTAACTTCTGGAAAGTTGTTTGTGGCTTGTTGCCTTGAGCATTGTCTTGACGATGTCAGGTCGAATGTGTGGAACTTGTCACAGGGTTTGGGCCACATCGCTGCTCGGTTTCCATGTCTTGTGGGATTTTCGGCTGTGTCGTTGGGGTGGTCAGCTTGCTCCTGGCGTTGGCGATCTGTGTTAGCGGGTGCGGAGGTCCCTTGGGGTGGCGACGTTTCTTCCGTAAATATCTCTTGTTGGGGGGAGAGATTGCTTGGTCGTTTCGTTGGAATGGCCGGTTTGTTCCTCCATCTTCGCTCTTTCTCGCTTCTATCTGGACAGTCTTTTTACCTTCTTCGTTGTGTCATTCTTCGTTTTGGTCATGCTGTCGACTAACTGTAATGAGTTACTGTTATACTGTCGACTAAATATGTGATGAGATTCTGTTGCCTCTTGTAGAATCTTTTCGACTAAAAATGTGATGAGGTATCCAGTCGACTTAAACTGTGGTGTGAGTTCCTCTCAACTCTCGCTATACTGTGTTGACCGAGAGGAACAGTCAGGATGTGGAGTTTTCCAGTACCTCTCTGCACCTTGGGAGACCTTTAAAAGTTCTCACAAAGTAAAGGCAGTCGTGGTCGAGGCAGAGTGGAAAGCTTGGGAATGTCCACACAAAAACGAAGACACAGTTGCACTAAGAAAGTTCCGTGAACAGATAAAAGTTGAGCTAGGAGCGAAAGATGGAGAGATAGAAGATTTCTTACTGGTCGACATGATGGATGAGGTGGACCTGGGGTACAACCTACGAGGGCTCGCGCAGATGGCAAACTAACTGTATTTTTAGCTAGGACGGGGGCTTTATGTACCTTTTCTGAGAAAGGGGGTTTTGCATTTCACCAGATGTGAGAGGGGGCGTGGATCGTCTGGTGAAATTCTACTGGCGCCGTGGCAGTTTCCATTTTTAGACCTTGTTGTAGGAATTATAAATCTATCTCGATTTTAGACGTTATGATTTCTATCTCTTGCTTAGCTCAACTCTTAATCTATTACAGAGTTTTATTTATTTATCCTCAGTTTGTACACAGTACATTACATATGATGATGTAATGACACATGTCAATCATGCATATAACCATTTACAGATGTGTTTCTACTATACAACATTAAAATCTTGTTATAAGTTATATGCAATATAGGGTCGTTGGCTTAAATTACCATATATATATATATATATATATATATATATATATACCTTGGTTTTTAAAACAGACATTTTACTTTTAAAAAAGGATATCAAAGGGTGTCACTAATATTTATTACTAGATTAATTACACCTAGCTTCGGCCGGAATCTTCCCAAGTAAATGCTTGCTCAAAGAAAAGTATATATTTTGAGTCAAAAGGCGATACATAAATTAAGATTATATAAAAGGGCGTACCTGGATCTGTAAAGAAAAAAAAATTCTCAAAATATATCGAGAGATTGCTCCCTCTTTATCAATTTATTTCACGTAAAAAGTATATAAATTGTATTAGCTGAATTATTATTCTTATTATATGTTTGGTGCGGTCAATAGGTGAGTTTAGTACCCGCCCCTCGCATTTTCCCATACGCCCTAATTACGAGCACAGAGCGGAATTTGAATAACGTGTTCTTATCTATTTTTAGATGTAAAATTTCATATGCTAATTTATTTTTTTAATTTAAAAATCCAACGTTTAATAAGTACGTACCATAACGTTAATACTTCTAAAGAAGCACATAGAGCTATGATGCAGCTTTTAAGGACAGAGGTTTTATCCTAACAAATAGATTCAAAGGAAAATATCTCTCGTCTACGGCGAAATAGTAATGCCCCCACAGCCCATATGCAAAAGCAGTAGTCAATTTGACTCAGGAAGAACATCGCTTGAGGTTTTGAAATGTTCTGGAGCACCTAATACTGTAATTGATACCATTAGCAGAAGCGCGCGTTAGAAGCAATAGCAGAAAGTAGTTCAATTTCACTGCAAGCTCTAGCAGATGCTATTCATGTTTCTAAACCTTCTGTACCAAAAATCGTAAAGCGGTAATTTCAAGTACGGAAGAAAACGTGGATTTGGGTGTCTCACTGTTTAACAAGAGAGATCTTCTCAGAAAGAAAAAGGAAAAATGATTGCAAAAGAATTTCTTTCTCAAGATTGGATTGACCTAAGGTTTCGAGAAAAGATAGTTACACTATATTACGAATGGCATTTTCTGCATGACCCATCCCGTAAATGAAATAGCATGATATAGAAGTCATTTGGAGAGTCTACGTAAAAAGAAAAACTACGTAAGAATTTATTTTCGACGATAAATCACATTGAAAATCTTCTTCGACTAAAGCGTTCAACGAAGATATCATCCAGTCATATAGCCAAATATCCAACTAAAGATATCCAGCCATATAGTTTAATTATCACATCTGTACATTACTGCCTTAAGAACCTTTTTCTACAACTCGCTCGAGTCGTTAATCAGGGCAATTCGAGGTTGCCTAGCCATCTTGGGCGATGAAATGAAGGAGGTTAATGGAGTGTAAACTAATAGCCTTTAACTCTCTATCAAATGTTTTCCAATACAATAGTTTATCTATTATAAATTATATATACAAACCTGCGCATGTCTGTCACCGGTTAACTACGGGACATAAGGGTTCCGATGAAACAAAATAGGTGAATTACTTCTTATCGGCAAATTTACTTATTTAAAACTTGGAACTATGACAGTGACTCCTTTCAGGTATATCTTTATAGCGTGTCAATATATAATCCATATAGGCCATATATTGTAAAAATGTAAGCGGAACAAACATTTCATCTTTATACGTATATATATATATATATATTTATTAATGAGGTAAAATCACCTTTGAAACCTCCATATGATCATTCAGAAGGCGTGCATTGAAATATTTGGGCGAGCACGTGCGATTATGTTTTAGAATGCTCTTTTTTCATACTTACTTCTCAGAAATTTCCACCCGAATCTACTGGTTTATTATGTTAGAGTATTGTGCGATGAAGTTTTGGAACTTTTGTTGCTGTACACACAAATGTCTTTTAGAAGATGATGCGTTATATATGCATTGTGAACTATAGATTGTTCTCCTGAATAAATTTCGATATTCAGTAAAAAATAGCCTTTTAATTGATTTTTTTTGAAAGATATTAAAATAAAATTAAAAAAAAAAACGCTATAGGCGTCTAAAGGGGCTTCGCCTCATCACAGGGCGTGGATCTCAGAGCGCCCTTCTGGCTATTCTATTCACATACCACGTTTGATAGTATGAAACATGGAACTTGTCTTTGCTCTGCGTCACCTAGAATACTTACATACAGCTTGCCTAGTTATTAAATACTTCTAGTCTACTTCCTAGTTAGTTATTGTCTATTTCTTATGTACTTAGCACATATTATATACTTCTCGTTGTAGAATTTGTAATAGTTTCTCTGCTGAATTCTTTGTGATCAGAACCAGCAGATTTATATCAAAGAATGAGCTACCGCACCATAATTTCGGAAATTACAGATTAGTTTGGGGCTATGGTCCTCATCATTAAAAGAGACTTTGATTTCGCAACATCATACGAGAGAAAAAATAGTTATGAAATCATTCGCATCTGCCAATTTATATAACGGATTTCGAAATTTCTATAGTTGTATACAGAATCAACACGCAAGACATTTTGGAGAGCTGGGCATCTAACGAAGGCTAAAACAGTAGCGATAGAAAATTGTATATGCCCTAATCATGCCTACAGTAAAAATGAAAAACAGTTAATAAAAATAAAACTAATATTTAGTCTTATTCTTAATTATATAGATGAAGAAAGAATTATTAACCAAAATGGTTTAGTCCTACACACCAAGCTGCTTATTTTACAAACCTCACTTCTTGTGCATCACGTGAATAGAAAGGCTACCAGATTATTCATGGAAGAAGACACACACGCACACAAACACACATATATGTATATCAGAGTAATCATGTTTCTCTGGTGAATAAATATTACTTACATTTTTCTCCCCATCAAATTTCTTCAACCTTTCTCATTATATACTATTAATATTTATATATATATTATATAATCTAAAATACAAATATTTTATTTTTTTTTAAAACATATATTTTATTTTTTCATTCATTGACTGTTCTGCATTTTTGACCATATATTAAAAAAAATATCACTTTTAATTATTATTGTTGTAAATATGTATATTTAACCCTACTTAATCTTTTATCCACGATTATAGAATTCATTATATAAATTCTATATTCCTGTGATATAAATAATTTTATGTATATTTTTACTTCAAGAGATTCAAAATAAAAATCTGCTTGAAAGGTAAATAATTATTTTTATTTTTCCACGACTGCACCTCTTTTCAACAATCAAACACACAAAAAATTTCTAATCTATAACATAAGTCGACAGGATTTACCTAATTTTTATTAAATTTTCTATCAATTTATCTGAAACTTGTGAAAAAATGGCAAAAACAAAAAAAGAAAACGATGCTGAATTTGCCTACCAAGCGATGCCATCATTTGTAAAATATAATAATAGTCTAAATATTAAAACGTGGATTACAAATTTTGAAAGGAAGAGTGACTCCTACGGGTTTGATAACGGTTGGAAGGTGCTTCATCTATCAGACTACCTACAGGATGAGGTTTTGACCTATTATTTCGAAAGCCTCTGCAACATTGAGGACTGGAGTAAACTAAAAGAAAGCCTAATAATCAGGTTCCAGAAAGTCAAACTGACACCCTTGGTGGAAATGATGAAGATCACCCAAGAGGAACATGAAACAGTCACTCAATACTTTCACAGAAAAATGCAGCTGATAAACAGTGTTGAGTTGAACCTCACCTCCATAGTGGAGCTATTAAATGAGGGAATAAAAACAAAATACAAGCCCTACCTGGCTACAATAGACGCAGTGCAGCCCTCGGAGTGGCTAACCATGGCCATAAAAGTTGAAAATAGCTTAACGGGATCTGGAACGCCGGTGGAAAAGGGCCGTCTCCAGACTTTGAATCCAGCGCTTCACCCATCGCCTAGACCTGCCGGATATTATGGTAACTCGCAAGTGCAGAGGCCACCAATGCCTTGCCGAATTTGCGAACGTCTGGGATTGGAGCTACAATGGCACTACCACTCAGTGTGCCCATACCGCAGCCCAACAGCTTCCAGATCTCCGGCCACTCCCCGTGTCCAGCGCCCAACAGCTTCCAGATCCTTCTCTTCAGCCAGTCCCCACTCCTACCAAGCCGCAGCTTCTAGTTCCTTCCCTCCACCCACTCCCCATGACTACCAACCGACAGTTCCTAGTGCCTCTTCACCCGATTCTCCCAGGTACTGCCCACTGAAGAATACTACCCCAAAGCCCATAAACCCAGGTAGAACATTATTATTATTTTCTGTTCTTATAAATCAGGTATCCTTGCCCTGTGTACTTGATACTGCATCATCAATATCTATTATCCCATTAAAATACTTAAATTATATTAATTATAAAATGTTAGATAATTCCCCAAAAGACAAAATAGGTCAGGTAGAAGGATTTAGTTATCCATTATACAAAATATTAGTTAGGCTTAGCTTAGGTAAAATTACAAAATATCAAGAAATGTTTGTTTGTGATACTCCAATAGAATATATTATTTTAGGTTTACCAATATTTTATAAATTTAGATTACAAATAGATTTCTCAAAAAACCTTCTTTTTCAAAATTATAAATTCTTGTATTCCTTTAATCCAAAAACTGATGACCAAAAGTCATATGCTACCACCCTATGTATTCCAGACCCATACTATGTTAAAAATTCATCTCTTCTAAATATTAACCCATTGTATAATTTTAATTCTTTTGATATACCAAATACATATGTTAAACATATAGATCATAATTCAAATCCCATTATTGATTCTAACTCATATCACAGTATGCAAATTCCATGCCCTATTGTCAATTATAACTCATATCTAGACCTTAGTAACTTAGATATTAACCCAAATTTCTCAATTCAAACAATTTCAGATATTTTGCACAAATATAAGAATGTTTTCTCTAAACACAATTTTGATATAGGATGCATAAGAACTAACCCAATTTGCATATCTCTTTCAGATAATATTCCCATAGCACAAAAGCCATATAGGACATCTTTTTACAACAATGCTGAAATACAAAAACAAATAATTGAATTATTAAAGTATGGTATTATTAGGCCTTCATCTAGCCCCTATAGTTCTCCTGCATTATTAGTGAATAAGAAATCTGATGCCCCAAATCACCCCACAAGACTCTGTATAGATTATAGGAAACTTAATCAAAAAACAGTTCCAGAACATACCCCAATTCCACTTATAGAACAAATTATAGATAGGTTATCACAGTCAAAAATATATACTATTCTAGATGTTAAAAATGCATATTGGCATATACCCATAGATGAAAAAGATAAATATAAAACTTCATTTGTAACACAATTAGGTTGTTATGAATGGAATAGACTTCCATATGGTTTAAAAAATGGACCCTCACAATTTGAAAGAATTATGAAATCAATTTTCACTAAACATAACATACAGTATAACGAGTTTACAAAGTGGGAAGAGGAGCTTCTTTTTATTAGCATGCACACAAGCTTTCGGACATATCGTCCTTCATCAGGTAAGAGTAATAAACGCGCTGAGGATCCATATATACACAAAGCTGAAAAGAAAATTTACATAACTGCAAAAGATAAAAGTATTTAAAGATAAAAATAAGAACCAAATATGCTAAAAAGATTATAGGGATTAAATGCTAATAAATCTGGACTAAGTACATATGCACTATGAATGGTGTTAATCAAGGGCAGGTAAATGCAACCTATGGCTATTCACATAACATATGGTATTGTTCTGGTATATCTATATGCCTGTTGATGCTGTTTGTTTTTATTGACACAAATGCCTCTAGTAAAAGTCTTTGGTACTTATTATTGATATTGTTGTATAGAATGGATGGCTTTGTTAGATTGAATGTATGACCGGTTTGCATAGAATGACTGTAAATAGGGGAATTTAGGTTTTTATTAGAGATGTTTCTGGAATGCAAACCGGTCATACATTCAATCTAACAAAGCCATCCATTCTATACAACAATATCAATAATAAGTACCAAAGACTTTTACTAGAGGCATTTGTGTCAATAAAAACAAACAGCATCAACAGGCATATAGATATACCAGAACAATACCATATGTTATGTGAATAGCCATAGGTTGCATTTACCTGCCCTTGATTAACACCATTCATAGTGCATATGTACTTAGTCCAGATTTATTAGCATTTAATCCCTATAATCTTTTTAGCATATTTGGTTCTTATTTTTATCTTTAAATACTTTTATCTTTTGCAGTTATGTAAATTTTCTTTTCAGCTTTGTGTATATATGGATCCTCAGCGCGTTTATTACTCTTACCTGATGAAGGACGATATGTCCGAAAGCTTGTGTGCATGCTAATAAAAAGAAGCTCTTCTTCCCACTTTGTAAACTCGTTATTAACCTTCAGTGAAGAGCAGTTCTACTTAATAACATACAGTATGCTTTAAATTATTTTGATGATATTATTATACACTCCAAAACTTATGAAGAACATATTACACATTTAGAAGACATATTAAACATATTTGAACAAGAAAATATAAAACTCAATCTCAATAAATGTAAATTTTTACAAAAAGAAATAAAATTTTTAGGATACACAATTAACTCAGGAAAATATACACCCAATAACACAAATATTGAAGCAATTTTAAAATTAAATAGACCATACAATATTAAAACATTACAAAGATTTTTAGGTACAATTAATATATATAATAAATTTATTCCCCACTATGCACAAATTAGGGCACCATTAAATGAACTTTTGTTAAAAAATGCTGCTTGGTTATGGAGTACAAAACATGAACAAGCATCCCCCAAACTCTTAAAAATGCACTAATTTCAAAACCTGTACTTTATATTTATGACCCATCAAAACCATGCCATTTAATCACAGATGCCTCAGGTCTAGGAGTAGCAGGAGTCCTGAAACAACCTGATGAACAAGGCATTTTACACCCCATAGCTTATTATTCAAGAAAACTTCACCCATATGAGCAGAATTATACTGCTTCAGAAATAGAAACATTAGCAATAATTAATTCAGTACAAAGATTTCATACATATTTACATAATGTACACTTTACATTGCACACAGATCACTTGCCTTTAAAATGGATCAAAAATGTAAAAAACCCACATGGTAGATTATTTAGATGGTCCTTAATCCTATCTCAATATAACTTTGACATAAAACATATTAAAGGATTAAATAATATAGAAGCAGACATGCTGTCAAGCGCACCAGTATCATTTTACCTAACATATAATGAGTTAAAAGAACATCAAACAACAGAACAAATTAGCAATAGTAAATTTAAAATACAAAATGATATATTTATAATTAATAGAAAGGGTTTTAAAAGAGCTTATGTACCACAAACACTAAGACACAAATTATTAAACAAAGTACATACAAAACATGGACATATTGGAACAACTCAAATGACTAAAATAATTTCTACATACTATTATTGGCCACATATGACTAGGGATATTGCTAATTACACAAAGCATTGTGAAACTTGCCAGTTAAATAAATCTAGGGATAACAGAATTGTTTATGGACCACTACAACAGATGCCAATAGCTACACACCCAAATCATATTTTTTCTTTAGACACAATGGGAGGCTTACATAATTATGGGACAACCAAACACAGTATCCATATGATAGTAGATCACCACAGTAGATTCCTTTGGACCTTTCCAACAAAATCTGTATCCACTGATTCATACATAACTTGTTTAAAAAATTTATTCCAAATTAACAAACCTGAAATATTAATAACTGACAGAAATGCAGCTTTTCTTAGCAATAAATTTAAACAATTTTTAGGAAAAAATAATGTTAAGCATCTACTCACCAGTGCCCATCACCCAGAAACAAATGCAAAAGTAGAAAGATTAAATTCCACTATCATAAATAGGTTAAGATGTGAATATAATCATAATTTAAAAATCCCTTGGACAAAATATATTCCTAATATTACTGAAAGTTATAATGATACAGTACATACCATAACAGGCTTTACACCTAGGTTCTTATACTATGGAATACAACCACAGTATATAGAACATGACACAGAAACACATACACCAATAGAAAAAGCAAGAAAATTAACCATTGAAAGAACCATAAAATCCCATGAACACAGCAAACAGCTTTATGATATTAAACACCCAGAACCCATTTTTAAAGAAGGAGATCAGGTATTAGTGAAAACCTTTATTTATCCAAACACTGGTAAATTAACACAAAGATATATAGGCCCATTTAAAATTTTAAAACAACTTTCTCCAGTCACATATGAAATAAATAAACCCAATTTACCTCAAAGAAAACAAACAGAAATTATACACTCAAATAAACTTAAATTATTTTACCCAGAATAAGATTTTTTACTTCAAAATAGCACTAATTTAGAAAATGACTTAATAGTAAACCAAAATTCTAGCACAAAGTTAATAGATATTGATGATAAACCATGTTTTTTTACAGAAAGGCCATATTTTGGATATGGACAATGGAGAACAAATATCAACCCCAATTCTTTTGCCTACACACATAACTTAATGTCACTTCAAGTATCTCTTTATAATCATTTAATTACTCATCCATTTTATTGAAAAATACTTTTATATATTATTTACATGCATTTAAATGTTTATATTTTAGGAAAAATCATTTAAAATTATATTTGGGTAAAAATAAACATTTCTACTGCCATTTAATATTTTGAAATACGGCAGGCATAATGACATAATTATTCATATTTTAAATACTTTTTTGGCTTCATATAAATTTTTATATCAATCTATCTAATTATTCATTATATATAGTTTTATTTTAATTTCATATTTATATAAATTATTTATAAACAAACTTTCTTTTGTTTATTTTGAAAAAATATGGACATTGATTTTTATTGTTTAATTTGTAATTATTTTATAGACATTTTGATTTCTCGTTTAATTAATTATTTTTGTAATAGCCATTTTTATTTTCAAATTTTAACTTTTTAAAAATCTTTTTCACAGGGGGGAAATATTATATAATCTAAAATACAAATATTTTATTTTTTTTTAAAACATATATTTTATTTTTTCATTCATTGACTGTTCTGCATTTTTGACCATATATTCAAAAAAATATCACTTTTAATTATTATTGTTGTAAATATGTATATTTAACCCTACTTAATCTTTTATCCACGATTATAGAATTCATTATATAAATTCTATATTCCTGTGATATAAATAATTTTATGTATATTTTTACTTCAAGAGATTCAAAATAAAAATCTGCTTGAAAGGTAAATAATTATTTTTATTTTTCCACGACTGCACCTCTTTTCAACAATCAAACACACAAAATATTTCTAATCTATAACATATATATATGATGTAATTTTTTATTTATATATTAGAGAAAATATCGCTCATATAATTTATATATTATACGAGTACAATATATATATTCTATTTATTCATATTTATATTTTAAAATAAGGGCTAAAATGCTTAATTATAATGAATATGTGGATTCTAGCCAAAAAAGGCAGATTTTAGGTCATGCTTTATGAATATATATAAGTTATTTTAAGAACGAAATACTTGATGAGGAAAGAGTTTCTTTATTTAAGTTATATATGTGACCTACAGTTTTGATAATATGAAAAATTTTCACTCTGCTTCAATTTTGTGTTATAAAAATATTTGTGTAGAAGTGGAAAAACTTACGAATTTCGGAACATGGGTAGAGAGAAATCCGATGAATCTTTCCCTGATGATGGTCATATCTGCCATGCTGAAGAAGGCATAAGGCAAGTACTCAACGTAGTCTCCGACATCGCCAGGGTAAATGGGGGCATTGATGACATAGGTCACGCATTTGCGTATGACAATCATTTGGAATCCGAGTGGAAATTCTATCAGAATATTCGAAATCATGTCCTAAAACAAAAATAAAAATTGTAAAACTCTTAAAATAAATCTTATGAATACAAACTTACCGAGCTTTCAAATTGTCTGAATCCTAGCATTAAAAAAACCCAAAGGAGTTTCTCTGGTTCTGGCAATGTCTCGCAATCCTCAAAAGGCACAGTATGTGGAAAAGAAAGTAAAGTTCTGACGTGGTCTGTGAGGACATTTCTTGCTTGGTTACGGACGGCCATCGCATTGCCCTGCACAAGTATCCACACAAAAGTTACATATATATGAGTACAACAAGAAGTTAAGAAAGTAATATCCATATACCAAAAGTGGCATATCTTCCTTTTAAAATGCATTAAAACAATGCATTTAGGGTCATTACCCCATTGAAAAACATAAAGTTGTTGATAACAATTGTGCCACCGCACTAGTTTTGGCAAATTCAGATTTAAAAAAAAAAACAACCTGAAAAGCATGATTTCGAGCTTTGGCCCTATAAGTACAGGGGCGACTTCGAATGAAATCTGTGGAATTGGCCGAAGGATTTCTTAAACTGATGAAATTGCAAGTCCGATTTTCAGGCTAGAATACAACATGAAGTTGCGGGAGGATAATATGCATGTAACAAAAGTGGTACCTCTCCCTTTAAAAATGCATTAAAACAAAACATTTGTTTTATTACCCCAGTAAAAAACGTAATGGTGTGTGTGGGTGTGGTACATTGTGATACATAGTGTGGTACATGGTATAAAGTTGCGGGAAGAAGGTATTCATGTACCTATGAAAATGCATCTAAACAGTGCATTTTTGTTTATGACCCCAATGCAAAATTAAATTAGTGATAAGAAATGCGCCATATAACCAGCACTCGTATATCCAGACATAAATATATTATTTTAATGTATTTTTAAATGGAGAGGGCCTCTTTTGGTACATTAAAACCATCTCCAGCAACTTTACGTTGTATTCTAGCTAGAAAATGGCCCTGCCACATTACTAGGTTGAACAATTCTTTGGCAATTTCGAGTGATATCATAACTCACCTCATAGAATGTTATGAAATCGAATTCGCCCCTGTACAAATAGGGCTAAAGCCCAAAGTACAGGTTGATTTTGCCTGAATTTGCTAAAGCTGGTGTTATTGCACATTCCTTATAATCAACTTTGAGCATTGGAGTGAAAAAAAGAATGTCTTTTTAAATATAGATCTGCCCCTCCTTTGGTACATATTTGAATATTTATCAAAAAAGAGGCACATATTTTTTAATTATGCATCAAAACTGGCAGGGTTAAGGAAAATACATCATTTGCTGAAAATTCAGAGATAAGCTAACCTGTAAAACATGGTTTCGGGCTTTGGACCTATTAGTACAGGGTCGGCTTCGATTCAATAAAATCAACGAAAGAAGTTATGAAATCTTTCGAATTTACCAAATAAGTATTTAAGCTGGTGAGGTAACGGGCCGATTTTCAGTCTAGAATACAAAATAAAGTTGAGGGAGGATGATGCCCCCACTCCCTTTAATTGTACATAAGTTCAACTTTATTTTGTATTATAGCCTGAAAATTGGCCCCCTCCACTTCAACAGCTTAAGCACCTTTTTGAAAAATTCTACCGATTTCATAACTTCTTTCGTAGGATGTTGAGAAATCGAAGCTGCACCTGTACGAATGAGAACTAGAACCCGATACAATGGTATGCAGGTTGGCTTTTTTTCTGAATTTTCCTAAACTGGTGTTGTGGCTCATTCCTTATTACCACTAGTACAGTTTTTTACTGGAGTGCTAAACATAATACATTAACTTTATGTATAATTAAAAAGAGAGAGGTACTCTTCTTTTTTGATACATGAATATAATTCTCCCGCAACTTTATGTTGTATATATGAATGTATAGATTTTGCCAAGAGGATATTTTAATCTATCGAAAATGGTCACCTCTCCAGTCAAAATAAGCGCAAATATTATGCGCTATCACTCTTTCCCTCTTTCTCTAATGCTCTACAACACCAGCTTTGGCTAATTCAGAACGCCCACCTGTGGACGTCATGGTTTCGGGGTAATGGACATCTAAATACCTCAATGGTAATTTATAAATTACAATTGATTGAGGTTGACTGTTTGTGCCCTAGATGTACCCCATGTCTGCATTTGGTTACATGCGTTCATCTCTGGGATAGACTCATGCAATTTTCAAAAATTTAGAGCGATTTATGTAAATATTAAAATAGCTGTTTCAATGTGACTTTAATCTGAAACCTAATCTATTCTACTACACACCAAAGCTTCACATTCTTCCAATAATCATCATGTATTTTTGGGTCTAAAATAGTATTATTTTGGAAGAAACTTTGTCTGAATTATATATATACATATTAAAAATAAAGAAGGCATATCCTGAGCAGGAGCACATATGCTGCATATATTTACCAATTATGATTTTTTGTTTCTTTTATTAATATCAATACAGTATAAATGCAGTAAATTGAGATATAATTTGATAAAATCGTAGTCAAGAAAAACTTACATAAAATGCATCTAGCATAAAAACTTCCTCCGGTAGAAAAGGCATTGTGTCCAAGACGTTGTACGTCGTGTCGAGGAGCAGATGCTTAACACACATCAAGGCACAAAGTTGTCACAAGTAACCTATTGGTGAAAAAATAATCAACTTGAAAATTGATATTTATGTTTACTGTCATGGAACTAGAAACAAGAGGCTACACATACTCACATACAATATGATAATGTACTTACTTCTTAGTGGTAAATATATGGCTAGGCTAAGCAAACACTTTATTGGATTTACCTTAAACCCATCATTCCGAATAGAAGCGGAAGTGCAATTCTCCACGATCACGTGCAACGTGACGCTCAATAAATAAAGAAAGGGATTTTTCTGAAAACAGGAAATGCATTTTCACGGAGGAGAACGACATTCTTGACGAAAAATGCCTGGAAGTCAGACTCTAGATTGAAGAAGAAATGGGAGGTTATGTACTCCTAGCTAAAAAAGCGCGCTATTTGAATAAATAGCAATATATATAAAAATATATATATATAATGAAACTGTTGAAGAGCTTATTACATTTTTTAAACTCATACTGAAAATAGAGCTGATTTTAATTGCTTTAAGTTAAAACTTTAAGTATCATTACATACCTAAATAAAATTGAACATTTTCTGATATATTTTTCTATTTTACGGTGGTTTAAGTGGATAAGGAATTCATATCTAGTCATATAAACACTTAGATCATTCTAATCTTTTGAAAGTTCATTGTTTGCTAATTGAATTTATCAAGAATATTATGTCAATATACATCGGTATCTATTCAGAATTTAGAAATTAACCCACAGCAGTTTATCGAATGAACAAATTTACCAATAATCAGGAAACATCTAGTTGGTAGCTAAAGGGGTGTTTTAATATCATTTTTAATAAACTGATATAAGCTTATTTATTCAAATTTATATTATTTATTGAGGGGGGTGATGAATTAAAATTAAATACTAAATAATTCAATACTTCGAGAGAGTTGAAGTGCACTAAAAAACGTACATCATTCCACTATATATAGTTTCAATACTGAATGATCGAAAACAATAAAAATATAAGCAGTAGAGAGATGAGTTACAACCTGAAGCAGGCTGATTAGGGAAAACAGTCCTAAAGGTCTAGGTGGGGGATAGATTTTATTTATTCATCAAGTTAAGGTTTTTGGCTAATATTTTTTAAAATATAATAAAAGTAATATGCTAATATACGCATTAGCGCGCCATCTGTTACGAAAATTCGAAACTATTATAGACGCGTATGATTCTTTTAAAAATTACCGCCGGGAGAGTTCACCACTGATGAGCCAGGGCCTCCATTAATTTTCCCATTGCAGTAAGGGCAGTAGAAATTGTTTAATTTTTAAAAGAATCATACGCGTCTATAATAATTTCGGAAAATAATATGTATTTTTCTGAAATATAGCAAGCAATTAACAAAGATGAGTTGCAAAATTTTTAGATGCTATTTTTTCATTATTTTTGCCATGAGGAATATTCTTTTACTTGGCATTTTTTATTATGTTTAAGCGTCCTCTTTCACGCGCATTGGCCAAAACATTTTTCACTGATTCATCAAGAAGCTTCCGTATAAGTGGCTCGTTAAGGTACAATAACTCTGAATATGTCCATCAAATACACTGCAGGCTATTTATATTGCTAGACTCTGAAGAAGATACACGATGGCCGCGAAATTTATATAAAGGTACAACATGCTTGAATATGCAAATGATTACAATCTTAGCCTCAATATGCAGAGCAAGTAGGAATAACTCAACTAAGTTTATATAAAAGGGCAGATCATAAAACAGATTTCTCTAATAAAAATCTGATTTACATTTTAGTTTATTTTTATTTCCACACATAAAACCCGATATCCCGGCTAGGGATAATTGCGTCGATTTACATTTTTTAAAACAGAAACAGTTATAAGCATATTATACAAGAAAAAATAATTAAAAATAATTAAAACTATGATAATTTTCTCTGCTATTTACAAATTGACGTAGATCTACAACATTATTGACTGTCTGTTGTCTAGCGCTAAAGAAGAGTGGGCATTCCAGCAGTAGGTGTCTCGAGTCCTAGAATTCGTTGCCACAATGGCAATTTTTTTTGGGTACTTGTCAAAAGGTCATGTTAGATCTCGGGAAAATAAGGGGTAATGAATCAGATGATTAATAGTGGGGCTAGAGCTTAAAGCCGAGCCATCTGTGGCAAAAGTTGAGGTCCACTAGCAACAGATGACATCTATATAATCTGTACAAATAAAGATGGAAAATTTGTCTGTGTGTTTACTTCCCATACGTTTCCCCAATACTTGACCTATCCAAATGAAATTTCGACACGAGATTGAGGGAGGTCAGGTAGGAAAGTCACAGCTATAGTTTTTGTTGGACACCAGCGCCGCCACTCAAGTATAACACGTGACCGGAAGGATGACGTCGCCCCCCCCCCTCCTACTGACTGTAAAAGTTTAGCCTAACGACGCTGTTGTTTGTTTAACTTCTACGGAGGATGTAACCTCTTTGTTTCCTCTCTTTCCCTTTTTAATCTTTATATAACCTATGCTTTAATAAATTAGTTAGTGCAAGGCTCTTGTCCTAAGTGTAACCAAGTACCTTGTCTACACCCCTACAAGAAAAGATTATGAGACTGATTGGAGCTGCCTGAAGCATTGAACGGTAAGCCTTTTTTTTTGTTCTCTCCCCCCCCCCCTTCAGTGGACGCCATCTTATAATGGAAGCTAACAAGAGTTTAACGAAAATTACCAAGCTAAATGGATTAAACTATTCCTCATGGAGCTTCCAAATTAAGCTCATTCTGATGGACAATGACTTATGGTCAACTGTTGACCCAGGCGAAGTCAAACCCGAGGGAGGGGATGTTGGTCTAATCAACAAATTTAATACGAGGCAGAATAAGGCTTTAGCAAAGATATGTCTCTCTATTGGTGAGGAGCAGCAGAACCATATCAGACATCTAAATTTCCCCAAAGAAGTTTGGGATGAATTACAAAGACTTTGTGCACCCAGGGATAGCAAACACAGAATTCTCCAACTGCGTCGAAAGTTCTACTCCCAGAAATTCTGTTAACATGCGAACATGGATGCCTATTTGGGAAGCATAAATCTAATAGTGAGTGAACTCACAGGTGTAGGGGATAAAATTGAAGACGGTGATCTAAGCATGCTAATTCTTTGTGGAATGCCCGAGGACTGGGATAATGTTATATCAACAATGTGTAACTTACCAGAGTCAGAGTTCACCAGTGCCAACATCAGACGTAAATTGTTAGCTGAGGCAGAGCGCCGGTATGCTACAACAAATGAAGGGATGGGTGCACTGTCAGTCAGGAACTCTAACAAGAAACAATTCCCTCATGAACATCAAGGTTCTAAAACTGTTAGAAAATGTTTCGAATGTGGGAAAACAGGGCATATTGCACGGGACTGTTTCAAACTGAAAAAGAATAACGGTAAACAACAGGAAAAGGGAGCGATACATCAACTTCACGAAGCAAAGAACTTGAATGTGATGTATAATGCAGCAGTTGTATCAGAAGAGGATACGTGGGTAATTGACTCAGGTGCCACGCATCATATGACTCCGAACAGAAGGTATTTTTCCACGTTGAATGACGAGATTGTAGGACAAGTGACCACCATTGATGGTACATCACATTCAAACATAGGAAAAGGTAATGCTCAAGTAGATCTGATCAACAATTCTGGACAACTTAGAAGCATAGTTGCTCAGAATGCAATGTTCGTACCTGGGATCAGACATGGTGTACTCTCTGTTCTACAAATTGTGGAAAATGGTCATGAGGTTATCTTCGACAAGAAAGGATGTCATATCTACGACAATGATCATAACTTGATGATCAGAGCAGAAAAGAGAGGAAGACTCTATCTCGTCAGGACTGCTCCGTCCAGATTTCCAGAATCAGGAGAATGTTCAAATTCCATTGCTCAAACCAACAATTTTCGCAAATTCCCACTAAATTTATGGCCTCAGAGACTCATGCATATCAACTATGACACCATAGTAGACATGATGAAAAGAGAAGTTGTCATTGGTTTGAACTGTCAGGCTGGAAAACCTGATAAGTGCTCTGATTGTATGATTGGAAAATCGACAAAAAGACCTTTCCTGAATTTGAGATCTACCAAGGAAACTCAGACACTAGCCCTTGTTCACTGTGATCTTATGGGACCGTTCAATATTGAGAGCTGGGGTGGATCAAGATTTGTCTTGACCATCATTGATGACGCATCAAGATATACAAGGGTATATTTCCTCAAAAGGAAGAGCGATACTCTAGAAAAATTCAAGGAATGGATGAAAGAAGCTGAAAATAAGACGGGATTTTCTCTAAAGAGGATCCGTACAGATAACGGACTAGAGTTCTGTTCATCTCCTTGGGATATTTTCACGAAGGCCCATGGTATAGTACATGAACGCAACATGGTCTACACACCTGAACAGAATGGTGTCGCCGAACGCATGAATAGGACTTTGCTGAACTTAGTGAGGAGTACTGTGAACAGTTGCAATCTGCCAACCGCCTCTTGGGCAGAGCTCACCAACACAGCAGCATACTTGAGAAATCGTGTTACAAACAGACACAATGAAGAGAAAACGCCTTTTGAATTGTGGTTTGGAAAAAGGCCTGCTCTGCAACATCTGAGAGCAATCGGCTGCGAAACCTTTGTTCATGTTCCAAAACAAAGAAGGAATTCGAAGCTTCAGCCAAGAGCCACTAAAGGAATTCTCGTGGGTTATTCTCTACAGGGACGAGGTTGGAGAATCTGGATTCCTGAAAAACGCCAAGTGGTGGAATCTAGAAATTGTGTATTCAAAGAAGAAATCCTCTATAAACAGCCCAAAAGAGAAAGGGATACTCTACCATCTGTCCATTTCTCCTCTAAAGAGGCCTCCTTTCAAGAAGAAAGTAATGCAGATCAACCAGTAGACCGAGAAACTGAAGAACTGATTGGAACTACAGGTGGAATAGATCAGCTATCTGAGACTCTCCCAGAGAACCTGAGAAGCCATCCTATGACACTCCGAAGTCATGGAAAGACGGCAGAATCTCCGGAAGAGGATAATAGTGGTGGACAGATAAATGCCACAAGTGCAGAGGACAATAACCCCACTTATGAAGAAGCCATGAACAGCCCTGAGGTAGTTAATTGGATTGAAGCCATTGAAGAAGAAAGGGAATCGCTCGAAAGACATGATGTATGGCAACTGCAGGAATTGCCGAAAGGTATTAAACCTTTAAAATGTAGATGGGTACTAAAGGGGTAGAAAATCAATGCAGTGGATGGTACCACTAGATACAAAGCACGTCTAGTCGCCAAAGGCTTCACTCAACGTAGAGGAATTGACTACAACGAAGTCTATACTCCTGTTTCCAGTTTTGAAACTATAAGGCTATTAACGGCGATAGCAACAGAAAAGGACTGGTTCATTGACCAATTCGACGTGAAGAGTGCTTATCTTCATGGGACACTCAATGAGACTATTTACATGGAACAACCTGAATGCTTCAAGAAACCAGGAGAAGAAAACTTGTTCTGCAAGCTTAAGAAATCAATCTATGGATTAAAACAGAGCGGAAGATGCTGGAATAAATTCTTAAACAAACAACTTCACGAAATAGGATTCCAACGTAACCCTATTGATCCGAGCATCTACGAAGTTGAACTTGAAGAAGGAAGGATCATTCTCTCAATCTATGTGGATGACATCTTTGCCATTTCAGAGAATCAAGCAGCGAGAAACAAATGCAGAGAACTCTTAAATTCCAGTTTTGAAGTGAAGTATCTAGGACCAATTTCTCATATGCTTGGAGTATCCTTCAAGAAGTCAGAAGATGGAAGTATGACTCTTTCTCAAAGTAACTACATAGAAGAACTGCTTCAACGTTTCAGACTACAGGATGCAAAAGGTATCTCGACTCCAATGGAAACCAATCTTGACCTGAGTGTAAGGAAAAATGGAAATTCCAATGAGCGGTTTCCATACCGTGAACTGATCGGAGGACTGTCATACCTTTCTCAGAGAACCAGGCCCGACATCGCCTACGCAGTCGGGATCCTATCCAGATACTGTGATAACTACACAAGAAAACACTGGGAAGCTGGGAAACGCGTGCTGCGTTATCTGAAGAGCACCAAGGACTTTGGCATAACTTACAGATCCACTGGCAAACCTTTGATTGCCTTTTCGGATGCAAGTTGGGCCTCAGACATTGTAGACCGAAAAGGAGTATCTGGACATCTCATCATTTTAGCTGGAGCACCAATAATTTGGAGAAGCACCAAACAAACAGTTACCGCTTTGAGTACTATGGAATCGGAATACATTGCACTGTCATCAGCTGTGAAGGACATCACATGGGTACGGAATCTGATGGAACAGCTGAAAATGTCAAGTTTGATTTGTGGAGAAACAAAAGTATTCTGCGATAACCAAGCTGCAATTTCCCATGCGGAAAATTACATCGACAAATCGAAAACTAGACATTTTGCCGTAAAGTACCATTTTGTTCGAGAAAAGATCTCAGAAGAAGCAATCGAACTTTTCTACACTCCGAGTGCTGAGAACCCTGCTGACTTCCTTACCAAGCCTCTTGCTAGAAGCCAGCATGAAAAGTACTGTAGAGCGCTGATGGACTATCGGAATAAACGTCCAGCTGAAGTTATTCCGGGAGGGGATATGTTGGACACCAGCGCCGCCACTCAAGTATAACACGTGACCGAAAGGATCACGTCGCCCCCCCCCCCTTCCTACTGACTGTAAAAGTTTAGCCTAACGACGCTGTTGTTTGTTTACCTTCTACGGAGGATGTAACCTCTTTGTTTCCTCTCTTTACCTTTTTAATCTTTATATAACCTATGCTTTAATAAATTAGTTAGTGCAAGGCTCTTGTCCTAAGTGTAACCAAGTACCTTGTCTACACCCCTACAAGAGTTTTAAACTAGAAATATGCAAATTATTACGGTAATTAGACGAATATATATATTTTCTTTAAAATGCTCAATAAAAGGCGTAGCCATTTCTGTGGCGTAATTGGTGGCAGGTATTACAGGAAGTATTAAAAAAAGATAGAAAAAACATTATGCTTTAAAGCTATTCAAAAGCGTATCCATACCTATATAAACAAGTTAAATACCCTGGATATAAAAAACAAGAATAATACAACTGGTTTCTGGAAAGGCGAATTTCTTTTCCAGAAAAAAAAATCAGTTGTATTATTTTAATAGAAAGGTTAAATTATGAATACATTGAGGAAAACTCTGCACTAATTATAGTCGATTCTCGATTTAAAACTGCATCAAAGGACCATTAATTCTAGGTTTTAAATAAGGTCTTTTAAAATCATTTTTAACAAATTAAAAAGCTTATATATTCACATTTATATTATTTATTGGTGGAAATTAAAATTAAATAATTCAATACAAAAATAATTGAAATTATATTGATAATTATGTCTCAAATATGGCCAATTTTCATATACAAGAAGTTTTAGCAACAATTTTATGAGTTATCTACGAAAAAAATAATATTCATTATGTTAGGCGCATTTATATTAATGATTTTTATATCGTCACTGCGTCTTATTAGATAACACTATAGATCAAATAAATATAATAAAATATATAATTTGTTTTAATACAATATTTCTATACATGTGCAAATATTCACATGGAATGATCCAGGTTGAGCCAGGTTGCTTTTCCAGTATGAATTAAAAACGTTATAGCTAGAAAAGCTTCCACAAAAGCAAGGCAAAAAAATAGTAATAAAAAAGCAGAGAACTTGATAAAAATTGGCTGTAATGGCAGATAAATTACCGAATTAAATCTTAAGAAAGAAATTTAAGAGGAAGAAAAACCTGAGGAGATATAACACATAAATGATTTGAAAATAAAAGTCGATTAGCTCAAGAAAGAAATCTCGAGCAGGCAAAGTGCGCGTCGACGCAGATCTCGTGACCAAAGACCATCTGGTACCGCGATCGTTCTCTATTCAGAGGTGAATACCACCCTCAAGGCAAATTCTGTTATTTCCAATATTAGTTAGGAAAAAATATTTAACTAAAAATGGTTTAAAACATAAGAATTTAAAACAAAAAATTAAAGGATAAATATAATCCAAATAGAAAATTCCGTAATTTTCATCTAAAATTTGGAAATGAGACGCAATCTAGATAAATTACCAAACCCTGATGAAGAAAAATGTTCAAACACCCTCAGAAAAAATAGCATTAAACGTTTATTCATCTAAGGTCGTTTTGAAATAAATTATGCTAAAATAGAAAATGAACTGATATTTTATAATTATCGTAAAATTTTAATTGAAATCCAAATAAATTGGACTCCAGGAGAAACAAGACGAATAAATCGTTCAAGAACTTAAAGTTTGGAATAGAAAACGAATAATATTTTTTTATTGATCGAGAAATAGCTTATAAGAGATAAGAGACTGGAACAAGTACCCTTCTCCCAAAATATAGTTCAGGAAAAACAAGAGGTAATCCAGAGAGAGGGGGAAAAAAAAAAAGATAGCCCTATATAAAAAAAGAAAAAAAAACATGCAATGGTCCATGTCAGAAGAGTTTAAATATATATAGCTTCGCAGCTACCAAAACAACAGGCGTGACTCCCACACCGGAGAGAAATGCTGTTGTAGCGGACACCTTGTACAAGACGTTTATATATATTGATAGAATTGTGTTGTTTTTGTTAAATTAAAATTAATTATTGAACTTAGTATATGAAGGATGAATTCGTAACCCTCCTCAACTTTTGCACATTATTTATTATTAATAGCTAAATATTCAAAACAAACTTAATATTATTTGTAAATGTGAAACCAAGATCAATGATAATTATTTACAAGAGATCCTTTTCAAACACGAACTCATCTATAGTCAGTGCTACTCTGTGTAATATCCCAACAGTTTTGATTCCTATTTGCTATAAAAAATTATTTTAAAAGGTATTTTAATATGTATATATGCAAAATTAGCAGATATATACACTGACAAAGATTGTAATCTTTAGGTTTGATGGATAAGTTTAGTGTTTATTGACTTACTACTACAAAGTTTATATGTTCGTTTTGGTTTCCTCCAGCCTCTGATTCTAAAAGCGTTCAAGTCTACGTTAAGGAGGAAAACCTTTACGAACATAAAGATTTAAATGTTTTAAACTCAGTGAAACAAAAAAAAAAGAGCTACAATAAACCATAGCCCGAAACCATGGTATACAGGTTGACCTTTGTTCGGATTTGTTAAACCTGGGATTGTGGTTTATTCAATTATTAATCTACGCACTATCGCATTGTAAAGGGAGAGATGCCCCTTCTTTTATTAACTAAGGTTCCCGGAGCGTGCATAGGTCAGAAGTGCTTCATATTTCATGTAGTTAAAAATATTCTGAAAATGGAGTGTAATCTCTTCATTATTTATAACTATATTTTAAAGACTGGCGTTAATTTAGATTAAATAATAATATTTTGTTTCTAATATTGGAAAAATGAGCGCAAATAATTTTAATTTGCCAATTTTAACTGGAAATAATTTCAACACAGTTTGAAATTAAGAGTCAAACTATTGTTAAAAGTAAAGCAAATGTATATAGCATTATAAATTTAAAATTAATGATTTTAAAGAAGATAAAAATACATATAACGTGAGTTATTAGCAATTAAAGATGCAAAGGCAAAATACTCCCTTATTTAGTATTTAACTCTAATAAACATCTTGACGTAATTATTTATAAAGATGCAAAAACAGCAAAATAAATTATTCAAGCGCTCGAAAATGTATTTGAAAGAAAAAGCATGTTTCAACAAAATTAACATTAAAAATAAAATTATTAACATTTCAAAATGTAAATATAATTAAAATTATAAAACCCTTTTCTTTAATTTTCGAATTGGTTAATAGAGGTTTCAAAATAGATAAATCTTATACAAAATATGTCATCTTTTATTGTCATTGAATGAATAATATGGAAATGTAATAACAGCGATGGAAACAAAAACACAAGAATAACAGTGGAATTTGTAAGGCAAGATTGCTAGATGAAGACTTTAAAAGAAAAATAAACAAGAGGAACCAAGGTATGAATAAATGACATTTAGATCATTCAGATTTAAAAGTTATAAATGTGGTAAGAAAGAGGTCATAAAACTACAGATGTTGAAGTAAAAGTTTTTTTTAAGAATCAAATACAAGAGAAATAAAAGACAAAGAAAACGTCCTCCTAGAAAAAAGCCTACCAGATTAAGGACAAATTATCATTTGTAGCAAAGTATGCTATAGATAGCATAGAAAATTATCATTTTATTTTAAGCTCAAGAGAAACACAGAATCTGATCAAATGTGAATCAGAAAAATATATGACAGATGTGAACAATTTAGAACATAAGGTTGAAATTCATATTGATAATAGAGAAAATGTGTCAGCTAATAAAAGCGTCACTTTAAATTTAAAAAAAATAAAGCAACAATTATGTATAACAATCCAGGGACAAATAGTAGTTGTTGTTGTCGTGTCCAATGAAGAGCCTCAGATGTTTCCATGCATCTCTATCACAGCAGCAGCAATGTCCACTATCTTGGGTGTGTAAAGCTGCTGCCTGGGTCTAGGTCAATTTTCTGCAAGGCTGCGGCCATTGCTAGGCATGAGAATATGTGAGCAGGTGTTAGTTCCACACCAGGACAGTTGTTGCATGTCCTATAGATTCTTGTGCCATCTGGATGTATTGTCATTCCATTATCGGGCTTTCCAGATAGCTATCAGTTCCCAAGTGAAGTTTGACGAAATCTTTCCCGCTCCTTCTTTGATTGTGATGTGTGTTCCATCTTGCAGTATCATGTTAAATCCGGCCCCTCCATTACTCAGGGTAAGGTCTGATGATCCATCTGTGTATACTGTTAAATAATTTCTCTGATCGTATAAACCAATTGTAATAACGAATAGATTCAAAAAGGATAAGTTTATTTATTTGAAAAATCAATTCGAACTTTCGGGCGCAAGCTGCCCTTCTCGAATTGATTTTTCAAATAAAGAAATTTATCCTTTTTGAATCTATTCCTTATTATAATTATTGTAAGGATTATTCGTCATAAACCAATTGTGTCAAGTCCTTTCTTTTTAAGTATGATTTTGTTCTCTTTTTTATTGCAGGGTTCATTCAGGTTGAGATTGATGATTACATTTGATGGCAATGGGGTAGGAAATATTGGTTCTTCTTGAATTTGAGGGACAAATAGTAAATGACACAATAGACAAAACTTATTATCAGTAGGAGAAAAATTAAACAACAGGGCCACCAAGAAATATTTGAACAATTCGAAGTAAAAATAATTACAAGAAAATATTATTTCACGTGTAAAATAAATTATAGAAACGTGTACTCTCTTCAAATAGAATTAGACAGTAACCCTTAAAGTTTTATATCTCATACAGTTAAAACCGATCACAAAGTGTGGCACAGAAGATTGGGACATCTAAGAAGATACAATTTAGATAAATTAGAACTACCAAATTCACAAGAGAAATGTGAAACCCTTATTAAACGAAAAGGAACAAGAATTTCATTTGAGAAATCAGTAAAACAAATAAGGAAATTGGAGAACTGTTACATTTAGACTTATCAGGACCAATTGATCCACCAACATGTGATGGAGAAATATATTTTCAAGCACTAATAAATTACTACTCAAACTTTGTAGAAGTAAGACTTCTCAAATCAAAATGTGAGGCTGAAAACAAAACATAATTGATTTTATCAAGTTAATAAAAACCCAACATAAAAAGAAAAATTCGAGTATATAATGGTAATGAATTTTAATCTAGAAATCAGTTTTGCAGATCAAAGGGTATTCAAATAGAATAATCTTCTCCTTATACCCCACAACAAAATGGAACTTCTGAAAGAATGAATCGTACATTGATTGCTAAAGTGAGGATCAAGTTGAAAAAAAAATATTTACAGAAATATGTCTGGGGAGAAGCCATTTACTGTTCAGCATATGAATTAAGCAGAACTCCAACAAGTGCGAACAATGTAATATCTTCAGATAGCATGTAAACTTAAGGCTTCTGTCTCAAGAACTTGGAGACTTATTCTGCTCAAATCAAGCAAACTAGATGCTAAAGAAAAATCAACAATCAGTGGATATCGTTTCTTTGGATCTGGAAACTGATAAATTAATGATTTTAACAGATATAATATTCGATGAAACATTATCTAAATATGAAAAGGAAATCATCTCAGATCAAAAACAGAACTTAAAACAATAATAACTGAATCTCAAGATGAGGAAGAAATCTCACAAACATCGAAACAATCTGACAAAGAAGAAAGTATAAGAACATCGCGGGTCGAATCATTAAACCGCCAAGTGTCAAGAATATTATGAATTGTATTCATTATATTTTTTGTTTACAAATGGTGAAAAAAAAAGTTCCAGTTTATTACAATCAACACAATAAAGCAAATAGAATGGAAAGAAGCTATTGATAAATAAATTCGATCTCATGAAAAATCGAAAATATATTCTTCAATAAAATTATAAGAAAATTAAATATTAATTCAATTGATATAAAATGGATTTTCAGAAATAAAGAGGATGGTACCAAAAAGACTCGCTTAGTAGCAAAAGGATTCCAAATAGAAGAATCATCTAATATTATGTATGCTCCTCCCAGTAGCTAGAAGGTCAACAATAAGAATGTAACTCTCTCATGCAACAGAAAAAAAAACTGGGAAGTAAATCAATGGACATTCAAACAGCCTTTTTAAATGTAAATATTGAATCATAAATATAAAGCAAAGCACCACAAGGAATGATACAAGAAAATGGAAAATATTTAAATTAAACAAAACACTATACGGATTAACAAAATCATCAAAATCTTGTAACAATAGATTCAATGATATAGCTACTAAATAAAACTTTGCCAGATCTCTAAATGACTCGTATGTATTTATATGTAGACTATGACATACGGATAATTTTGTACGTAGATTATCTACTAATAACTGGACAAAGAGATAATAGCGAAAAAGTGATAGAAATATTCAAAGATTAATTTAGCGCAAAAGATTTTGGAAAAGTGATTAATTGCTTGGGAATAAAAATATCAAGAATAACTTGTAAGTTAATGATCAAAACAAACAAAGTTTATTAACAAATTTTATAAAAATAGATTATTAAAGAATGCAAAAAAGTATATACACCTATGGAACTAAACTTTCAAACTAAGCAAAATCAAGAAAATATAAAAGTCTCTTATCTTCAATTGATAGGATGTCTATTGAATGCAGTAACTACCACAAGACCAGATATAATATTCCCAGTGGCATACTTGGGCAGAACACTGGATAAACCCATTCAAACGTCATGGAAGGCTGCGAAACGAATAGTGAGATATTTGAAGGCAACCAAAGATTGATATATATAGAATATCATCCAACAATTTGATTTCATATTCAGATTCTAACTAGGCCAGAGATTACATTGACAGAAAATTACGGGTTGAAACATAGTACTACATGGATCAAATGCAGTGTCTTGGTTTTCTAAAAAGCAGGGATGCGTTTCCCTTTCGACAGCAGAGGCAGAATATGTAACAGCTTCTGTTTCTATGCAAGCCCTTATTCATATGAGAGAAGTATATAAGGACTTTATACATTATTTATGCAAAGAAATTTGCTAGTGGACAACACAAGAACTCGCTACAATAGCACGCCATCTGTTATAAAAAATTTAAACTATTTTTGGGACGTATGATTATTTAAAAATAAATCAATTTTCTACTGCCCTTACTGCAATGATAAAATAATGGGAGGGCCTTGCTCATCAGTGGTGAACTAATGGGCAGTAGAAAATTGATTAATTTGAAAAAGAATCATACGCGTCAAAAATAGTTTAAATTTCTTATAAACTATAAAAT
>CP092886.1:156042467-156203726 GCA_030710605.1 Cordylochernes scorpioides
TGTCAGAGAAGAACCTTAGCATGCCAAAAGAGTAGTGTTTCAGGTTGTTGAGGAGGGCAGCAGCCTTTCCTTTTCTGTTATTCTTCATATTCTCAGTCAGCAACTGACCTTTCCGAAGGGCATAAGACTTGAGACCAAGGTCCTCATGGATAGTTCTGACAATTGTCATAGAGCCAACGTCCATTTCCTTGGCTATGGCCCTCATGCTCTTCCCAGGGTTTCCATCAATCTTCTCCTTGACATTTTTGACAAATCTTCGCTCTTACCTGTCGATCGACGCGAGTGCTTTTTCCTTGTAGCTATCCCCTCTTTGTTACTGTCGGCCTCATCAAACTGCTTCTTGACACGATAATAGTGGTTTTGGGCAACTTAAGAAAATCCACTATCTCTTTGGGGCTCCTTCCGGCGCGCAGAGCAACGATGATGGCAGCTCGATTTTCAAATTCTCGGTTACTTTTCATCACTACACTGCGCACATGTACTGTTGCATTTTACAGAATATGGCTACGTAATGAAAAAAAAACAAGTTTTTAATCTCAAGTAGTTTTTGTTTTATGGACTGTCAAAGTTAGTCCCAATTTACCTGGTACCCTGTATTATCAACCTCGTTTATCATGTTGTCAATGTTTTTTAAAAAGTGTGAGCAGGGTCAAGTGTTACATCAAGTTATTTGGGTAATCTGAATATTGGATTATTGAGTTCTTCAATGAAAATTTGGGGTCCATTGGCGAAGGTGGTTGTTGATGGTGAAGAGGCCAATTTCAGATTTGCTGATGTTAATAGATAATTTCAGCTTCTTGGTTACCTTTTTCAGATATTTCATGGCTTTATTCAGAGTGTTCTGCTTTGAAGAGGTTGTTTTTTTAGACCCAGATAATTATATCATCTGTGTAAAGAGCAAATTTAGCTACTGGTTTGATAAAGGTGTGTACATCATTTAAAAATATTGAAGAAAATAAGGCTTAGGACTGATGTTTGGAGTAGACCCTGGTAAATACGAGTGGTTTTTGATTTGTTTTTGTTGAAATTAACCTGTATGGTCTGTTTGGATACAAAGTTGCTGATCCAAATCGGACGCTTCCCTCTATTCCAAATTTATAAGTTTGAGATTAGGTTTTCCTTGCAGACTTTCGAAAGCTTGGGAGAGGTCGATGAAGGCTACTATAGGGGATTTTGTAGGTTTATGATGGAAGCTGTCCTGGATTTGTTAAATGAAGTAAAAGATTGAACCCTCTGTTTTTTTGATATTTTTTAAAAGCTCTTTGATGAGGGTCTAGTAGGTTGTTGAGGCTCAAATAGAAAGTTAGCCTATTGAGAAGCATGTGTTCCATGATTTTGCAGGGAATAGAGGTTATAGAGATAGGTCTGTAGTTGGTTGGGTGGTTCTCAGGCTCAGGTTTGTGGATAGAGATAATTATGGCATTTTTCCACTCTTTAGGGAGGGTAGACGAGCTCCAACTGTAATTGAAAATGTTCTAGTTTGGCATGGGAGCTGAGATTTTTCAAAATGGGTCCAGTGATGTTGTCTGGACCAGAAGATTTTTTAGGGTCAAGATGACTTAAAGCTTCATAAAGTTCATATTCTTGAAAAGGTTGAAAATGTGGCTGGGTTTGGATTTTGCAAGGTTTCTGGTGAGCCTAGATTTTTTTCCAATTTTTTTATCCTTTTAATCAAAATTAGTTTTGCAGTAGAGCTGTAATGGTGGGCAAAATTATTTGCTGTGCTGTATTTATCTGTGAGGGGATGGAGCATGGAGCAGTCTCCATAGTTTTGTGTCGATGGTTTTTGTGTCAATTGAAGAACAGAGTTCAATCCACTTATTCAGTTTGATTTGGTTGGCCTTAAGTTTAATTTTTGCAGCAAGGTAATTGTAATCTCTGATGAGGAGGAAATTGTTGTTCTCAATAAAGTCTAGGTAAACTTTATTTCTATCTTATTTTCATTTTTCAGAAGATCTAGTACATCTGTGTATCCAAGAATGTAGAATTTCCTGTTTCTTCTGGGGATATTTTGTTTGGCAGAAATTAGGATTGCAGGCTTCCAGTTCTTTCATCTATCGTCCAAGGAAGAATTTAGTAGAATTTTACAGAGAAGACTATCTATTGATGTTTAAATGAATTCCAGGAGGCTTTCTTATAGTCCCAGAAAAGCCTTTGTGAAGATTTTGGGAGGGAAGTAGAGGTCGAGATTTTTTTTAGCAAAGGAAGATGATCGCTTCCAATGC
The DNA here is from genome assembly GCA_030710605.1 of Cordylochernes scorpioides. Classification (NCBI taxonomy): domain Eukaryota; kingdom Metazoa; phylum Arthropoda; class Arachnida; order Pseudoscorpiones; family Chernetidae; genus Cordylochernes; species Cordylochernes scorpioides. The sequence continues at coordinate 156,044,693 of CP092886.1, forward strand.
TTTTCAGGGTGCTGTTTTTCATGAACTGTTGCATAGATGGAGAGGTGATAGTGAAATCTAGTGTTTTAGGAGTTCCATAGGAGTGTGAGAGATGTGAGTAGGACCATGGGACACAATTGTGAAGTTGTTTTCATCATTGAAGGTGCTGAGGATAGAGTCCTCAGTGTTGTTGATGGAACACCCCCAAGATAGATGCTTGCTGTTGAAATCACCAAGGATGAATATATTGGGGTCAAGTAGGTGTGCAACTAAGACCAGTTCAGGGCCTGGTTTTTGGGGTGGTTGATAGGTTTTCACAATTGTTAGGGTTCTCTGATTTTTTTAAAGGCCTGTAGTCTAGTGTGGGTCTTTGAAGGAGTGACAATTTATTGAAAAGAAAGGTCTTTGATGAGGGTCAGAAGCCCTCCTCCTCCACCTGCTGAAGGCCTGTCTTTTTTTTTCTCAGTATTTTGAAGCCCTTTACTTTAAAAGGTGGTTGGGCTTAAGCTTGGTTTCTTGTAGACAAATGATATTAGCACCTTTGGAATCTGCCAGTGATAATATCTCGTCCAGTTTAATCTTGCTTTTATTAGTAGATATGCAATTGAAGTTGTATTGAAGAACATTCAATTTTGCATTTGGAGAATGTAGGGAATTTTTCGAATGAAGCCCTCTGCCTAAACTCCAGACTCAGCCCTTATTATTCTGTGTGATGGCCGATGTAGCATAGCGAGGTGATTTGACAACTATCATGACTGGGTAAAGTAGAAAGTGTCTGCCTTTGTCATTAAGATGGGAGCACTACTCAGTGGCAGGTCAACTTATCTCCAAAAGAAATGGCCGCCTCTGACATGAGGAACAGATGCAATGTGCAGCCGCTCCCAACATGGAGTACAAACGCTGCTTATCCTGTATCCCTGTAATAGGAGCCCTTACAGGGTACTATCAGCCAGGACAGTGAGCCCAGGTTTTTTTTTAGTGAGCTTGTTACTACTCCCCTCCTCCATTTTCATCTGGGCTTGGGACCGGCAAAGGCAGTTTTCTAATAGCTTCTAAGATAGAAAAGTTGGTTTGATATTTATAACCCCACCTAATTCTTTTGGCGATATAAAGCAAACTAAATTTACAGAATATTTTGCAAGGAAACTCCACATATGAATACATTTATCAGTATTACCAATATTTTATTCTCAATTTATTGATTTAAATTTGGTCTTGATATGCTATGATTAAAATATATTATTGTTATGGCTCTCAGTTTTACTCCAGTCACCTAATGCTGAACCTCTTACTGATGGCCTTGTAGGGCCAGTGATAAGGGTCCAACATGAATGAAGGCTTAAGGATTGATCTCCAGAATATTATTTCTGTTTTTTTGCCACCATAACACTCTACAAAATTGCAAAATGACAATTTTCACAAAGAGAATTTAAAATGATTTTACAACAATAAAACACTTGCCTTTAAAACATTTTCAAAATTTTCTCTAACGAAATTTACTAAAGCACGTTTATATTGACACATATAAGATATTAACACTATATGAAAATTTGAGATTAAATATACAATGAATTTAATATTTTCAGTATCAGTGCTGCTACGGTCTTCAGACAAAAACAAAGAATTTTTAATAGGACTAGTTTTAAAAATGCAATGCTTATTCTGAAGGTGGTAACAGCACTGTTACTGAAAGGTCACCTAAAAATATCATTCGATTGTATATTATGGTTTTAAAATATCATATAAGTACTAATAAACCTTTTATAAATTTGGCAAAAATTAATGAAATGTATAAAGGCAAAAGTACCAATTTCATTAGAATAGGCAGTCATTTTATTGTAACTTTATAAGAAGATGAAGATGTATTAATGCTCAGGGAAAGGGGGGGGGGGTAGCAATGTGAAGCTGAGTTATAATTAATATTTTAAAACAAAGAATATATTTGATAATAAAATTTTTATATTACATCATATCCAGCAACAAGGAGCCCAACACCATAAGGACGGCGATCATGGCGTTGAGTACAAGCATGCATTTCTTGTTGAAAATTAAGGAAAATTATTTTCTTTAGAGTGGGGCAATTTCAGCTATATCAGCTTTGACAAATTCAAAATTTCCACCTGGAGACCATAATTTTGAGAAATGGCATTCATTGACCTAGGTTATGCTTAGATTTTATAAGATCAAGAAGGAATTCATGACATTTTAGAATATGTGCCAAAAGGCTGTTCTGCTGGTAAAGTGAGTAGGCATATTTTATGGCCAAAATGTACAAGGAAATTTCCCAGAAGATTATTGATTTATAAAAAGAAAGGTTACTTTGCCTTTCAAAATAGGTGATAAGCCTGCATGGACTGATGAAGGCCATGGCCTGAAACCATGTTGTGGTTTTGTCATTGACCGCAAATGAGTTTTCAGAGATGATTGATAGCTAGTGTATAGTTTTAGTAATGGACTTTGCCTTGTCATAAGCACTGATTTAAGAAAAAGGCATCTCCTTATCGTGCAACTGAAAGTTGCTGATGGCTTGCGCCATCTATCGGAATAAATATCAACTATTCTCGTTGATTTTTAATTATTCCAGAATTGGCCAAATACCCATTCTTGATTAATCAAGAAAAGCTAACCACGGACGCGTTTCGGGCTGTTGGCCGTCATCAGCGTGGTGCAAGCTGTACCTCAACGACCAAAAAATTGGTCATTAAGGCATCCTGAAGAATCATGAAATGGGTAGTTAAGGCCAGAATTGCGTAATCACATAAGCACTGTTATTACCAGATTTTTTGCCTTGCTATTGTTAACCCTTTTTGAACAATATGGAAAAAAATATGTACCATAAAATCATATTTTTGCTTTTTAATTCTTAATAAACATTTTAATAATCCATTGGAGGTCCTCATTACTTTAAAGAAAGAAGTATGTGTACTATATTATATATAATTCTTATAATTTATTATTAAAAAGAATGTTTTAAAAAATTTTTGCTTATCCCTAGTAGACATGGTACAGGCCATGATAATCATGGTGGATAGATGTAGGTACTGCTTTTTACTGTAAGTTCACCACATGTCAACACATGAAAAGCAGTTCGACTTTGCACTTACAAATGTGCCAGAGCCTCATTTGGTTACTTGCACTTACTGGTGGGGTTGGTCTTTTGCAAGATTCGAATTGGAACATTTTTTTTAAATCAGAAAATATTTCCTAATGCGGGAATTAAACCCGGGTCGTAGCGACCGAAAACAACAATTTAGACCATCCTTCCACCGACCCCTAAAAAGAATGCTGATATAGTAGGTCTATCAAATTAGTGGCTTATCTTGGTTATTATTTAGTGTTAAATGAACAATTTGTAAAATAAAAATTGATAAAGATTGGAAAGATGCTCAGAAAATAAAGTGAGCCAACTAAAAATGAATACATGTGAAAATGATGCATATTTTGTGTGCACAGAAACTAGCATAAGAAATTATTCACCTAAGAAAGAACATTTTAGAAACAGAGAGTGAGAACTAGTAAGATATGTTATTGAAGGACTTCAACAACTATGAGAAAATTACAACACTCAAATAAAGGCATTTTATTATCATACTTCAGGCAAAATCCTTACTAGGTTTTGAATAGAAGAAATAAGATAGAGGTAATAATCATGAAAATTCTTTTAAATATTCATGCAACCAATTTAAAGACTAATTTAAAGATATACCACATGTGCGAAAGAAAAAGACATATCAAGAAAAAGACAAATTCAAACCAGAAGGAATAAAAAAGGTATAGTGAATGAGGTACAAATGCAAGATACTATTTCTTATTATGCTCTCTACAAAACAAAAAAAAAGATTATAATATGGACTATGATATATATTTATTTATACAGAAGATGAAGCTATAAATAGAAAAGAAAAGGATGTACAAATTGAATATCATGTTCAGACATATACTAATAATACTAATATTGGGGAAATGACAAATAGATGAAATAAATAATAATAATATGGAGTCGAATAAATTTAAAAGACCACAAAAAATAAAAATAAAAGCTAAGGAATTTTGAAAACATACCTTGTGTAAGGGTGAGAGCATCCGAAATGACTATGGTAAGGCTATAAAATATTAAAGCAGGACAGTGGGATAGTGCAATGTAAAGAAAAAACAACATGTGTATTTTTCTAAAGAGACAAAGGTCACCTCTCCCGTCAAAATAGACATCAGAACTAGACGCATCTATTGACCGTCGCCGCAACTAGCGGCCTCGGGTTGGTGACAAAGCCACAACAGTTTGACAAACTGAAAAGCATCCACCTAGAGACCATGGTTTCGGGCTAATGGCACTCGTCAGTCTAGGGCGGACTTTATTCCATGAGATCCGCACAGGATCTAATGGAATCTTGACAATCTGCCAAAGAGGTGCTTAGCTGGCAAAGTGGCTAGGCCATATCTATGGCTAAAATATAGATGGAAATTTTTGCTGGGAAGATATTGATCTAAAGAGACAAAGGTTGCCTCTCCCGTCAAAATAGACGTCAGAACTGTGTATTTTTACTAAAATTTGAGAAATGCTACCTGACCTATTATAAAGTTGTTAGAATTAAATGGATAATGAGTACTAATCTGTCTGAAGACCAAGAAAACCAAATGAAAATTAATGAAGCAAAAATTTTGCAATGGTATACATCCAAATTCCCAGAAATGGCATGTAATGATTGATGCATCTGCCATATGGTGTTGGTGCCAGCATAGTTCACTTCTGTCGCCATTTTGCAGGATGTGCAGGATACTTTTGATTCTCCCTTATTGACCAGAATGATTATATGCCGATTGCGTGTGTGATCACTGATGACCTACACTCATGGTACCTATTAAGATTCCCATTGACTTAATGGCACAGACCTCTCTATTTGCAATTTTGTCAGGATAGAGACACATGGACAGTGGAATGGCACAGGGTAGTGTTATTAGATAAATCTCACATCTGCTTAGCAATAACAGCCATTAAGAGTTTGCTGCCGTCTTGTTGACAGGTCTGTGTGAAATTCTTCACCTCACGACATTGCTCCAATATGGTTTGAAGAGTCATTCCTTATGATAACAGTCAGCCTCTGAATCATATTAAGGGCATTGATGAGGCACAATTTGGATTGTAGATTATATACACAAGGTAATAAGACCAAATCCAAATAAATAAATAGTGTGTGACGTTTCGGTAACAGAGTTGTTACTGAAGGAAGTTTTTAGTTAATGAAGGAGTTTTTTAATTAATGATTTTATTTAATCATACAAACATTACAATTATAACATAATAGAAAGAAAGATAATGGGAAATACAGCAATCAAAATATATATGTGCTATCGAACAAAAGCAACAACATCTGAGTAGTCAAATATCAATAAAATGTCATCAATGATAATAAGCTTGGAAATTAAATCCAACAAAGCCCCCCTTTAATTTCAAGCTGAATATCTTGAAGGCTAATGTCGACAGACATTCATAGCTAAGCTGCTACGTCACAACGTGACGTCACGGTCTGTGGTGGCGCTACTTGACTTTCTTTGTTTACCGGAAAAATGTTAACATTTAGCCTAAAATAGCAAACGAATATTATATACACACATTGATATCAAATAAGAATAACAATATACACACATTTTTACATTGAGTTGGTCTTATAATTAAATAAAGATAACAAATGGATAATTTTCCTTTGATAAAGCCTTTGTTAAAAAACAAGAAATGGTCTTCAGTTTTTACATATTGAATGTCAAAAATATTATTTTCAATTTCTCATGTAAAAAAGCAATAGATCTAACTAAATGATTAGATTTATCAGTTGTTTGACCAGACTTAGTCAAAAATATTTTGATGCTTTATTATCACAAAATATTTGTATTTTAACAAAATTAGATGTAATTTCTTCAAAAAAGTATTGGATGTAAATGGCCTTTTTTACAGTTGAAGTAATCCACTTAATTCGCTATCACAAGTTGAAAGACATGTGTTAGGAATATTCTTACTTGACCAAGAAATGAGATTTTTATCTATATAAAAGGTTAATCCAGCAGTTGATCTTGCTTTATTGGATCTGCCACAATTCCATGATGCATCTGTGTAAGCCTTTAATTCGACATCTCCTTTAGTATATATTAATCCATACTGCTTACTTCCTTTTAAATACCTAAGAATTCTCTTAGCTGCACCCATGTGCATTTCTCTAGGGTTTTGATTATATCTGCGTAAAAGAGTAACTGCAAAGGCAATATCAGGCCTAGATTTCGTTGAGAGATAAAGCAAAGAGCCTATTAATTCTTGATATTGAGTCTTATTGACTTCCTTAGAGCTATTAAAATTATCTAAATTAGTGTTAGGATCTAATGGGGTTGAAATATGCTTGCAATCTTGCATGTTATATTTTTGTAAAATTTTATTTATGAAATTTTCCTGTTTTAAAATCAGTCTAACATCCTCTTTAATAAATCCAATGCCTAAAATGTTACAAGTTGTTAAACTTTCTTTTATTTTGAAGTGAAGTCTTATTTTTTGTATTATATCATGCAAAATTTCAGGATCAGAATTAATGATTATCATATCATCAACATGCAGTCCTAAAAGTAAATGTGAATTGCCATTTCAAAAGTAAAAACACATTTATCAGATTTAAGTTGTGTTAAACCTATTTCAAAAAGGTATTCTGTAAATATTTCATACCATACCCTACCACTCTGTTTAAGTCCATACAATGCCTGATTTAGTATACATACAGAGGTCCTTTTCTTGTCATCCTGGTAGCCTGGAGGTTGGGTCATGTAGATGGTCTCTGAAAGTTTTCCATACAGGAATGCTGTTTCAACATCAAAGTGGTGAAATTCATATCCTGCCATTGTAGCATAGGCTAGAAGAGTTCTAAACGAATTTGTTTTCATCACTGAGAAAAGGTTTCTGTGTAGTCTGTCCCATATTCCTGAGAGCAGCCCAAAGCAACAAGTCTTGCTTTGTAGATCTCCTGATTGGTTTGAGGATCCATTTTCTTTGAAAATATCCATTTGGATTTTATTGCTTCAGCACCTTCAGGTAATTCAGTAAGGTCCCATACATGATGGTTCTGAAGTGAATGAATTTCCTTATCCATTGCTTGTTGCCACAAAGGTGAATCAGGATGATTAATTGCTTCTTCATAAGATGATGGTAGCAAGTTTCCATGGGAAAGCTTGAGTGCTCCTACAGTTGGATCATAGGTGGGATCTTTGCCTTCATTGTCTTCAATAGGTTCATCATCTGAAGAAAGCTCATAGTAAAGTTTATCTTTCAAATTTGGTCTGAGATTGTAAGGAAGTTCAGAATGTTCATCTTGATTTTCAAGATCAGAATGAGAATGATCATCATGATTCTCTACTTCTTCAGAAGTTTCTGGGATAGTCTCTTCTGGAAAATTGTAAAGGAAATATTTTTGAGTGTCATCTGAATCATTTTTGTTTAGTATTTCCTTTCCTAATTTATTTTCAAGAAATTTAACATCTCTTGTTTCAATTACATTTTCATTTTCAGGATCAATTAGTCTCCAAGCCTTTCTTGTGCTTGAATAGCCAACAAATATTCCAGCCTTGGCTGTAGGTTGAAATTTTCCTCTTTTGTGCTTGTGTACATAGTAGTAAGCTATGCATCCAAATATCTTTAGATGAGCTACAGTTGGCTTTCTATTTGAAAATCTCTCTTCAGGAGTTATCCATCCCAATTTTTTACAAGGTGTTCTATTTTTCAAATAAGCAAAGGTTGACATTGTTTCTGCCCAATATCTCAATTGAAGTTGTGAGTCTATCAGCAAAGCTCTTGTTCCTTCAATCAGTGTTCTGTAATACCTTTCTGAGATACCATTTTGTTGGGGTGTGTAAACATTTGTCAGTTGGTGCTTTATGCCTTTACCTTTTAAATATTGAGTCATTTGATGATTTGTGAATTCTTTTCCATTATCTGATCTTAATTGTTCGACTTTGATTTCTTTTTCCTTTTCAATTTCTTCAATGAAAGAACTGATGATGTCAAAAGTTTCCAATTTGGATGAGAGAAATTCTACAAATATTTATCTAGAAAAGTCATCAACAAGTGTTAATACATATTTAGCACCTCCAATTGATTCCTCTTGAATAGGTCCAATCAAATCAATATGTATTAAGTCCAATGGTCTAGTAGATTGAGGATATAGGACTGGTTTGAAGGGTGTTCTAGGATGTTTGGCCTGAATACAAACTTGACAAGTGTCCATATTCTGGGATTGGGTATTGAAATTGTGAGCTGAATTATTCTTCAACATTTGCTTCATGTATTCTTCATTTAGGTGTCCCAATCTTTTGTGCCAATCATTCCTGGTATGAATAGTAGCCTTTAAAGCCTGTGATGGAATTTCTTCTGGTGCTGATGTTTTGATTATGTAGAAATCATTTATTCTTTGGGCCATCAAAATTTTTTTCTCCATCTTCCTCCATTATATGTCCTCCATCCTTATCAAAAAGTACTTTTTTATTGTCGTCTACCAGTTTGTTAACAGACATTAAGTTACCTGACAATTTTTCAACATATAGGACATCATTAAGCCTAATCAACTTATTCTATCCTTCAATTTCAATTGCTCCTTCTGCATTGGATATTATTTCAGTCATCTGCAAGTTTTATTGTTTTGTGAACCTCTCTTTCTTCCTTTAATAGATCTCTATTTGATGTCATGTGACAGCTAGCCCCACTATCAATCACCCATTCTTCAGGTTGTTGAGTAGTTTCATATTCTTTGATGTTGGACACATGTTTCTCAGGTTGCAAATTTACAAATTTTGCCTTATTTTGATGTTCAGGTTTATTCTTTGAGGTTTGTTTATTTTCGCTCCCTCTATTATTTTTAGGATTATGCCAACATTCTATGGCCTTGTGGCCAGGCTTAGCACAAATGAAACAAATAGGCTTATTACCATTTCTAATTTTGTGGAAATGCTTACTGTTTGAGAAAGATTCTTTATGTATTGTATTGAATGCTTTGGAATTTCCTTCCTTTTCTTCATGAGTGAATCTTTCATGGTATAGTTTTAAGCAATTTTTAAGATCAGAAATGCTTACCTTCATTTGGCAATTCAGTTGAAGTGCAACAAGGTTGTACTTTTGGGGTAGTCCTCTGATCACTGAAGTGGTGAATTCTTGATCTTCTATCTCTGCACCAAGGTTTCTTGCTTGTTCTAATAGCTTCTCTGCTCTGTAGAGATATTCTTCCCAATTTTCTTCTTTCCTCATTGTCAATCTTGAAACGTCGTTTCGGGCCTCAATGATCTTTTTATTTTTATCTCCTTCATATCTTTCATGCAGCGCTATCCAAATATCTTTGTTGTTTTGCAATTTAATATTAAGGCGACTAAGGAGTCAGTCATTGCACATGTGATGATTCCCTTAGCTTGAGCATCTTTCTTCTTCCATTCTTTGAATTTAACTTCATCTTCTGGTGGATCACCTTCCAAAAGGTCGTCCAATTCTTTGCCTTCTAAAATTGATACGATCCTAAATTTCCAAGAAGCGAAATTTTTACCGTCAAATTTGGGAACTTTTACACTATTCTCCATTTTCTGAAGATGTGTATATCTTACCTTTTCGGTAAATTTGTTTTATTTTTCAAGAATGTTGACGCTCGACTTAAGCCTTTTTTATTCGCGCGGTGGGAGAAGTGCTTGGCCCATAACCATTGAAGGAAGTTTTTAGTTAATGAAGGAGTTTTTTAATTAATGATTTTATTTAATCATACAAACATTACAATTATAACATAATAGAAAGAAAGATAATGGGAAATACAGCAATCAAAATATATATGTGCTATCGAACAAAAGCAACAACAACATCCGAGTAGTCAAATATTAATAAAATGTCATCAATGATAATAAGCTTGGAAATTAAATCCAACAGTTACCATCTTCAGACAAAAGTACTGAATGAAGTACTTTTGTCTGAAGATGGTAACAACGCTGTTACCGAAACGTCACACACTATTTATTTATTTGGATTTGGTCTTATTACCTTGTGTTTATATTAAGGGCATGATATGTGGATGACATGCTGCGGCTGTTGACACTACAAGAAGATAATAAATGCCATTTTCCAGGATAATGCCCGACAACAGCACACATCAGACAACATACCCTGTATGAAATCTAGATGCTTTCATGGCCACAAGTTTCTCCTGATCTCTTATGATCACCTATAGAATACATCTGGGACCTAATTGGACATCGTTTGTATGCACTGCCACAGCCGCATTTAAAATATGAACTGTGGTTGATGGTTGACAGGGAATGGGCAGCCATTCCTCAAGACATTATCTGCATGCTCATTAATCAGTACCAAGATATGTTGCTATCTGCATAGCCCCCACAGTGGTCCCACAACATATTGAGAGGATGGTAATGTTGCTGAGTGTATAGGTGTACTCTGTTCCAATAACGATTATTTATTATTTTTTGCTGGTGTGTGTGTGTGTGTGTGCTTTTTTATATGCAGATTTTCACAAATTTAGCCAAATAATTATTGATATTGCAAATTCAGTGTCTTCCAGGGAGTGTAATTTTCCATATAATTATTTAATCTCTAATAAAAACCTATGATCAACACAGAATCAAGAAGCCCTTGGAATGCTATTTCTAGCTGTGAACACTAGGCCCTACATTGCCCACATTATCTGCAAACTTTCATCACACTACAGATAACCAAAAACTAATGCAGTGAATGGCAATAAAAGAGTGATGATATATTTAGGTAGAATGGACTTAGGATTGTTAGCTAGTGAACCCCTTATGATTGTAAATCGTTAGGTAGATATACAGTGAATCTCTGTGAAACAACTATAGATTGGAAAAAGTAAATGACCACTTGAAAAATCTCAATTATGCAAGCCAATTTAATAGTCTTGTGTGAAAGCTGCTGCAAGATCAGGTGGATAAGAAACCTGTTGCAAGCGCTGGAAATATTGGAATTTATCAAATAAAATAACTGAAATTTATTAAGATAGTCAGTCATTGATAAACTGGATCTTCATTCCTAATCAAAATATTCTCTGTATACATAAACAGAAAGAATAAATTCTTTAGAGATTGTTATGAATCTAAGGGCATCTGTCTCCTGTTTGAGCCACGGGAGGAATTGGAGGGGGATATCTTCTAAAAACACTTGTCCAAGAATCAAATGGAGGATCATCTGGTGAACCTCAGCATTGTGAACCTAAAGATGAAATAAGGAGATATGTTCTCTGTACCTTGCCTTATTATATGTTGCCACTGGAATTACAATAGATTATTTTTATTTTACTTTGCAATTGTTCTTCATTGTTGAGCTCTCAAAACAAAACACCTTACATAATTTGATTTGAAAGGTGTGTGATTCATCGCATATGTTAAGTCTTTGTGTTGTTTCTAAGAATGACTACCAGTCATTAAAATCCTAGAGAAAGATCACTCTCAGCATTTCTAATAATATTTAACTTTTATTTTCTTAAATGCAAATCCGAAATCTCAAAAGGCTCTATTTACATATGTACAGTTCACTTTGACTTCTCCAATTTTATCCTCGCTAGCTTTAGCTTTGACTTCTTATATTTATCTTCGTTATCTCTAACTTCTTTGAGTTCTTGAACTTTATCTTTTGGACCTTAAATCTTCTCCAATCCTATCTTCTTCTTTAACTTCTTTGACCTCTTCAACTCTACCTCTTTAAACTTTAACTTCGCTCTTCCTTAAACTTTAACTTCGCTCTTCCTTAAACGTTAACTTCGCCGACCCTATCTTCCTCTCCGCGACTATATCTTTCCGTTAAAATACCTTCTCTTATATAGTTGAAAAATGTCACTAGGGCGTACTCTTTGGAGCACTCTGCGGTGTATCCCGCGGCGCACGCCATCTAGAGCCGATTTCCCAACCATTCTTAACATACCCCCACCCTCTTTGTGTGAGCACAAAGAGTTAAAAGGGCCATATTTTCTTCTGAGGTCACTTCTAAGGGGTAAATATTTTTTATTGGTCTCATCAATATACTCCGCGTTGGTTTTACTCTTGCCACTCTGTTCTTTCCATCCTTGCCTGGAATCAATTCCTATATTTTTGCCATTAGCCTGGTTGTATAGAGCTGTGATCATCAGCAGCACCTCACTGGAGCATGTTTGGTTAGCCATTGATGTTGAAGGAGCCTCCAGGTTATCCTCTTTTACATCTGCTTTCTTTTCGTGTATTTCTTCTCTTCTTCCTGAGCACATCAGTTCTACGTGTCTGCCCTTACATACAAAACACTTAAATCCACTTCTGCAATCCCTTGCCATATGTCCCCTCCCTAGGCACCGGAAGCAGACCTTTGCCTTCGTAGCCTTTTGTCTGCGTTGCTCCAGCGTCATCCGTTTAGCTATGTTACAATTCCTCGACCTATGGCTAGGCATATCGCAAAAGACACAATTCTCGTTGTCACTTTGGTTTAAGAGATGCGCCGCTGTCGGAGATGTTCTTCTCTGGATCTCCTTTTCTTGCATCTTTTCTGGTCTTTGAAGCCAGCTCGTACAAATTCCAGCCGCTCAGCTCCTCTATTTTCTTCTTTTATAAATTTTAAAAGATTATTCAATCGCTGTGAGCTGTTAGGTTCTTTGGTGTTATCCTCCGACTGGTATCCTGCCTCTGGTCTTTGCTGCCATATCTGCAGTACATCATCAGGCAGGCTGGATTCCACCATTGGGTATAGGAACACCGCATTCTGATCGGTAGTCACTTCTAATGACTCCAACAATCTCAGTGAAGCCATAAGTGGGTCATACAAATCTGCCAATGTTCTCCTTTGAGAACTTGCTTTCTCGACAATCAATTAAAGTAGTTGTCTGGCGTACATTTCTGCCAGTAATACTTTGTCGCCGAATTTTTCTTGTAGAGCTTCTATGGCCTTTGCATAATTGGCCTTGGCGACGGTATACCCTTCTAGAAATTTTTGGGCTCTGGAACCTTTGGTCACTGCTTGGTGGAGGTAATGGAACTTGTCCACATCGCTTAAGGTGTCGTCCTTATGAATTCTCTCGAACTGCCCCCACCATGGCAACCATTCCCTCAAGGTTCCGCTGAACTTCAAGAGTTCCAACTTGGGTAATTTGCATATCCTCTTTTCCGATAATGCAGAAGTAGAGCCATTTATTTCCCGCTGAATCATTGCGATGGATTCCAACACGTCTTGTACCTCTACCTCCATTGTGATCAGCATACGCTCATACGTATCGCAGCCTTCCAATTCAGCCGAGAATAGGTCTTCCGAGGCCTCCTCTTCTAAAAGTAAGGCCTCGATCTTTCCATTCAAAGACTCTACTCTCTGCTCCAATCTTTTTAGCTGCTGGTGTAAAGCTAATATCTCCTTTCTATTCAAAGGATCATCCTCTATTATCCTTTTGATTTCGGCCACCTTCTTCGTGATTAATCCTCTGAGAGGAGATCTCATCTTCCTTAGGTTTTCCATCTTCTCTCTAGAATCACGTCCGGCTCACCAATTTGTTAAGTCTTTGTGTTGTTTCTAAGAATGACTACCAGTCATTAAAATCCTAGAGAAAGATCACTCTCAGCCTTTCTAATAATATTTAACTTTTATTTTCTTAAATGCAAATCCGAAATCTCAAAAGGCTCTATTTACATATGTACAGTTCACTTTGACTTCTCCAATTTTATCCTCGCTAGCTTTAGGTTTGACTTCTTATATTTATCTTCGTTATCTCTAACTTTTTTGAGTTCTTGAACTTTATCTTTTGGACCTTAAATCTTCTCCAACCCTATCTTCTTCTTTAACTTCTTTGACCTCTTCAACTCTACCTCTTTAAACTTTAACTTCGCTCTTCCTTAAACTTTAACTTCGCTCTTCCTTAAACGTTAACTTCGCCGACCCTATCTTCCTCTCCGCGACTATATCTTTCCGTTAAAATACCTTCTCTTATATAGTTGAAAAATGTCACGTGGGCGTACTCTTTGGAGCACTCTGCGGCGTATCCCGCAGCGCACGCCATCTAGAGCCGATTTTCCCAACCATTATTAACAGTATATATAGTATCATATTTTTGTTTTCAAATTAGTAATATGAAGATTTTATTTTAATAAAATGCATTAGATATGTCCTCATTACTTTAAATAAAAAAAAAAAGAAATAAGAATCAGTATATAACTTATATTTTCACAAAATAAAATACCTTGGTATTTTAGGGTATCAGCTTTTGATTTTATTTTGTTAGGAGGGGCAACCTTTTTTTTAGATCAATACCTTTCGACTAAATATCTATTTTGTACTTAATGGGCCTAGCCATTTTTAGCTGAACATTTCTGGTGATTTCTAAAGATTTCATGGATTCCTTGTAGATCGCTTGAAAAATGTCTGGCCTGGGTAATAAAGACCATAGCCCAAATTTCAAATGATCTATTAATTTGCCTAAGCACGTATGAGATTTTCAAGACTAAGGTCTGGTAGCCTACAGAGATGGTTATTAGGTGATGCTTAGTTTTCACATTTATTTTGACAGAAGTAGCCTTTTTATAGATTCACTGGAGGAAATTTCCAATTATAAAATATAAATGTAATTATTTTATCAACAGAATTTTATTAACAAGTTTCCATTTATACACTCCATTTGTTCATATAATCTAATAGGATTTGCTAATTTCATAAAATGCTTTTGCAAATTTTAAAAGGATACTAGTTGCAAGAGCAGTAACAAGTCTGCTGATTGGGAGTGGTTCGTCGTTACAATATCTGTTGTTGAGGCACTCCAAACGCATAAATTTGCTGGAAGAAAAAGAACTTTGTTAGTAACCTGACATGGTATATTTTTGTAGAGGCATTTTCAATATATATAATTAAATGTTTTATATATTTATATATCCCTCTCTTTTGATTTAAACAAAGTTTTTTTTGAAGAGCAAAAGCATTTTTTAAAAAGCATCTCCTGATACCATAACTAAAAGTTTCTGATGCCTTGTGCCATTTATTGGAATAAATATCAACCAATTGTTGATTTTTAATTATTTCTGAATTGGCCAAAAATGCCAACAGCCTGATATGCACAAATGGTTAGCTATTCTTGATTAATAAAGAAAGGGTATTTGGCCAATTCTGAAATAATTAAAAATCAATGAGTAATTTTTATTCTGAAAGATCAAGCAAGCCATCAGCAACTTGTAGTTGCACAGTAGGGAGATGCCTTTTTTTTAATTTATCCACCTGATCTCAGTAAAATTTCACTTTTGTACTATTTTTCACATAGGCTGGCGTTCTCACACCCTTCCGGCCTGAATATCTGTTTCATAATTTTTCAGGATGCCCAAGGCCAGCTTTTTTTGGTCATATAGGTGAGCTTGCACCATGCTGTTGAGAGCCAACAGTCCCAAATCCATATGTGGTTAGATTTTCTTGATTAATCAAGAAATGCTATTTGGCCAATTCTAGAATATTTAATAATCAACAATTAGTTGATATTTTACAACAGATGGCAACAACTTTCATTTGAACGATCAGGAGATGCCTTTTCCCTAATTTATCCACCTGGTCCCAGTACAATTTCACTTTTGTACTATTTATCATAATTTTTTTAGTTTATTTATTTGAGACCAGTTTGTACATTTTAGGAAGTCCTGTTTAATTGTAAATAACCTTTGGACTTGTGTTACCAGCATAAATTCAAAACTTTTAAAATTTTATTTGATTTTTATATTTTAAAAGAATTATAAGGTATATAATGGTATTTTGAGAAAATATGGATGAATTTCTAGAACAGTAGAAAATACATGAAGCATTTTTCTCCTCTGTAAAAATTCATATATGAACCTGATGATTAACTATTAGAAAATAGTGCATTAGTTTGATTTTTATTGATATGAAGTTTTCTAGCAATGATTGCTATAAGCAATTTCTAAAATTTATCGTCATGAGGAAAAAATATATTTGGGGTATTAGAGCTGATGAAAAAGTTGAGGCCTTTCAAATTTATATATTTTTTGCATTTCAATAGGAATTATATAATTCTTTACATTTTTGTAGATTAATAAAAAGAGTTTGCAGAAGTGCAGCCCAATGCATTGTAATATATATTACTGGTTATTAAAATTACTACACCAGGGAGAAATGAAAATAACAAAATGATATTTATTGTATAAATATATTTACTGGGAATATAGCAAGTGATTAAATTTTCAAGAAATTTGGAGTTAGAGAAGGTGCAATATAATGGATCTGACTATGGATAAGATTTCAGGTCTGAATCCTGGCAGACTCATTTCTAGAATTGTCTTTAAAGACTTTGAGGATGCATCTGATCAATTAAGAAGCCTCTAGTTCAAAATATCAAGTTGGTGAAGTTAAAAATTCCTAAAAGTAGAACAAAATAACTTTCAAGATAATTTGATATTTGCCATCCAAGGGAGAGTTTGCCTAGATTTCTTTCACACAGCTATAATTCCTTCATGAGCTGATAAAGTTGCTTTGTGTTAAAAAGGCCATCTTTAATATTTTATCAAAAATCAGTCGCATTCATTTTGGTTTGTCAATAAAAACCTTTGTTTATAGACTGATTGATGAGGGGTCCTAATATGATAGAAAACCCTCTTCAAAGCTTTTCTGAACAAGATAAGGGTAGGGAAGTTAATTATTAGCAATCTAACTTCCTATGGCCAAGAAATAGCATGCTAATGGCCATGAGAACCTATGTGCAAGTTATGTTTATTGCACCCATATACATTGCCATCTAGAATTATATTGTCAGTAACAACAAGCAAAGGTTTTTCATCAATCTAATATAATTTATTCATTTCAAATTTGTAAAACTTGAAAATGTATACAAGAATAATATATCATCTCTTTGGTGATGTATGAGATTCACTTCTATTTTGTTAACAGAGAAATGCGCAGTTAACTGGAGAACTCTTGATAATCTTTCATCAAGCTACATATTGGTGGTGGAGTTGCCCATGTACTTGATATTGCATAGTACTAGTTAGGGAAGATAGTATTCATTTGCAAAAAGGCACCTCCTTTTAACAAATGAATAAAAAAATATTTATTAATTGTATTAAAGCAATGCACTAATGTTATCTTTTTAGTATAGAATGTAAAACTAATATCAGCGAATAAGATACAAACATTAACTTTTCCAAATCAAAACATGTATACCAAGGCCCACCACCTGTTTACCATGACTATATCAGTAAAAGTGTGGATACAATTTCATAGGATGTTAAATTGTAGCTGTACTTGCCCTGATAAGGGCCATAGCCTATAATTATTGTATATAAATGGCTTTGTTTGATTTTGGCAAATCTGGTATTATTGTTATTTTTCTAATCTGTATTTCAAATAAAAGAAAATAAGACCTAATCCAAATAATTTTTTAGTGTGTGACGTTTTGGCAACAACATTGTCACTATCAACAGACAAAAGAATAAATGCTGATTTTATTCTTTATTGCTCATTTATTCTTTTGTTTGATGATTGTGACAATGTTGTTGCCGAAATGTCACACACTAATAAATTATTTGGATTAGGTCTTATTTTCTTTTATTATAATCGATAATCCAAATTGTGCTTTATGATAATCTGTATTTATATATTATTTGTAGAGAGAGAGAGAATATAAAATAGATGAATTATTTTAATGTATTTAATGTGTTCATTTATTAAGATGATAAAATTCATTTGCACATATATATGCTGTATGGTGCTTGGATATCTTGGCAATTGATATGGAGGAGTGTTATACAGTAGAATCTTCCTTTAGCGAACACCCCGCTAGCAGATACCTCTCCACAAAGAACAGTTTTCATTTGCAAAATTACCATTTTTACAATTTAGCAACTGCGGTAAAAGGACACCTCTCCCTAAAGGACAATTTGGCTCTGCAATTAGGTGTCCTTTACTGAGAGGCTTTACTGTATTATGAGTTGGATTCAACTGGGCATAGCAGTCACCAAACAGCTGTTAAAGAGAAGGAAGCTAGGTTCATAACTATTCACATCTGTGGATAAACTCTGTCTCATCTGCAACCATCTGAGGGGAAAAATTGCTCCCTTCCCCCCTCCCCTGGGTTCACAAGGTGACCTGATAATTAATTTGCCCTACTCTTTTCATTAAGTGGCTTAAATATTTTCCCTTGAGACATGCTAGGATTGCTATTCAGTATCGGTTATTAACCAGTAATGTAAAAAGGCAAAATCAAGCATCTTTTTATAAGCTTCACAATTTATTTCAAATATATATAATAGGCAACCATATAAAATATAATTCAAGAGATATTTACGTACCTGAGTACTGTTGCATCAGGTATGAGACCAGCCATGGACATCCCAACATGCTTGTCAATTGTAATAAGTTTTTTCTGATGACATGACAGCTCAGAAGAGGCCTTCTATAAGAAAAGGTTTTAGCAATAAAACTTCTCAATAAAGAAAGAATACCTTTAGTGCCACTAAGATAGCATGAGTAGAGTTCTTCACTCCAACAGTGGCAGAGCCTTGTCTGACTGCCTGCATGGCATACTCAACTTGATGGAGTCTTCCTTGAGGACTCCAAACGTTGACATCATATTCATACTGGTTGCGGAACTGGATCACACAAGAATCAATTTTAGAGAAATTTAATAGTATTAATATTATATATTATTTAATACTCTCTCTCTTGAGAGAAAATGTAGCAGTTATTATTAGTCCTACTTTTCACTCTTTTTTTTTTTAATTCAACACTCAAAGGATCAATAGTTTGAGGTGAAATAAAGTTGGCTTTGATTTATAGCCAAACAAAATGATTTTTAATTCATAACATGATTAATAGGTGGTTAATATGGCTGTCACGTGGAAACAAAGAGAAATTTATTGAAAAAAGAAAGGTGAGTTAAGAAGACTTTAAAATTGGTATTTCCTTAAAATAACATATATGTAGAAAAAAACTTAAATTGTGAAGGACATAACCAATTCATTAGATATCCTGAAATATTCATATTTCTAAATATGTATTTATGGAAATCTTAAAATCTGTGGACAAATTATTTGAAAAAGACAAAAAGATCATTTTGACAAAAATATCTTTAAATTAACGACTCAAAGATGATTTTTAATAATTGAAACATAACACAACAAGCTTCATCTCAAGTATTCAACATAAATTTTCAAACCTGGAGTGATTGATACATAGGTCTATGCACTTAAGTGAAAAATAGAGATTAGGCAAATGTTGAAGATAATTTGGCTTATAATTTCAACATACACTTAAAATCAATGCATACAAAATCTGTATCAAGGCCAAATATTCTAGGCCTATCTTCAAACCAGTAACATATCCTTAATCACCCAGATCTTTATAATTAATTCATTTAGATGTGATATAGAGTATATAATTAAATATAAAATTCAATAGGGAGTATATTGCTAAATAAATATTCCTTCCAAATTGAATCAGTGTAATAAAGCTCTAGCTGCATCTCTTAATGAACTTGCATGCTTATTTTGTATATCATGACTAGACAATGAAAACAAATGGCATCGGGGTATGGCAATGGGGTTGGTGTCATAAGTGGTTTGCAGCTTAATTAATTTTCATTAAAGATTTTGTCTAATCTGAGAAACTAGAAAAATGGTGGCGGAATGGTGAGAACTCATTTAAGCATTTCTAAACAATGAAAGATATTTACCAGAATAATTCCAAATCTTCCAAGAAAAATTCAGAATTTGGAGTTATCACTGAAAAGTTTGACAATATATATATCATTCTGTACAATTTTTTTTAAATTTTGAACATTTGAAGAAGAATATTTATTAATTATTTATTTGTCAACTGGCATTACAGGATTAGCATAGTTACATAAATATATTATATAATAGCTTAGATTTGCAAATATCTTTTAACTAAATTGTTTTTTAGCCGTCCTATATTATTTTTCTCATATGTAAAAATATCTCTTTAAAAACGGAATCCTATTTAAGGCCTATTGCCATCATGTATCATTACCAGTTGAAGGGCGTGACTGCCCGAAAGCTCGTGTAGTCGATTAATAAAAAATCATTTTCTCCTGGCACTTAACTTTATAGTATTTATATTCCAAGGAGAAAGTTTCTATGTTTAAATAAGTTGATCCACCGCCTTCTCACGAAGCGTTAACTATGATGGATTCTGATACCGAAGAAACCCATTCGTTCCTGCTCAATCTTCGACAATCCAATATCCTCAGCCCAGATAACTTCAAATACTTGGTTCTCATTAGAAGAAAGTCTCTCCAATTGACTAAATGGAGAACACACCTAAATTTCAACAAAATATGCGAAAGAGCACAATTCATCCCACCAGCGCTAAGAATTGGTGATCCGGTACGAAACGCATACTCGAAGAAAACTGTAGACAGAGCCCAGAAGCAATTACTGAATGCCAGAACACAGGGATGCTACTCGCAGATCAGGAAGCTCTCTAAGACCATCAAGAGCCTTATCGCCATAGTTACCGCTGTTGTCCCCCAACCTGTCATGACTTCATTCCTGACTCTCACCACGGCAGATGTCAAGCGCCAAGAAGGCATTTGCAGAACCCGACACCTTTCTAAATTAATCCACTGGACCACCAAGTATGGCTTCCCTGCTGAATACTTACCCTGCAAACCCCACGCTCCCACGTTCGTTAACCTAGCTACCTTTGTGCCATCTCCCAACCAAAGGGAGATCCTATCCTACGGCCTCAAATACAGACCTCCAACCAGGGCAGATATACCTAGGATCATCGCAGGGGTTGAGCCCGCCATCAGCCCGCTTCCCCACGCCACCCAATACACCATACGGCAATCTGTGACCCAAGTCCTACGTAAACCAGCCCCCCAGTTGAACCTATCTCTTGGTAAGTACCGCTCACTCAGATCACTTAGACAGAACCCACACATTATAGTTACCAGATCAGATAAGGGATCCCAAACCGTCATCTTGGATACGGATGATTACATCACCAAGATGATGGACATCCTCAATGACCAAACAACTTTCATGCCCATTACCAGACTAGATTTGACCTCCTCCACCAGAACTTTCAGATTAAAGCTGTTGCGCCTAAAAAGGTCCGGCTCTATTACAGCTGAGCAGTATCACACAATCACTTCAGATATGGCCAATACGCCCTACATCTACGGACTACCCAAAATCCATAAACCAACCGTTCCCCTCCGCCCCATCATAGCATATCACCTCTCCCCGGCATACAAACTTTCCAAGTACCTTTCATCCTACTTAACACCCCTTGTCAAAACCCGGCCACAGTCTTATTCCGTAACAGACATCCCGGCCTTCATACAATTTATCCAATCTCTTACCCCTATTCAGAACTCAACCATGGTTTCCTACGATGTAAAATCAATGTATTTATCACTTCCCCATCAACTGATCATTTCCCAGCTTACAAAATTCCTGCAGGACGCCCAATTGGAATCTGGCATAGTTGCCACAATAGTAGCGCTTACCTCCATTTGCTTAAACACTACAGATTTTACCTTTAATAACTTACTTTATAAACAGATTAGAGGTTCACCAATGGGCAGCCCGTTATCGTCACCCTTGGCCGAGATAGTCATGTCTACACTTGACACCTGGATCCAACAGCAATTCACACCGGGCATTCACATATGGAGGAGATATATTGATGATATCCTCTGTATATGTGAAACCGGACAGGAGAACAGTATCTTATCTGTTCTAAACTCCTTCCACCCAGACATTTCCTTCAGTTTTGAATCAGAAGCCAATAATGTAATACCTTTCCTGGACATACTGATCATCCGTACCCCATCACACTACCACACAACAGTATACCATAAAATCAATAACCCAACTTTCTACACCAATTTCAAGTCTTTCTGTCCCTTATCCCATAAAATTAATACAGTTAGAACGCTTACCAAGAGATTGGTTACACATTGCTCCCTGCCCATTTTCAGATCAATAGAGTTCGCTAACATTAAGAAACAACTTGCCCTCTCCCAATATCCACACCAGTTCATATATAAATATCAATACAACCCGGCCCATATGAAACCCAATTTACCCCATAGAAATACCTGCATCTTACCGTACTCAACACAATCCGCTGCAATATCTCACCTTCTTAAGCCTCATGGCATTAACACCTACTATACAAACAATAGAAGCCTGGCCACCATTCTTAGACATCCAATTACCCGATTGCCGAGACCTGCCAGTGTTCAGTCATCGGGTGGCTCAGTCTACTCAGTCTCATGCAACGATTGTAGTGCAACCTATATAGGTGAGACTGGTAGGTCCGTGGCCATCAGGATGACTGAGCATGGCAGGTGCGTCAATAACAAAGACAACAGGTCCCTCATCTACAACCATATTCTTGACACAGGCCACTCTTTCGATTTAACTTCACCCACCACATTATACAATAACATCTCCAATAAATACCAAAGACTGATCATAGAAGCCATAGTATCCATATCAAAAAATAGCATTAACCGACATATAGATTTACCTCCACAATATCAGGATATATGTAGTAACTTGAATAACCGTTAAACCCCCCCCCCCTCCCCCAGTATAGTTCCAATATGGCCGCTGATGGCGGGTTGAACAGTCGATATCCTAATACTAGTCTCTCTTCATTATATAGTCACATGTTTTAGCCAATTACAAACCTACCATTTATTTGTCAACCGGCATTACAGGATTAGCATAGTTACATAAATATATTATATAATAGCTTAGATTTGCAAATATCTTTTAACTAAATTGTTTTTTAGCCGTCCTATATTATTTTTCTCATATGTAAAAATATCGCTTTAAAAACGGAATCCTATTTAAGGCCTATTGCCATCATGTATCATTACCAGTTGAAGGGCGTGACTGCCCGAAAGCTCGTGTAGTCGATTAATAAAAAATCATTTTCTCCTGGCACTTAACTTTATAGTATTTATATTCCAAGGAGAAAGTTTCTATGTTTAAATAAGGAGGCCCTTTCTAGAAAGCTTGATCAATAATCTGCATTCTGTGATGAGAAGATTGACCGATGACTAGAATCTTTCATAGGAATGGAATCTAAGGGCAAATCCAAGACAATGGAGTAAGAGAACCCAATAGATGATGTACCATGAAGAAACTGCATTCTGTATTCTTTCTGAACATCTCTGTAAGAGCATTGTTGATCATGGTGAGCTGCAAGAAGCTGGGGCCACTGCTTGGGATTAGAGCAACAAAACAACAGGGTGCGCCCTGGAAGTCTGATGTCACTGTTTGTGATTTGGAAAATGTGCATATTGTGTCAGTGCCTCTATCCAAGCTGAAAAGATGCGCAGCAACTTTGTACCCTCTTACGCTAGACAAGGTGCAGACCCAGCAGCCATCACCAATAAATAGTTGTTCCGAGATTGAGACTCCCATGTGACCCGATGCCTCTCACACTTTAGAGAAGTCCATTGTCCAGTGCATGGTCGGCAAAGAAAGCCTCTGGGGCAAGAAAATGAGAGGCTGACAGAGGACGTTATCCAGTAAGAAAACTGCTCCAAAAACCTCCATGAGACTTACATGGTTGAATAGGGTGCTTGCCAGTCATGATATAGACAGCGTGGATCAGGAGGGCGCATCTGCTATAAAGATCGACAATTTACAGCTATGTCATTTGAAGATGCAGTGAAAGCGCATTACAAAAAATAAATTTGGAAGTGGACATCACAGCTACAGTGTTCAAAAGGAAAAATACAAACTTTAGGCAGTGAGCTATGTCCACCATCATGTGGAGAACCATCAATGTAAGGTCGTTCGTTCATCAGCAAGACAACAGACATCAACACTGATTGACAGTGAAAAGAAAGCCTGATTTGTGAAGTGGTTTCACAAGCGAAGGGTGATGATAATTCTGGGGTTACACTTCTGGAGGGATGAGGACCCTCATGAGGCCAGAGAGTTCTTGAAGATCAAAGGACCGCCAGATGACAGAAGAGACTTTGAAACAAACAGACTTAGGAAAAAGGGAGTATTATGACAATACCCAAAAGATTCGGTATGATCATGGTGAACATGGGTTAAACAAGGAAGTGCTACTGGCACCAGTAGAGTGGCACCACAGCCAGGTGAGATAAACCGGCAAAACAAAAAAGGCTGGGGGCCCACAGAATAGGGGAAGCAACTGTGGTACTCAAGAAAGTAAGCAGTCAGTTTGGTGACAGTAGTTGGACAGCAAGGAGGCTCTCTCAAGGTGCTGTAGTGTCTCAATGGAAAAAATTCCAGTGAATAGCAGCTTGTGACCTGACCATGGAGGTGTTCTGCTCTTGCTAGACCATGTTGGCGTGGACTCTATTGAAAATGTACAGCGGAATAAGGTTGCCGGTCTATAGCAGCAGTGGGTCAGCCCACAAGGGTGTGATTGCAATCCAGGCCTGGGCGTTTTGTGTGTGGAGCAGGACACTTCACAAGTGTGGTTGTTTGGTTTGTACCTTGTCAGAAGATGAAGCTAAGATAGCAGGCAGAGATATGAGGTTCATTTCCTCAGCATTGGATGCAGACTGTGGTGCTGATATTTTGAGTGGAACTTTTGATTTGCCGACATTGTCATCAGACTTTTCTAGAATGCTCAATGCTCCATCCCATTCATTAGGGTCAGCAACACCAACTGTGTTGAGCTTTGACTATCCGATCTTGTTGCATTTCAATGGATCTCCCGACTCCATCCTGCCCAGTTGGATTATCGCTGTAGTCCCAGACAGTTTAGCCCAGTTGCAGCAGTCCCTCATGCCATTGTCTTGCAGCTTACCAAGACTGTTGATTCTCTCATGGAGGTATTCAGAGTGCTGAGCTTCTGAAAGGCACATCATCCACCTGGCTCTCTCCCTCCAATGTCCTGGTCTTGCCAAGAGATTTTTCATCAGTGAGAAATTCGATCTTCTCATTCAAAACCCCAGATTGTTTCTCAAGTTTTTTCTCAATTAATGCATTTTCTGATAAAGATATTTCTTCGATGAGAATAAATTTTGAAAGAGCTCTGATTGATTTTGATGCCAATTTCTTCACAAGAGATTCCACTCTGACACCAATTGTAAAAACAGTTCCATAATCTCCATCATCCTTTTCGTTGTTGTCGAGGAGGAGAAACTTTGGCAGAAGTTGAGGTTAATGAGGAACAGAAATCTTAGCACCTTTTTCTTGTAAAATATGTTCGAATAAACCTTCTATTCAATAAAATAATCCTTTGTATAAATATTAAGGTGAAAACATTAAGTTTATAGGGATAAGTTTATTTTTTAAAATGTAATTCAGACCTCTAGCCTTTGGGCGGGCATGAAAGCTAGAGATCTGAATTATTTCTTATAAAGAATTCCCTGGAAGCCTAATGTTTTTCCACCTCAATAAACCTTCTATGCCCAAATTTTCCTACATATTTGTTTAAAAAATTGCAAGTATGAAAATGTATTAGTATTATATAGTATGTGATTTATACTATTGAAAATTTAAAAGAAAAAAAAAAGGAATAAGATAGTGAAAAATCAGGAGATATATCTTCTGAACAAGTGCACAAGGCATGAAGCGATGGTCACTTCTCGACTCCAGAGAACAAAAACTCTGGTCAGAAGGAAACAAATATCACTGGCTAGCCAGATTTACTATTGGAAGAATACATTTTTATAGTGGAAGAAAAACGGATCAAATAAGTGAGAAACATTTTTTAACAAGAACAAAGGTACAAAAATAAGCTATGATCAAAATTAGATGGAAATGCAAGTTTAATATGTGTTGGGGGTTGGAATAGGGTCAGCCTAATTTTGTGAGGAGATATTAGTGCCCAGAATTGGAGGAGTTGGGAAATACTCAAGACACACTCTGAGCTTATTATATATATTTAAATATTGCTAAACATATTTCTTAAAATATTCTCCTTTTTTTGCAAATTATAGTTTTTTAATTATGTAGCTTTGTATCCAGTGTCTTTATTTATTCAAAAATGGAGCTTGGCCTTTATTGTGAATAACAGAAAAAAGATGGCCGACGAATAAAATTGTTTACATTCTAATATTTCAATTTTGTAAATATTTCTTTTAATGATATTTTTAATTTTTTTTTTTGTAATTAATCAACAATATATGCTTTATCAACCAAAGAGGAGGAACTTTAAAGCCTATTATATAGGTTTTAGCTATGAGAAGGTTAAAACAAAAAATATTATTTTTATAAATAAAGTTTATATGTTTTTATAAGCAATTTTGCTAAAATTATTTGAATTGAATATGTATTTAAATACTTTTGACACTGAATAAAAAATATTACTTAAAAACTGAAAATGGATGAAAACATCCCCTAAAATTTTTAATGCCAAAAATCCTAAAGTAAATAAACAATAAAGCATATATAATTATAAATGGTTAAGTTATTTTAAAAGAATAATAACCGCATAAATTCCTATAAAATTGCAAACTAAAAAAAAAATTAAACCTATTTTTAAAGTGGATCAAATAATTTATTAAAACATTATATATATAAATATTGTCATTTTTAATAATATAAGAGCCTACATGAAATCAAAGTTCGCAATCAAAGATAAAAGTAAAAGTATTAAAACAAAAGTATAAATTAATACTTTTAAACGTCATAAATTTTATATATATATATATATATATATATATATTTTTTTAAATTATAATCTTGGAATATAAATATAAAATTGCTGAAAAACATTATTTTTTCTAAAAATTATTAGGTCTTGGTTGGTAGTGTAAAAAGAGTAAACATGTCTGCCGCGCGCAGGGTATTTTGGTTAACGAGTGTAGTAACGACAATTACTACTTCACTTGTGTATGTTTGGTATAATTATGATTCTTTTTAATTAAGTAATGGTATAATTAGTGAAATCTAGCCAATAAATAAGCTAATTCTTTATCCATATTATTCAATTCTAAGCGGATTTTGTGTGTGTGCTGCGAGTTATAACTATTTAGTAAAATTACGTAGATTTTCGGAACTATCATCAAAATTACTATACAAAATTACACTACTTACCATTTTTCGGTTTAGACAGCTGCCGGTTTTGAAGATGGTGAACAAGGGGAAAATAGACGCTAGTTTGAAGGGTTTTATTGTTCTATTTATTTATTATATTTTTCTTATATGCAGTGAAAGGTAATAAATATTTAAATAATAATATAAAGTATTTATAGATGGATAATATCAGCGAAAACATGAAGTGCTCCAGTAAATTTTCTTTGAACAAATATGCTATACAACGCTAGGGTTAAGTGATAGGCTGGGTAACTATTTGGTTAAAGAGATAGTGTTAGTTATATTATCTATTGAGACTGTGAAATCGTGTCATAAAACTTGATTTAGAAGGATTAAGTGAGGGACAAAAATTGCGGGCGGTGGCCTGCGAAAATCAGGCTTTCTATGAATGGACTTTTGTATCAAAACAAACTTCAAAACATCAACTGGACTTTTCGCGACAAGACCTCCACCTATAGACTATAGTATCTGTTGTAACAGAATATATATTTTTGATACTTTGCCTATCACCATACTCTTAGTTAAAAACAATGATGCTTATACAAATTTTCTCCTAGAAGGCTTAGACTTCAGTTTTGTTTTGCTCACTTCACGCGCTGTGTTCTAATAATCAAAAACCAAATTTCGAATTCAATACCTGATTTCTCGTTTGTTCACTTCAACGATGAACAAATTGATGCGAATCAATTCAAGGAATTCATGATCGCTTTTCAAAATCAACAGCAGAAATTCCGTCAGACAATTTTATCTACGCAGCAAAAGCATTCCCCATCACAAAGGGCCGATAGTTCTACCCTGAGCCAAGAGAGAGAGATTACTGCAAACCCTATTTTAGTTCAAACTTTAGAAATTTCGATCCAAAAAAAGAATCTTTCAAATTTTATCACCAGATTTGAAAAATTTCTCAAACTGAAAAATCTAATTTCAAATAAAAAGGTATGTGCCCAAATTCTTCTAAATTCAATCAATACTTCCACATGGTAGTAGCACTGGTGTCACCTAAAACGCCCTCTCAACTAACCTATATGAGGAACTCGTCAACGTTTTTGAAGTTCATTTGTGTCAAAGAAGAATGTAGTATTTGCACAAAATCAAATCCTTACAACTCATCAATCTGAAAAAAATTCTGACTTTTTCATTTCTACACATAGAGATGTAGTTTAAGGGATTGTGAACTTGTCTCTCGATGTGATTGAGAAGTATCTATTGCACATATATTTTTAGAGCTCAATTTGTATGTGGTATTTTAATGGCAACTCAATTCTTGAGCAAATATTAGATAAAATTTGATCCCTTTCAACGAAATTACAAAAAGAGCGCTAGCACTCGAAGCATTAAAATCAATAGACAAGAAATTTCCAAAAAATTGCATGCTTAATTCAAATAGTGATATCAATAAAATATCGAAAGAATTTGACACCGCTCCTCAAAGTAGTCAAGCATCTAGCAATATTTCAAATTCAAGACCAAAAATTGATTTCGAAAAACTTGGGTTAAAAGATCTTTTTCTCCGCTGCGGCCGAGATAATCACATTTCAAAATATTGAAAATTATTGGACACCAGCGCCGCCACTCAAGTATAACACGTGACCTGAAGGATGACGTCGCCCCCCCCCCTCCTACTTACTAAAGGTTTAGCCTAACGACGCTGTTGTTTTGTTTACCTTCTACGGAGGATGTAACCTCTTTGTTTCCTCTCTTTCCCTTTTTTAAATCCTTATATAACCTATGCTTTAATAAATTAGTTAGTGCAAGGCTCTTGTCCTAAGTGTAACCAAGTACCTTGTCTACACCCCTACAAGAGAAGATTATGAGACTGATTGGAGCTGCCTGAAGCATTGAACGGTAAGCCTATTTTTTGGTTCTCTCTCCCCCCCTACAGTAGACGCCATCTTATAATGGAAGCTAACGAAAGTTTAACGAAAATTACCAAGCTAAATGGATTAAACTATTCCTCATGGAGCTTCCAAATTAAGCTCATTTTGATGGACAATGACTTATGGTCAATTGTTGACCCAGGCGAAGTCAAACCCGAGGGAGGGGATGTTGGTCTAATCAACAAATTTAATACGAGGCAGAATAAGGCTTTAGCAAAGATATGTCTCTCTATTGGTGAGGAGCAGCAGAACCATATCAGACATCTAAATTCCCCCAAAGAAGTTTGGGATGAATTACAAAGACTTTATGCACCCAGGGATAGCTAAAACAGAATTCTCCAACTGCGTCGAAAGTTGTACTCCCAGAAATTCTGTCAACATGCGAACATGAATGCCTTTTTGGGAAGCATAAATCTAATAGTGAGTGAACTCACAGGTGTAGGGGATAAAATTGAAGACGGTGATCTAAGCATGCTAATTCTTTGTGGAATGCCCGAGGACTGGGATAATGTTATATCAACAATGTGTAACTTACCAGAGTCAGAGTTCACCAGTGCCAACATCAGACGTAAATTGTTAGCTGAGGCAGAGCGCCGGTATGCTACAACAAATGAAGGGATGGGTGCACTGTCAGTCAGGAACTCTAACAAGAAACAATTCCCTCATGAACATCACGGTTCTAAAACTGTTAGAAAATGTTTCGGATGTGGGAAAACAGGGCATATTGCACGGGACTGTTTCAAACTGAAAAAGAATAACGGTAAACAACAGGGACAAAAGGGAGCAATACATCAACATCACGAAGCAAAGAACTTGAATGTGATGTATAATGCAGCAGTTGTATCAGAAGAGGATACGTGGGTAATTGACTCAGGTGCCACGCATCATATGACTCCGAACAGAAGGTATTTTTCCACGTTGAATGACGAGAATGTAGGACAAGTGACCACCATTGATGGTACATCACATTCAAACATAGGAAGAGGTAATGCTCAAGTAGATCTGATCAACAATTCTGGACAACTTAGAAGCATAGTTGCTCAGAATGCAATGTTCGTACCTGGGATCAGACATGGTGTACTCTCTGTTCTACAAATTGTGGAAAATGGTCATGAGGTTATCTTCGACAAGAAGGGATGTCATATCTACGACGATGATCATAACTTGATGATCAGAGCAGAGAAGAGAGGAAGGCTCTATCTCGTCAGGACTGCTCCGTCCAGATTTCCAGAATCAGGAGAATGTTCAAATTCCATTGCTCAAACCAACAATTTTCGTAAATTCCCACTAAATTTATGGCATCAGAGACTCATGCATATCAACTATGACACCATAATAGACATGATGAAAAGAGAAGTTGTCATTGGTTTGAACTGTCAGGCTGAAAAACTGATAAGTGCTCTGATTGTATGATTGGAAAATCGACAAAAAGACCTTTCCTGAATTTGAGATCTACCAAGGAAACTCAGACACTAGCCCTTGTTCACTGTGATCTAATGGGACCGTTCAACATTGAGAGCTGGGGTGGATCAAGATTTGTCTTGACCATCATTGATGACGCATCAAGATATACAAGGGTATATTTCCTCAAAAGGAAGGGCGATACTCTAGAAAAATTCAAGGAATGGATGAAAGAAGCTGAAAATAAGACGGGATTTTCTCTCAAGAGGATCCGTACAGATAACGGACTAGAGTTCTGTTCATCTCCTTGGGATATTTTCACGAAGGCCCATGGTATAGTACATGAACGCACACCATGGTCTACACACCTGAACAGAATGGTGTCGCCGAACGCATGAACAGGACTTTGCTGAACTTAGTGAGGAGTACTGTGAACAGTTGCAATCTACCAACCGCCTCTTGGGCAGAGCTCACCAACACAGCAGCATACTTGAGAAATCGTGTTACAAACAGACACAATGAAGAGAAAACGCCTTTTGAATTGTGGTTTGGAAAAAGGCCTGCTCTGCAACATCTGAGAGCAATCGGCTGCGAAACCTTTGTTCATGTTCCAAAACAAAGAAGGAATTCGAAGCTTCAGCCAAGAGCCACTAAAGGAATTCTCGTGGGTTATTCTCTACAGGGACGAGGTTGGAGAATCTGGATTCCTGAAAAACGCCAAGTGGTGGAATCTAGAAATTGTGTATTCAAAGAAGAAATCCTCTATAAACAGCCCAAAAGAGAAAGGGATACTCTACCATCTGTCCATTTCTCCTCGAAAGAGGCCTCCTTTCAAGAAGAAAGTATTGCAGATCAACCAGTAGACCGAGAAACTGAAGAACTGATTGGAACTACAGGTGGAATAGATCAGCTATCTGAGACTCTCCCAGAGAACCTGAGAAGACATCCAATGACACTCTGAAGTCATGGAAAGACGGCAGAATCTCCGGAAGAGGATTATAGTGGTGGAAAGATAAATGCCACAAGTGCAGAGGACAATAACCCCACTTATGAAGAAGCCATGAACAGCCCTGAGGTAGTTAATTGGATAGAAGCCATTGAAGAAGAAAGGGAATCGCTCGAAAGACATGATGTATGGCAACTGCAGGAATTGCCGAAAGGTATCAAACCTTTAAAATTTAGATGGGTACTAAATAAGAAAATCAATGCAGTGGATGGTACCACTAGATACAAAGCACGTCTAGTCGCCAAAGGCTTCACTCAACGTAGAGGAATTGACTACAACGAAGTCTATACTCCTGTTTCCAGTTTTGAAACTATAAGGCTATTAACGGCGATAGCAACAGAAAAGAACTGGTTCATTGACCAATTCGACGTGAAGAGTGCTTATCTTCATGGGACACTCAATGAGACTATTTACATGGAACAACCTGAATGCTTCAAGAAACCAGGAGAAGAAAACTTGTTCTGCAAGCTTAAGAAATCAATCTATGGATTAAAACAGAGCGGAAGATGCTGGAATAAATTCTTAAACAAACAACTTCACGAAATAGGATTCCAACGTAACCCAATTGATCCGAGCATATACGAAGTTGAACTTGAAGAAGGAAGGATCACTCTCTCAATCTATGTGGATGACATCTTTGCCATTTCAGAGAATCAAGCAGCGAGAAACAAATGCAGAGAACTCTTAAATTCCAGTTTTGAAGTGAAGTATCTAGGACCAATTTCTCATATGCTTGGAGTATCCTTCAAGAAGTCAGAAGATGGAAGTATGAATCTTTCTCAAAGTAACTACTTAGAAGAACTGCTTCAACGTTTCAGACTACAGGATGCAAAAGGTGTCTCGACTCCAATGGAAACCAATCTTGACCTGAGTGTAAGGAAAAATGGAAATCCAATGAGCGGTTTCCATACCGTGAACTGATCGGAGGACTGTCATACCTTTCTCAGAGAACCAGGCCCGACATCGCCTACGCAGTCGGGATCCTATCCAGATACTGTGATAACTACACAAGAAAACGCTGGGAAACGCGTGCTGCGTTATCTGAAGAGCACCAAGGACTTTGGCATAACTTACTGATCCACTGGCAAACCTTTGATTGCTTTTTCGGATGCAAGTTGGGCCTCAGACATTGTAGATCGAAAAGGAGTATCTGGACATCTCATCATTTTAGCTGGAGCACCAATAATTTGGAGAAGCACCAAACAAACAGTTACCGCTTTGAGTACTATGGAATCGGAATATATTGCACTGTCATCAGCTGTGAAGGACATCACATGGGTACGAATCTGATGGAACAGCTGAAAATGTCAAGTTTGATTTGTGGAGAAACAAAAGTATTCTGCGACAACCAAGCTGCAATTTCCAATGCGGAAAATTACATCGACAAATCGAAAACTAGACATTTTGCCGTAAAGTACCATTTTGTTCGAGAAAAGATCTCAGAAGAAGCAATCAAACTTTTCTACACTCCGAGTGCTGAGAACCCTGCTGACTTCCTTACCAAGCCTCTTGCTAGAAGCCAGCATGAAAGTACTGTAGAGCGCTGATGGACTATCGGAATAAACGTCCAGCTGAAGTTATTCCGGGAGGGGATATGTTGGACACCAGCGCCGCCACTCAAGTATAACACGTGACCGGAAGGATGACGTCGGCCCCCCCCCTCCTACTGACTGTAAAAGTTTAGCCTAACGACGCTGTTGTTTTGTTTACCTTCTACGGAGGATGTAACCTCTTTGTTTCCTCTCTTTCCCTTTTTTAAATCTTTATATAACCTATGCTTTAATAAATTAGTTAGTGCAAGGCTCTTGTCCTAAGTGTAACCAAGTACCTTGTCTACACCCCTACAAGAAAAATGAAACAATCAACAGGTCTATTAGTATGAAACGCGAAAATTTTCAGTGAATTCAAAAGTTCACCAATTCCATACAACAAAAGATTTTTTATTCAAAGTAATTGCCCTGATTAGCTATACACTCGGAACACCTTTCAGGCAATTTTCGAATTCCTTGTCTGAAAAATTCTATTTCTTTTGAGTTGAACCAGTCAACAAGCCATTTTCGGAGTATGTCTGAGTTCGAAAATTCCTGGTTTTTTAGAGCGTGTCCTAAAGATGTGAAAAGGTAGTAGTCCGACGGCAAGTCTGGTGAGTACGGCGGGTGGGGTAGAGTTCCCAGCCCAAGTCTTTTATGATGTTTTTTCCCACCGTAGCGTTGTGGGCTAGAGCGTTGTCATGCTGCAGCATCAGCATGACATCAGCATCCAGACACAGTTCTTGCTGCCTTTCACTCAACTCGGGGGGTCCCTTCTGGAAAGCTTTTGGGTCATTCCGAGGCTGTTAAACAGCACCTTGAGACACCTGGAGCTGTTTCGCGAGTTTCTCCTGCGTTTGGGTACTGTCCTCATACAACAAAGCTTGCAGTTCAGCGTCCTCGAACTTTTGGGGCGGTTTTCCACGTGGTTCATTATCAAGTTCGAAATCGCCACTTTGGAATTTTTTAAACCACCTGTAACACTGCGATTTGCTCAGAGCGTGGTCGCCGTAAACTTCCTCGAGCATTCGGTGGGCTTCAGTGGCACTTTTCTTCCAGTTGAAGGCGAACAACAAAACTTCCCGCAAATGGGCACTTTTTGGCTCGGAAATCGCCATTTTCCACGGGCTCCAGAAAATTTCCACGATTTGAATTTTTCCAAAACTGCACGTGAGTCAAAAAACAAAACGCCTTCAACAGCACCACCGTCGGCTCAAATAAAGTTGCACAGCGCCCTCTGGCGGCCATTTTCGCGTTTCATACTAATAGAACTGGTATACTTGCATGCAAGAAAACGGGACATATTAAAAATGTATTTATCTGAGTAATCCTGAGAGAAAACCCTGTCTAACACAAGAAAAATACAACAAAATCAGCCAATGATATTTCACATTAAGATCCACATTCTTGTGGAACGAATAAAATTGTTGACATATTTCAAAATAGGCAAGAAGGTTCAAAAGACCTCGTCAAATATTACTTCTACGTGAAAAGAGAAAGTGAAAAGGAAAATTTCGAAGTGGATTCTGGTGCTGGATTTACCTTTATGGCAGTGATAAGTTTTCTAGATTTAACATTAAAGCAAAATTTCAAGACTCAAATTCAGATAGCATTCAGATGATATACTGATAATGTTTTTGTACCAGATGTAAAAGGGAAGGTTTTTGTGTGGAATGTGGAATTCCAGGGAAAGATATTGCATGAAGAACTCTATTGTTCCTTAAGAATATGATGCCTTATTAGGAAGTGTTTTGGATTTGTCACCTCAATATTAATTCACATACTCTTGACTTTCAAATTCAAGAAACCGACTTTCAGATTCCATCAAAACAATTAAGCGTGGGAGATAGTCTTAATGAGCTTGACGATATGTAAATAACAAAGTGGAAGAATAATGCAAAAGTGGGGGGGAAGCTACATTATCAGGTCAAATTGGGTAAGGCTACATTTTCAAAAGACACATAAACAAATTACAGAAAAAGAGTGCCCGAAAAAGACCGTTACATATACTCTAGAAAAGTGGATAAACAACACAATAAGAAGCCACAAGGTGCAAAAGAACATTGTTGAGCTCTGCTAGCCACCTCTCTTATATTTATACAAATCCAATGGATATAATATAGAGAACAACGAAAAACAAAAAGCCTTTATTAAGGACACTAGTTCATGCAGAATTCGCCCAAATGGATAAACATAACTAAATATAGCGGTTATCTCCAGAAAGAGGAGATTAAGATCGACATTTCTTAAAGTTGAATCCATCATCTGTATTGCGCCTCTTGTCTGTGCTGTTTTGCAGAATTTGTGAAAAGCTAATGTATTGGGTCTTATTTTCACTACTTTCGCCATTTGAACATATGGCAAATTGTTTTCATAGTCAATATTTTCATGGAAAAGTTCTCTCTCCTCCAGTGCTGGACAATAAAAGTGTGGTGTGGAAAGTCATAGCTAAATTCGCTATTGCAAGAGTGCACTTTAAGTTTATAGATTTCAATATTAAAACGTGATTATGTTTAAATAGTGAAAAAATAATTCTCACTTGGGAAATGCATAGCTTTATAGCAATTTGAATATCATCGTTGAGATAACATTTATAGTAGTTGATGTATGAATATGCTTATAGAGAGAGAGAGAGAGAGAGAGAGACAATGACAATTGAACATGATTTATTGACATCTCGTCATTACAAAAAGTGCACATTCCGCACAATTTAATGAATGAAAATGGCTAATTTACAATGATGATGATAGTGATATATGAAATATAAAAATATATGCAATTATGTACAATGAATATGTACATAGCGCCTCTGCCACCGCTGCAGAGTGTGATGGAAAATCGCCAGCGGGTCTCCAGCAACACCACGCATTTCGCGATCTACGAAGAAGACGTAGATCGCGTGCTTTGCCGCCGAGGAGATGGTGATGGCGTGGTCCTCGAGGCCCACCGCGAAGATCCAGGACTGCAGGTCCGGCGGCCGCCCGATGATGGAGAAGGCCTCTCGGATGAGAGGACGGACGGCGCTGCAGGACCAGTAGCGGTGGGCCAGCGACAGGTCGCTGGAGCCGCAGGCGATGCAGACAGGCTGGCTAGACGCCGGATGCCCCGGATGAGGCAGGGCGTGCAGGGCCAGCCGCAGAGCGATGTCCGCCGCATGGCCCCCGAAGGAGCAGCGGCGGAGGGATGAGCATGGTGTACTGGCGGATGGCACGCCGACGACAGGCGCCCAGCGCCGGAGATACCGCGAGATGGGAAGGGCAGCCAGGCGGGGACGCTCCAACATTCAACGCGCAGTGCGTGTGCTAATGCGCAGGAACGGCGTGGCCGTCCCGCGCAGCACCACGGCTTCCTCCAAGGTCCGCTCCCTGTAGACGCTCGTCGCGTTGTCCGCCACCAGGCGTTGGCAAAATGCCCCAAGAGCAGCTGCATCTTCGCAGGTGCTTCTTGTAAGCCTGGCGATGGGCGGCGGAGCAGGGCCTGCCAGGTCGCGGACGCGAACTCCTCTCCATCTAGAGGGAGCCCGAAGCGATGGCGTCGCCAGGAACCTGCAGGCACCGACGAGGGGCAGGTTCAGTAGAGTGGGAGCAGGCACCACCCGATGGTTCAGGCCCAGGATGGAGGAGGCCTGCCCCCATAGATCCAGCAGCCGGCGGTGGCGAGGCAGCAACCAGGAACCCGAGGACAAGGGGGTCATCCAGGCTCCAGACTCCACCAGCCAAGAGTAGGCGTTCTTGCCTCCATTTCTGTATGCAGCCTGGACCCCCTTGAAGCAGGCGAGCTGGAGTTGGGTCCTGATGTCGAGCAGTCCTACGCCACCGACGAACACAGGACGTGCCAGTAGACCTCCCGGGAGCCAGGCGGCGCGATAGCAGGATCCCCAGACGAACCGCGTCAGCCTGGCCTGCAGTTTGGCGATAGTGGCATCACCGGGCAGGTAGCCGTGCAGATGGTGGAGCACCGCCGCCAGTACTAGCGAGTTGGCCGCTCTCGCCCGCCCCACCAGGGAGAAGCCGCGGCCAATGGGGACCAACTGGAGATCGCCCTCTCCAAGATGCCCAGCAGGTGGTTTTCCTGGACCGAGGTTCCATGGCCTGATGTTATTTCGCAGCCCAGCACCGTGATGGAGGATGCGGACCACGAGATGCCCAGCGGAGAGTCGACACGGTCCCTCCAGGCGCCGCACCACAGTCCTTTACTTTTCAGGAAGTTGACGCTGACTCCCGACGCACGCCGGAATTCGTCAAAGATGGTCTTGACTCTCTCAAACTGCCAATCCTCGCGGATCAGCAGGAGAATGTCATCGGCGTACGCCAGGATATTCCCTCTTCCGAGAATTCTCTCCAAGTGGCGCAGGAGGGGACCCGTAAAGATGGAGAAAAGGGCTGCGCTGCAGGCACAACCCTGCCGAAGCCCTCTGCGCATTTTGAATGGGCGGGTGAAGTTTCCATCCACCTTGATGGTAGCGTCGGCCTCCGCGTAGAGAAGGTGGAGCCATTCCATGAAGGGCGGAGGCAGGCCGATGATGCGTAGCTGGGAGGCCAGGAACTCTCGGTCCACGTTGTCAAAGGCGGACTGTAGGTCGGTGGAGATGACTGCCAGGGGCGTCTTGTTCTTGAAGGCCAGGGCCACCTCGTCAGACACGCACGCGATGTTCCAGGAGGGACATCTTCCCGGAACGGCGTATGTCTGGCAATCCGGCACGATAGCTGGAAGGTGGCGACGTAGACGACCCAGAAGAACGCCGCTGACGATTCTGTAGTCCGCCATCGGAAGTGATATGGGCCGGTAACCGCTTAGGCCCGGACCACCGTGCGCTTTGGGGACGAGGCAGATGATATTCCTCCTCGATGATTCTGGAAGAGTCCCGCGAAGCTTGGATTCGGCGAGGACTTGATGTATGACTCCACCGAAGAAGCCCTTGACAAGCTCGCAGGGTATGCCATCCCAACCAGCCGCTCTCCCTTGAGGCAGACGGCTGATGGCAACTTCCACCTCATTCAAGGAGATATCTGCTCGATGAAGCGGGTCACTGTCCTCCAGAGTGATGCACTCAGTAGCTCCCTCCAAGAACCCAGCGATGTCTTCCGGGCTGCAGGTAGGGCCGTTGAAGCGCTCTCTGAAGGAGTTGAAGACGTAACGCCTCAGGCTCTTACCCTCGAAGAGGTTCCCCTGGGCGTCGAAGACGGTCGTCAGTTTCGCGTGATGTTGTCGGACACGCAGGGCACGCCCAAGTTCAGGCAGTGAAGGGTAGTCCGCCTCCACGGTCTCAGCCTCGAGCCTGGAGCGAAGAAACCGACTTGCCCTGGTGACGTAGTCTTCATCTTCAACGCGGGGAACGTAGAGGCACTTGATGTCTTCAACGAGTTCCCGCTTCAATTTTGCCCATTTTCCCCATAGATCTCCAGTAGGGATGCCTTCGATTTCCTGCGAAGCTTCGCTAAGAAGCGCCTCAATCCTCTCGATGACTGGCGCTGATCGCAGTAGCGCGGAGATGGATGGCGCAGACGGTGAAGGGGGATCCCCCACTTGGAGAAGGATGGCACGGTGGTCCGAGTTGCGGTAATTGAGGGTCCAGTAACGGGTGAGGCGCCCAGAGAGTCTTGATGGTATAAGGACTCGATCCAGACGGGCGGCGTCAACCCGGCTTCCGTAACTGGCGACCCTGGTAGGCAGGTGCGCGGCATCGAAGATGGCGGCGATGTCGACGAGGGCGGTCCGGTCCAGGAGTTCCGCGAAGGCTTCCACGGCCCCAGACCCGATGTCGCTCGAAGACTCCTCGGAGATGTTGATGTCGCCGAGGGCCCACGCATCTTCTCTGATGGCTTCCTCTGCGATGATCTGCAGTTGGAGATGCCGTTCTTCGGGAGTGTGGGAGAGGTGGCAGTTGATGACGCGGGTCTCGAGACCCTGGATCTTGACGCTGGCGATGGCAATCTTGCCTGGCCACAGGACACGATACCAGAGGACGGTGACACCCGACGCCACGATGACGGCGAGGCCGGAACCCCTGGGTGTCGATGATGGCGCGAAGACGGCGCTGTAGCCCAGGCAAAGGTCCCGGACATTGTTCAGGGCCAGCACGTTCATCTCCTGGACGAACGCGACATCAACTGCGTGCTGCTTAAGGAAGCAGCACAACTCCACACTCCTTTCGCGAACGGCAATGCCGCGCACATTGAAGCATGCCATGCGGAAGCTCATGACATCCCTCTATTAGCTGCAGCTCTGATGGTGGTGAGCCGCTTGTAGAGGTGTGGCAGGCCTTATCCTCTACATTGAATATCATCTTGGTGGTGAGGTCAGTCAGGCAGGCCGCCTGCTCGGGATTCAGGGCAGCGATCAGCGCCTTCATAGGGCCTTTGTTGGTGATTGCCTGAATCACTTTTCCTCTCCCTACGCCCGCTGTTTCAATGTCCTTGAATATGGTGTCAGGGAGTCGCTCAAGGACTGGCTTCAGCTGCTCAAGAGCCAAAGATATTTTCTTCGGCGTTTCTTCCTCCCGAGAGCTTTCCTCCTGCACTCTGGGAACAGGAGAGAGGGGCAGGGTAGGAACAGCTAATTTAGTTTCGCTAACTTTGCAGGAGAAAGACATTTTTTCCGCTGGTGATTTTGCGGCGCTTGTAGCAGGCGTTGGTTGGACGGGAGTGGACGCCGCGGGAGCCGAGATATTTTTGGAGGGGGTCTCCTGAGGCTTGCCAACTGCTGCTGGGGGAGTCACGGTAAGTGCTGCAGAGGATGGCGATTGAGTGGTAGGAGGAAGGTGCGCTGGGTCCTGCCTGGGTGTTTGTTGATGAGTGGGGCGTTCCTCCCTGTCTCTCCTGGGGCAGGTGGCTCGCCGATGTCCCTGGCGATGGCACATGCTGCATTTCACGCCGTGCGTGATGAAGGCAGGTGTTGTTTCTCCCTTGGACTTGATATCTACTTTTCCAGGGAGCTGGTGGAGCTTCATGTCATCATTCATGAGGATGAAGGCCTCTCTATTGCCTGTGGCCCAGGAGTAGCCCTCGCAGTTGACAATCTCGAAGGCCAGAGAGACGACCTTGCAGTATGGCCGCAGGGTTGCGACTATGTCCTCGTCCTTTACGGCGATGGGGAGGTTCCCGATGATTATTTTTTCTGCCCTTTTCCTATACGGGAACGCTCTGAGGATGGTGTCTCCGATTGTAAGTCCATCCTCGATCAGGCGCTCGGCCTTCTCCACACTGGACAGACTGGCCAGCATGTGGCCAGACATTCTCATGAGCTGGAAAACGGATCCCCTTCCCAGCTTCTCCTCCAAGGCCCTCATGTAGCACAGGTGATCGAAATCCGGGCACCATTCAATAAAGCAGCCCTGATCGAAGGATGCTGCTGCAGATCTGGCCTTGTTGATCTGCTGCTGTTGCCTGGTGTTTTTGATGGCTGCCACGGGATTCCTGTTGATAACTCGTGTCTTCCCAGCTGGCTTTGGAGCGCTGGATTCCGACTTCGCAACCTTGGTCGGCTGGCTTTTAGGAGGTGACGCCTTCCTTTTTTCACTTAGATGAAAGGTGTAGTATCTTCATCCTTCTCCGCGGCCTCCACTTGATCCGCCCAATTAACATTTTTCTCGATTGTTTCCGCAGCCTGATTTGCATCGCTGCCGTTCTTTGTAGACGAATTTACATAGCCGTCTACTTTTTTTAAAATCATGCGATTTTCCGCTGAATTATTTTTCGTCGCTATCTCGACGTCCCTTTCTTCTACAATGATGGAACTAACACCATCTTGTAGGTCTTGATGTTGGCTCTCCGACAATACCCCATAAGGATTACTTATCTCCATGTCGCCCATCTCCATCCCGAAAAAACGCGGAGCTCGCGCGCCGCGTGGCCGCACGGCCGAGAGAGAGAGAGAGAGAGAGACGGTTAAACAAACTTTATTGACAACTAGTCAATTATGGATGCAAAATAATGATATAATACAGTGAAATTATGATTGAGGAAGGCTCCACCATCTTGCTAGAGTCCTCCTCCAGACGATGAGAGGGTCTTCTTGGACGCCCCGTATCTCCAGGCCCAGGTACATTCGGCGGTACATATACTAAAATTGGAACGATACAGAGAAGATTAGCATGGCCCCTGCGCAAGGATGACACGCAAAATCGTGAAGCGTTCCAGGCCCAGGAAGGAGAGAGAGAGAGAGAGAGAGAGAGAATAAACTACAGAAGTTCTTAGATTTTTGCATAATCTACTTGTATAGACTGGTCTTTTGCAGTTATAAAAAATAGAGGAATGTTTCTTTGTAAAGTATTGAAATCAATTCATTCAACACACAAGCCATGAGAAACAAGTGTTATCTAATATATCTGTCACGCTTTTTATCAAACCTATATTTTGTTTTGCAGAAGTTAATATATCCCATCAGTATGCGCGCCAGAAAAATTGAAGGTAGCCTTTGTGGTCCATTTTTAATATTCTAATCCAAAATTTCAAGGTTAATTTCTTCACTATGACAAAAAACGAGAGAAATTCTTCCTGTTTCTTCCCTCCTGGAGTATATAGCTTGGAAGGTTTAAATATCTCCTAAGAAAGGTTTTCTGAATTCTAATCAATATTAGTACCTGATCATGCGCCTTAGAATCATAGAGTCTATAAATCTCAAAGTTGAGCGTATGAAATTATATAATAAGTGAATTCAGGGAGGTAATGTAAATATATTTAAAGTATAATAAAGTAATACTTAAAGTTGCACCGCATATGTTTCTTTTCTGTGATAAATTAATATTTATTTCAAAGAGAAATATCTACTATTTCTAACTTTTTTGGATGACGTATGAAAGGGTGAAAATGTGAAGAGTGATGGTCTTTAAGTATTACTTTATAATCATACGCCGCAGTCTTTTATAAAGTATAATAATAACCCAGATATATGTCTTAGCTAAGATCAATAAAAACATTTCTTTGTGAAAAGGTCAGGTGCTGATGTTATGTCTAGTGTAACAAATATAAACTAAACCTCAGTTTATATTTGTTCTATAATATTTAGTCAACCCCTTTTCTTAATAAGTTAAGAAAAGCCAACCAAGCGTATGCGTTTCGGGCTGTTGGCGCTGTCAGCGTACTGTATTTATGTTTGTGTTATTAATCGGTGGATAATATAAGGTTTTAAAGGTATTATTTATTGATTAAACAAAGGTGGCGAATTTTTACATTGTTGCATTATTTTGTGTCTCCGCCATGCTTTGAGAGAGATGATGGTATATATAAATATATATTTCATATTATATATATAAACAGAGTATTTACACTGAACTCAAAAATATCCCTTTGCTTGAAAAAGTGAAATATAAATGCATACAGATTTACACAATGGAATATATAGGGATAAAAGTCAAGAATATACATGTGTGTGCTAATTAAACAAATCATAACCTTTGACCCTTAAAGGTGGTGGGTCACATTCCCACCAAACAGACCCAACAAAGATGTAAACATTCTTTTACATCCTATGTACATACACGCAGTGTCTCGCCGAAAGTTTTTGGTGTACAGATGGATGTCCCACGGCAATGGCCGACGGTGGTTCAAAGACCAAGCCGGGGGGGAGACACAGCCCTGGACGTGAATCCTAAGATCTACCAGGGGAAAGCACAGCCCTGGACGCATATTCCAAGATCTACTGGAGGAGGATGATATCGGCCCTGATTAAGTAGTCAGAAGCTCGACGAAAACAGAAGCAGGAGTTCGACCACAACATAAGCAGAAAGCTGACGGGCAGTGGAGAAGCCACCTCAACAAGAAGAAATGGACATCGAGCATGCGCCTTTGTAAAACCTCCCTTTTAATTCTTGTATATATATGACCTGTGACATCACATTTTGATAGATGGGGACCATTTAGTAATATTTTGGGGATTTCTTAAAGAAGAAATTAGCATATAAGTCTCTCAGAGGGGTAGCATCCTAAAATTGGATTTTAATTCCATTGTTAATTTAAATTATCTCTCAATAAGACAGATAAATTCTGAATTTTGGTTAATATTTATTTTAAATTGATCTTTCATAAGCCGAATAAGAATATTTTCTAATTCATAATTTTCTTTAAAAATAAAAATTTAATAAAATATTATTTTATTCCTTAAATTTTAACTATAATATTATTTTTTTTTTAATTTAATATTTCGAGAATTTAGTATATTCAAGATTTATTATTCTGTGGGAGTTTGGGATTGAGGGCGCTGAAGAAAAGGAATAGGGGGCTAGAGATTTTTTTTTTTGGGCTGGACCAAGCACCAGTCAGTATTGACCAAGCTTTCGAAAGGGGCACATCAGATCTCTCATCGGGAGATAGGTATGTAGTCGAGAATTTTTAGGTAAGTTTTAATATAGATTTTGTTGTAAAGGTCTATATAGAAACATGGCGAAGCCATGACTGATGTAAAGGATAATTTTTTTTTTCGCTTAGCCAACATGTCTTGCCATCCATGGCGAGTTTATATGGAGAGAGGGATTTATCCATGCTTTAATAGGTAAATTATTTCTTGCCCAAGCAAGATCACCTTTGAAATGAGGCGTTAGATTTATATTGTGTTAAATAAAAACCATAGCAATACAAGATTTAGATAGACCATATAATTTTAGCTATGTCCTTTTTGTATTTAGGAATTTAGGGTATTAAACCTGTTAAGAATATTGGATTTTCTATGTTTTTGCCTAATTATGTCATGTCATAGAAAATACAATTTGTTTTATTTTGTGTAAAATTCCTTTCTTTGTCGAATAAAGTTGATGCGGTAAATTATATAATGTGTATTAATGTCCATATCAAACCACATATCACACATAAACCTTGGTACGTATGTTATAGATATTGAGTGTATTATAAGAAGTTTATTGCCTTACCATAAACTGTGAATATGTATGCACCTGGATTTTTCCATGAGTTAGATGAGATCAAGATATAGATGTCTTTACAATCGATGCTCAATTACAAGTCACATGTAAATCTGGGCGTATACTATATTCACCGTATGTATATATATATATAGATATATATTTCCAAAATGTAATGTAAGAGGAAATCTTACAAAGGTATTCTGATTGGTCGATCAAGTTTTGTCTTCTTTGTACTTAATGAGTTGGCAATTCTGTTGAAGTAGAAGGCATACCTAAATTTTCTTCTGGTCTGGGCTGGTCTGTTGTATTTTTATTTGGCTCAATTTATTTTGTTTCAGCCTGTGTTTCTTTATCTTTGTGATTTTCATCCTTGCTTGATCATGTAGGTAATGTTCTAATATCTTTTCTATTTCTCCGATATCCCTGACCTTTCACTTCAATTATATATGACCGAGAATTTATTGTGAAATACATTACCTGTTCTCCAGTTATCTATTTCTTTCAATTTGACATTTATATACTTTGTTCTAAATTTATTCTGCATTTGACTCTTTATTAAATTGCTGTTTTAAATGTTGTTTTCTTTTTTTCTCTCTCTCTCTAGTGAATATTGGACTGAATTTCTGGTTTTTTAAAGGGATTTCATGTATTGGAGTAAAATTTTTTTGTTCTTCTGGCCATAAATCCTGACTTGGTTGAAACCAAGATATTTTAATCGAACGTTTCTCCCTATTCTAGGATGGCCTATCACAAATCCTCTTGTTGATGCTTGGCTTCTTCAATGAGCATCTTTTCATATTTCACAGTTGCTTCAGCCTTGCTGTTCGACTGACTGTGATAGGGTGAGCAGGTATTTTGAACTACCAGACTGTATAAAGATGCCATAACAGAGGGACAAATCAGATAAATGTTGTAAGGGTGAATTTAATAGATTATCTACATACATTTAGTCATTTAGTTTTGAATTTTAGCGTGACTACATTGGAAACATCGGAGAAATATTCGAAATCTATGTTTGAAATTCTATATCTAAATGGAAATTTTGAAGTACGACTTGTCCACCTTCATGTGTAACAACGATTCCAGTAGTTCCACCCCCAGTCACACGCGGAAGCTGAGAAAATAGCTTAAAACATGCCCAGTATAAAATCCAGTCAACAATCACATTTAGCGTCCTGCAAATTACAAAAAAAAAAAATTA
Source organism: Cordylochernes scorpioides (assembly GCA_030710605.1). Classification (NCBI taxonomy): domain Eukaryota; kingdom Metazoa; phylum Arthropoda; class Arachnida; order Pseudoscorpiones; family Chernetidae; genus Cordylochernes; species Cordylochernes scorpioides. Next base: position 156,089,571 of record CP092886.1, read on the forward strand.
TAAACCACGACATTGTGCATTTAGCAGCTGAACTTGGGCTAGCCAGCAACTACGTCATTGAATATATAACTAATTTACCTCAAGACAGCTAATTCCTTCATTAAACGCTCTGCTTTGAAAGAAAAAGAAAACTAACATTCACCTTGTTAAATTATGATAAATAGGCGAAACAGCTAGGAGGGTTGGCCACTGATGAACCAGGCCCTCCCATTATTTTTATCATTACAGTAAGGGCAATACTTTTTTTAATTTAAAAGAATCATACGCGTCATATATAGTTCAAATTTCCAATAACGCTAATGCCTCACGTTTATATTAAGTACTAGAAGAATGACCCGGCTTCGCCCGAGAAATCCCCCGAATGAAGTATCCTTCATACTGAAAGTACATCAATAATAAATAGTAGAAGTGCCATAGAATAGCAATACAGAAGAAACACATAAACTACAGGAAAAAAGTGTGTAATGGCAAAAATTGTATTATATTAGTGTTTAGGTATTTGATGTAATTATTTTTTGCAATCCATTTAGTTGTTTCAAAATTAATAATATAAATGAGTTTTAAAAAAAAATTGTAAAAAAAAAATGCATCGGCTGGGAATCGAACCCGGGACGCCCGCGTGGCAGGCGAGCATCCTACCACTAAACCACCGATTCTTATAAGAAATGGCCATATTTGGGTATTTATTCCATTCACAAAAGCAAACGATGACAGAATTGATTGATGACTCTGATACTTGTATATTTTAATAAATGAACGTTATTTGCTGATTTCGGAAGAGAGCAGTGCTCGAAACGTGTTTATAAATTTATAATTATTTGTATTTATATATACTGTCATCAAAGCTTGAAATACTTTTTCAAGAGCTGATCTTCAGTATCATTATAAAACAACACTGCAAGATAAATTAATAAAGCTATATATAGTATATTAGACGGGCCAAACCGCTGGAAGGGTTCACCACTGATGAACCAGGCCCTCCAATTGTTTTATCAATGCAGAGTAAGGGCAGTATAAATATAATTTTATTTATAAGAATCATACACGCAATAAATATTTCAAATTTTCAAAAGAATAATTCATATATGGAGGTTAAGAAAACAAAAGATTACTAGTTAAAATATTTTTATTTGTGACACAAAATATGAATTTTTAGAGATGAGGTAAGAATATATTTTTTCAAATTCTAGTTAAAATGATTTCCTCTAAATATATAAAAAAACGCTCATAGTTCCTCTATCTTCAAAAACTTATAATATGTAAAGGACACCTGAAGTAATCCTTACAGTTTATACTTTGAAAGACCTGCAAAGTTCTCTAAACGGTAAAATATGTAGGTGAAAAAACGTATTCTTACACACATACCTAACAACTCTTTAATATTTTACAGCAAATACGTACATTGATTATATTAAAAAACAAATATGATAAAAAATTTGTAAAATTTATTTACATAGTTAATGGGGGCTTCAATTTACACTTTAAAAAATATTTTTCTTCTTAGAAAAGTGAAATATAGAGTTTGTATTATATATATTATATATTTTTCTGTGGTAAAGTTAAAAAAGCGATTTATTAGAAAAATATTCTAGTAAACTTTAAATGCATAAGGATATTCAAAGCGTATAAAAATATACAAAACATTGAACAATATGAAGAGATCAAATTTTTGTAACTATATAAAAATAAGAAAAGGCTCCATTGGGGTTCTCCATAAGCACGGTACACCTGAAAATAAGCACAAAAGGATTATTAAATTTAATATGAAGTGTGCAGTAGGATATTATATAGAAATATAATCCAATATTTAATAGCATATAAATATATATATGTGATAAGGTCCAGTCGACTTATCTGTGATGAGGGGTCCTGTCGACTCTCGCTATAGCTGTGGTAACCGAGGGTCAAACCAGTAGTAACCGAGAAGGACAGTCAGGGCGTGGAGAGTTTTCCAGTACTTCTCTGCATCTTGGAGGACCTTTAATAGTTCTCACAGAGTACAGGCAGTCGTCGTGGTCGAGGCAGAGTGGAAAGCTTGGGAATGTCCACACACACAAAACGAAGCGACACAGTTGTAGAAGGAAAGTTCCATGAACAGATAAGGGTCGAGCTAAGAGCAAGATGGAGATATAGAGTTCTTACTGTTTTACATGGCGATGAGGTGGTCCTGGCTAAGACCGACAAGGGCTCACGCCGACGGTGAAGTGACTGTCTACAGACTAACTAAGCTCGGCTAAAAACCGAGGTTTTTACACTGCGCAACATTGAAAATGGAACACCATGAAATAGTGGCCAGATAATTATGCAAATTTCAGGGTAGACGCGCCTAACCGAGTTATGCAAATGATGTAAAATGCGCAGCTCTCGTGCGCACATGGAGTAAGATATAAGGGAAGGAACTTGCAGAAAGGACAGTATTCATGTCGTTATTTCTTCAAGGAAAATCATTGTAGAAATTTTTTTCTTGTGTCAAAAGACACGTGTAATAACAGAGAATGCCAGGTCATCGTAAACGGAGGCAGTTTAAGCAGACAGACGCTTTTACGAGGGGCATGGTGATCGGACTGAAAAGGGCAGGTTAGTCCATACGTCAAATCGCAGCTGATACACACCTTGGTGCGTCCACGGTGCACCGACTGTGGAGAAGATGGTTGGAACAAGGAAATGTGGCAATTTATAGGAATGTTGGTGCAACCAGAGTGACGTCAGCACGTGTGGATCGGCGTATGCTTCGACAAGCAGTGGCGGCCCCACAAGCCACTTGTACCGCCATCCTGCAACATGTGCAAGACACCCTAGATCATTCCATCTCGACCAGAACCATTTCCCGTCGATTGGTTGCTAATGGCTTGCACTCATGCCGTCCGCTAAGAAGACTGCCATTGACCCCACCGAATAGGCGCCAACGTTTGGAATGGTGCCGGGCTAGATCGACGTGGATGACGGAATGGCACAGGGTCGTGTTCTCAGATGAGTCGCGTTTCTGCTTGTCCAGTGATAGTCGCCGCGTACGCGTGTGGCGTCGACGTGGAGAAAGGTCCAATCCGGCAGCAATTGTGGAACGCCCCACCGTGCTACAACGTGGAATCATGGTTTGGGGCGCAATCGCGTATGCTTCCAGGTCACCTTTACTTCGTATACAGGGCACTATGACGGCCCAACGATACGTTGTTGATGTGCTGCGACCGGTGACACTCCCCTACCTTCAGGGGGTACCCAATGCCCTTTATCAGCAGGATAACGCCCGACCGCACACTGCTCGCATTAGCCAACAAGCTCTGCAAGATGTACAGATGCTTCCCTGGCCACCGTACTCTCCTGATCTCTCACCAATCGAGCACGTCTGGGACATCATTGGACGCCGTTTGCATGCCTTGCCACAGCCGCGTTCAGAAGACGAACTGTGGCAAATGGTTGAGAGGGAATGGAGAGCCATCCCTCAGGACGCCATCCGTACTCTGATTGACTCTCTACCTAGACGTGTTGCTGCGTGCATCGCCGTCCGCGGTGGTCCTACTTGCTACTAAGCCGACGCCGTTCTCGCTCTGTATTATGACTATCATTTTGAAATAAAGATCACTTATTGTTCGTCCCTGTCTCTCTCTGTCAGCCGAGTTTCATCACTTTCTGGCCACTATTTCTTGTTGTTCCATTTTCAATGTCACGCAGTGTATATACCATTTTCGAGGAGGGGGGGTTGGAGATGTCTGAGAATGTAGACTTTGGACGTCTGAGGCATTCTGCACCCTTAGACCTTAATGGCGACGGGCTGCCGAATTCCTTTAGGGTTGTCTCGATTTTAGACGTTTTTGAACTTCTCAATCTTGCTTTAACTCAGCTCTTAATCTATTACATAGTTTTATTTATTCATCCTCAGTTTGTACAAAGTACATTACATATGGTGATGCAATGACACATGTCAATCATGCGTATAATTATTTATAGATGTGTTTCTATATACAACATGACAATCTTGTTATAAGTAATTATACAATATAGGGTTGTTGGTTTAAATTACCATATATATATATATATATATATATATTAAAAAAACGAAAGAAAAAAAAAAAGATAAAAAGATCAGGTGTTGAAATCAATAATAAAAATGGCATATCCCTCCTAGGAGCACATGTGCTTTACAGATGGCAGAGCGCCATCTGGTGGAACAGAAATCAACTAAACATTGATTTAGCCTGTTCCCTGATATTTGGCCAACCTAATTTCTTGATAAATCAAGAAAAGCCATCCACGAACGCGTTTCGCGCTTTTGGCGCTTGTCAGCGTGGAGTAGGCTGAACCACTGCGACCAAAAAATATTTTTTGGTCCCAATGGCTTCCCGAAAAACCAAGAAATGGGTATTTAAGGCCAAACTTGCGTAAATACGCTTAGCACATTAAAAAACGAAAGAAAAAAAAAGAATGTAAAAAGATCAGGTGTTGAAATCAATAATAAAAATGGCATATCCTAACCAGGAGCACATGTGCTTTACAGATGGCAGAGCGCCAAATCAACCATGTGGTGTGAGTCCCTGTCAACTCTCGCTATACTGTGTTGACCGAGAGGAACAGTCAGGATGTGGAGTTTTCCAGTACCTCTCTGCACCTTGGGAGACCTTTAAAAGTTCTCACAAAGTACAGGCAGTCGTGGTCGAGGCAGAGTGGAAAGCTTGGGAATGTCCACACAAAAAACGAAGACACAGTTGTACTAAGAAAGTTCCGTGAACAGATAAAAGTTGAGCTAGGAGCGAAAGATGGAGAGATAGAAGATTTCTTACTGGTCGACATGATGGATGAGGTGGACCTGGGGTACAACCTACGAGGGCTCGCGCAGATGGCAAACTAACTGTATTTTTAGCTAGGACGGGGGCTTTATGTACCTTTTCTGAGAAAGGGGGTTTTTCATTTCACCAGATGTGAGAGGGGGCGTGGATCGTCTGGTGAAATTCTACTGGCGCCGTGGCAGTTTCCATTTTTAGACCTTGTTGTGGGAATTCTAAATCTATCTCGATTTTAGACGTTATGACTTCTATCTCTTGCTTAGCTCAACTCTTAATCTATTACAGAGTTTTATTTATTTATCCTCAGTTTGTACACAGTATATTACATATGATGATGTAATGACACATGTCAATAATGCATATAACCATTTATAGATGTGTTTCTACTATACAACATTAAAATCTTGTTATAAGTTATATACAATATGGGGTCGTTGGCTTAAATTACCATAGATGGGCCCTGGGAGTGAAAGGGTTTATCCGGGTTTAAGCGGGTAAAGCCTCTCTAACACAGGTAAGTAATTAAAATTTATTTTAATTAATTTAAACTGTGAGGGTTAAAAAGGGCTAAGATGATTTGTTTGGATATATAAAAGTGAAATAAAAATGAAAATTTTGTTTGATTTAAAAAAATGATGATTAAAATAAAATGATGACATAAAAATTCACATTCTAAGAGAATATTGGCGGGCGTTTGAAAGGGTTAGTAGTTGAAGAATATGCAATTGTTAGGAGTGCACATGTAATTGAGCGTCTTCCTAGGCAATGTTTCACTTGCGATCCTATATAAGGGTTACCGTGCTTTGTCATAATTTTAGGGTTATTGGGTTAAAAGTTGTTGAAGAAAAGTAGCTCATTAATATGATTGGGAAAGGAGTGAAATAGAGCCATGCGATAAGTATAATTGTAGCGACAGTAGGTGATCTGACTTGACTCGAAATCAAATGTTGATTGTGGTCCGCTAGAGCTGAAAAAAATTGAAAGTTGAAAAAAGTGAACGCTTTGTGGCTTTGTACATGCGTTGGTGATTGTGCTCTGCGGATGAATGAAATGTACTCTTGAAGCGTGTTCAGGCCAGAAGTTGGGATTTTTAAATCTGGGGAACCGTGTTCAAAGAGTTTGTTGAAATACGATATAAAAAAAAAAAAATTGTCAAGCAGTGCTGTCGTTTTTCTACAATGAAGTGAAGCAATGACTGAAAAGATAGTGATTAAAAATATTGAGAAGTGGTTAGAGAATACGATTGTTGAAAACGATTGTTGTAGATGCCCAATAGTTGATGATAAACATTGTCATATAATAAAGGTATAAACAAGTATAAAATGAAAAAAAATATATATAGAAATATGATCGCGGGTAAATAAAAAAAGTGAAAGTGGACAAAATCAAACATGTAATATATAAAAGATATAATAAATAATAAAATAAAAATAATTTTTGAAACAATTAGATGTTTTGCAATACTAAAATAATATCATGAAAGTAAAAGTAAATTTGATTAAATTTATTTTTTGAAAATCATGTTGGATTAAAAATTTGATTATATAATTGAAAGGTAAAAATAAATAATTAAAATTTAAAGATTTTATACAAAAATTTGAATGTAATTAAAGGTTATTAATGATTGGATAAATAATGGGTAGTGGAAAATTGAACAATATTGTCTGTTTTGAAGAAAAGTTACAAGTGTGGTGTGTAACTAGATCATATCCCATTGGTAAACATCGGTGTTTTTATGACTCTCTGAAACTGAGAATACGTGAAATGACATTTTCATTTGTCCAAAATGGTGATATGTAGATAATGATTTCTCTTTTGCGTCATAAAGTCTATATATGACTTAACTAAGTTGTTTTAATTGGTGATCATTTGTAAAGTTTTTATAAATAATGAGATCACGTTGGTTATATCGCATAATTGCGACATACAACTGTTTGGCAGCTGTACATTTTTTCTAGTGGTTGAATAATAGAAATTGTTTAGACGCTGGGTTTTTAAGAAGCACAGTGAAATATGAATGTAAAATTAATTATATTGTACCAATAATAAATTGTGATGCGCTGTGTCGGTTGTATAAATAGAAATTTCAGAAGCGCAATTTATTGGTTGGATTAATTACTAATATGTTATGTATTGTGATCTCCATTAATATGCAAAATGTTTGATATCTGTGGTGTGGTTAAGGAGTTTGTAAGATTCTCGAGGAAATCTAAATGATTAGTGTGAGACATGTTTTTAAAATGGCGATCATGAAAATAGCGGTCAAGATCTGCCTTGTGAGGGGAGGACGACGGTGGACGGGGCGTTGTAACTGAAATAGATTCGGGGATCCTATTACTGGGGTCACTCCTCCTGTTTTTCACGGGAATTGCCGGGTTCTATTTCTGGGACGGTCACACATGTGGGATGGTTCGCTATGTTTGTAATTTACTTAAAACAGATTTTTTTCTCTCTTGTTGAGTTTGGCATATATCTTGCCTATTTGAAAATATAGTTTTCTCGATGTTCGTAAGTGGTTGTGTTTTCGAAGTTGTTTAGACTTAGTAAAAATGTTATTCGATGATTTCAGGCTAAGAGTGAGTGAAAGATATGACTTTTGACGTGGACACGCTTTGAGGTGAGATGTGTCACAGGCATGAAGTCGTCTTTGGCCTGAAAAGTGAAAAAGTTTTGTGGTGTTGCGCTCTGACACGAAGTGGAAAATTGTGAAGGAAAAGGTGTCACGTGAAGTCGTTTTTGGTACAAAATCTAACCTGTTTCACCATGAATAACAAATTTAATAGTCATGGGTGGTGGTTGTACGAACATGAATCGAGAAGATTTTATATTGTTAGTGGATTTGGCACGTTTAATGCGAATTTTTTTGTTGGCGACGATATGGAGCGTGTGTGGGTCGAAATTGGATTTGTGTGTTAAGTCGCGCACTAAAAATTGTTGCCAATTAGTGAAAGTGATGTGAGAGGGTGTTGTAGAGCTTGAAAAATGTGTTTCAACTATGTTAATTTATAATTAAAATTTGAATATATTTTTAAACCGTTGATTATGGTTGCTAAAATGATTCTTGTAAAAGGGCAATGTCGTGATAGTGACAAGAATATTTTGAATTGTGGCGTTCACTTAAAATGGTGAACATGACAATGAATTTTGCCAAATTTAAAGAATTGATAAAGGTATTGGTCTTTTGGTATAAAGATGGCTAATAAGAAAAACAATTAATAATAAAAAACACTTAAAAAAACTTTTATTTAAAATGCACTAAAAATTACAAAATAAATATTTCTGAAGTATTGCTTTTTTTTCTGAAGGTACCATTTAACAAATAAAATAATAGACTTAGAAATAAAAGCGGTGGGGGATGATGATCATTTATGCAGCAAATAGGTATAAATTTAATGAAAGGCATAATCTTGCTAATCATTTGCTTCATATAAAATCACATTGATATCAAATTTATTATTATTGTACCCCACCGCTTTTATTTCTAAGTCTATTATTTTATTTGTTAAATGGTACCTTCAGAAAAAAAGCAATACTTCAGAAATATTTATTTTGTAATTTTTAGTGAATTTTAAATAAAAGCTTTTTTAAAGTGTTTTTTATAATTAATTATTCACGCTATTTTTAGTCGTATATATGCCAGTCCAAAAAAAAAAGCCTTATCACTGAGACAACGTTGGCCTTAAATAGCTGCAAGCCTGCTCGCAGCAGATTGGTCAATTCCTCGTGGGAGGTCGGAAGTGACGTAAGCAAAATCCGTTACTAACAGAACTGCGTCTCTTTGCTTTTGGGAACCCTAAATTTATTGAATTATATTAGAAAGTTAGAGACACCTAGTGGATTATTGTTAGGGGATAATTGGTACATATAAAATTTGAATTATAATTAAACAATTGATTAAATAGTTAAAAGTAACAACATACTAATTGAAAAAGAAGAACTATTTAAAAAGGTGTCGTGAAATGTATGGTGGTATATTGTTACACACAGACCTATATATATATACACTGCGTGACATTGAAAATGGAACACCAAGAAATAGTGGCCAGATAATTATGCAAATTTCAGGGTAGACGCGCCTAACAGAGTTATGCAAATGATGTGAAATGCGCAGCTCTCGTGCGCACATGGAGTAAGATATAAGGGAAGGAACTTGCAGAAAGGACAGTATTCGTGTCGTTATTTCTTCAAGGAAAATCATTGTAGAAATTTTGTTCTTGTGTCAAAAGACACGTGTAATAACAGAGAATGCCAGGTCATCGTAAACGGAGGCAGTTCAAGCAGACAGACGCTTTTACGAGGGGCATGGTGATCGGACTGAAAAGGGCAGGTTGGTCCATACGTCAAATCGCAGCTGATACACACCTTGGTGCGTCCACGGTGCACCGACTGTGGAGAAGATGGTTGAAACAAGGAAATGTGGCAATTTATAGGAATGTCGGCGCAACCAGAGTGACGTCAGCACGTGTGGATCGGCGTATCCTTCGACAAGCAGTGGCGGCCCCACAAGCGATTGTAACAAATCCTGCAACATGTGCAAGACACCCTAGATCATTCCATCTCGACCAGGACCATTTCCCGTCGATTGGTTGCTAATGGCTTGCACTCATTCCGTCCGCTAAGAAGACTGCCATCGACCCCACCGAATAGGCGCCAACGTTTGGAATGGTGCCGGGCTAGATCGACGTGGATGACGGAATGGCACAGGGTCGTGTTCTCAGATGAGTCGCGTTTCTGCTTGTCCAGTGATAGTCGCCGTGTACGCGTGTGGCGTCGACGTGGAGAAAGGTCCAATCCGGCAGCAATTGTGGAACGCCCCACCGTGCGACAACGTGGAATCATGGTTTGGGGCGCAATCGCGTATGATTCCAGGTCACCTTTACTTCGTATTCAGGGCACTATGACGGCCAACGATACGTTGTTGATGTGCTGCGACCGGTGACACTCCCCTACCTTCAGGGGGTACCCAATGCCCTTTATCAGCAGGATAACGCCCGACCGCACACTGCTCGCATTAGCCAACAAGCTCTGCAAGATGTACAGATGCTTCCCTGGCCACCGTACTCTCCTGATCTCTCACCAATCGAGCACGTCTGGGACATCATTGGACGCCGTTTGCATGCCTTGCCACAGCCGCGTTCAGAAGACGAACTATGGCAAATGGTTGAGAGGGAATGGAGAGCCATCCCTCAGGACGCCATCCGTACTCTGATTGACTCTCTACCTAGACGTGTTGCTGCGTGCATCGCCGTCCGCGGTGGTCCTACTTGCTACTAAGCCGACGCCGTTCTCGCTCTGTATTATGACTATCATTTTGAAATAAAGATCACTTATTGTTCGTCCCTGTCTCTCTCTGTCTGCCGAGTTTCATCACTTTCTGGCCACTATTTCTTGGTGTTCCATTTTCAATGTCACGCAGTGTATAATGAATATAAATATATGCGTGATGATATTGAAATAAGATGAATAAATTATAACAGATAAAATTAATATATTTGTTGGCTTTTCTCATTTATTTGCTTGCAATTCCAAGGACGATTTAGATAGGAATACGAATATTTGGATTTCTAATTCCTTCCATGGCTTGAACATTTATTGAAAAAATCCTTTCGCAACCTCCAGCATTGTCGCATTTTTAGCCAAGAAAAATTGAAATTGACAGGTTCTGGGAAAAAATAGTTGTTTTTTAGTCAGAAAATGATAATGAAAATATTGCTGTATCATGTTTGATAATCAGATACAAAATTATATGGGGAAAAATTCCAAAAGAGCAGAGACCACGAGTGAAGCGAGTTCACTTTTAGTATGCAGAAACATAATTCTCTAACAGAAAACATTCATTCGAGTAGAAGACACAAAGCCAGATCATCTATATATATAAAAATGAATGTGTGTGTGTGGTGTGTCTCTCCTTTATGCCTGACCAAACCACTCATTGGAACGCCATGAAACTTTGGGAAGTTATTTAGTATAGTACTGGGAAGGTTTCTAGCAAATAAAATTTTTGAAATAACTTTTCGCCTAAAAATAATCAAGATAAATATTCTAATTTATCTGTTATAATTCAACAATCTGCTCTAAATATTATCATGCATATAGAAAAAAATGATTATATTCCTCTTCTTTATGCCGGACCAAACTACTCATTTCATCGCAATTTAACTTTGAGAAATTGTTTAATATACTACCAGAAAGGTTTCTATCTAATTATTAGTTTGAAAAACCTTTTTTTTTTAAATAAGGATAAATATTAATTAATCTGTTATATTTTTAGCACTCTGATTTATTATCTCTGTATTATCTTTATATATATATAAATCAAAATTTGTCTGTCTGTTTATCGATAAACTCTGAAACTACTTAACCAAATGTCACCAAATTTTCCACCTAACTACCAATGACCCTGAAGATGAAGAATTTACAATGCATTAAAATTAAGTAAAAAAATATATTTTAAAATCTATATTTTATCTTTGTGTATAACTTTATTTATATAGCCACTTGCTATTTGACCATTTAGAACTTTGGGGAAAGTTATAAAACTATTTTTTGTCAGATTTCCTTTTTTCGTTTCGTTTTATTTCCCAAATCCCATTAAAATTTTTATTAAAATTATCATCATTATATATTAAGAAGGTTTTCAATGTGCCTGTATTCAAATTATTAATGGCATTTTTGAAAGTAAAACAGTGTATACGTTATTAAATATGTATAATGGAACAATGGCTTAAAATATAATAGAAAGTAAGATGAATGAAGACAAAAAAAAAATGTTAAGAATTCCCTATGAATTGAAATGAAGTGATTTTGCCTATAAAATATCAAAACAAAAAATAGACTGGATTGATACACATTCAAAATGGTTAAAATGGCATTTATTAAGCCAAACAGTGTGAAAAAGTAGATACAGTAGAACTTCCATTGAGAGGATGCCTAAAATCGTAGCTTAACCCGTCTCTCCAAGAGGCAGTCTCTTATTAAAGGTCTATTAGAGATTCTTTAATATCAATTAGAATCTCCAATGAGAGACCACCTACAAGAGAAACAAGTTGATTCATGTTTTTAGGTGGTCTTTCTTAAGAGACTCTATTTACATATATTAAAATCAACATTTTCTTACTGTTACGTTTAATTACTGCTAATCCCTATATATAAAAATGAATGTATGTCTGTCTATATGTCAATTATTAATTGGACTGAGCGAGTATTTTGTGAGTTTCATTATTCTATATGGTCTGGAAGCATATTAAAATTAAATATACAAAATTTGAAAGGAAATTTGGAAATTTGTCCGTACTTGGCGAACCTGACAACCCAGTCTGAAAATTGGTCAGCTAGCATTGTCATCAGGTTTGAACAAGTGTACCAAATTTCATATTTCTAGGTGCCCTATAAGTATATTAAAAATTGATTACAAGATTTGGCGACAGACATCCAGACAGACAGATAGGCAAGTTAAATAAAAGCTTTTAAAAGAGTTTAGAATTATGATGAATGAGAGATTTTTTTTATATATTAAAATAATATAATGATTTTTTTTTAAGTTGTAGATTTTGATAATGCCATTTTAGGTGAATTTAGGAAAGGCATGTAAGATTAGTAAATTGGTAAAAATGCGTGATAGGCGAATTTTTTTTTCTTAAGTAAAATTGAGAGTAATAACTTGAAATTTATAATCTGATTAAAAATTAAAGTAAATTCGATAAATGAGAGTGTGAAAGTTTTAAAAATTGAATAAAAAATGATATAAAAAAAGGTAAAAATTGATTTTAAAATGCTTAAAGTAAAAATATAAATACAAAATTTATGGGGAATCAAGTTGTGAACTTGAGGATAAAGTTAAGGTAGGTTTTTAAAAACTTACAATTGTGTGATGATTGTTCAGTCAGGAAACTTGGTCTTTGGTTGTTTTCCTGCTGACGTGGAAGTCGTTCCATGTAAAGCTTATAGAAGCTTGTAACTTCTGGAAAGTTGTTTGTGGCTTGTTGCCTTGAGCATTGTCTTGACGATGTCAGGTCGAATGTGTGGAACTTGTCACAGGGTTTGGGCCACATCGCTGCTCGGTTTCCATGTCTTGTGGGATTTTCGGCTGTGTCGTTGGGGTGGTCAGCTTGCTCCTGGCGTTGGCGATCTGTGTTAGCGGGTGCGGAGGTCCCTTGGGGTGGCGACGTTTCTTCCGTAAATATCTCTTGTTGGGGGAGAGATTGCTTGGTCGTTTCGTTGGAATGGCCGGTTTACTCCTCCATCTTCGCTCTTTCTCGCTTCTATCTGGACAGTCTTTTTACCTTCTTCGTTGTGTCATTCTTCGTTTTGGTCATGCTGTCGACTAACTGTAATGAGTTACTGTTATACTGTCGACTAAATATGTGATGAGATTCTGTTGCCTCTTGTAGAATCTTTTCGACTAAAAATGTGATGAGGTATCCAGTCGACTTAAACTGTGGTGTGAGTTCCTCTCAACTCTCGCTATACTGTGTTGACCGAGAGGAACAGTCAGGATGTGGAGTTTTCCAGTACCTCTCTGCACCTTGGGAGACCTTTAAAAGTTCTCACAAAGTAAAGGCAGTCGTGGTCGAGGCAGAGTGGAAAGCTTGGGAATGTCCACACAAAAACGAAGACACAGTTGCACTAAGAAAGTTCCGTGAACAGATAAAAGTTGAGCTAGGAGCGAAAGATGGAGAGATAGAAGATTTCTTACTGGTCGACATGATGGATGAGGTGGACCTGGGGTACAACCTACGAGGGCTCGCGCAGATGGCAAACTAACTGTATTTTTAGCTAGGACGGGGGCTTTATGTACCTTTTCTGAGAAAGGGGGTTTTGCATTTCACCAGATGTGAGAGGGGGGCGTGGATCGTCTGGTGAAATTCTACTGGCGCCGTGGCAGTTTCCATTTTTAGACCTTGTTGTAGGAATTATAAATCTATCTCGATTTTAGACGTTATGATTTCTATCTCTTGCTTAGCTCAACTCTTAATCTATTACAGAGTTTTATTTATTTATCCTCAGTTTGTACACAGTACATTACATATGATGATGTAATGACACATGTCAATCATGCATATAACCATTTACAGATGTGTTTCTACTATACAACATTAAAATCTTGTTATAAGTTATATGCAATATAGGGTCGTTGGCTTAAATTACCATATATATATATATACCTTGGTTTTAAAACAGACATTTTACTTTTAAAAAAGGATATCAAAGGGTGTCACTAATATTTATTACTAGATTAATTACACCTAGCTTCGGCCGGAATCTTCCCAAGTAAATGCTTGCTCAAACAAAAGTATATATTTTGAGTCAAAAGGCGATCCATAAATTAAGATTATATAAAAGGGCGTACCTGGATCTGTAAAGAAAAAAAAATTCTCAAAATATTTCGAGAGATTGCTCCCTCTTTATCAATTTATTTCACGTAAAAAGTATATAAATTGTATTAGCTGAATTATTATTCTTATTATATGTTTGGTGCGGTCAATAGGTGAGTTTAGTACCCGCCCCTCGCATTTTCCCATACGCCCTAATTACGAGCACAGAGCGGAATTTGAATAACGTGTTCTTATCTATTTTTAGATGTAAAATTTCATATGCTAATTTATTTTTTTAATTTAAAAAATCCAACGTTTAATAAGTACGTACCATAACGTTAATACTTCTAAAGAAGCACAGAGAGCTATGATGCAGCTTTTAAGGACAGAGGTTTTATCCTAACAAATAGATTCAAAGGAAAATATCTCTCGTCTACGGCGAAATAGTAATGCCCCCACAGCCCATATGCAAAAGCAGTAGTCAATTTGACTCAGGAAGAACATCGCTTGAGGTTTTGAAATGTTCTGGAGCACCTAATACTGTAATTGATACCATTAGCAGAAGCGCGCGTTAGAAGCAATAGCAGAAAGTAGTTCAATTTCACTGCAAGCTCTAGCAGATGCTATTCATGTTTCTAAACCTTCTGTACCAAAAATCGTAAAGCGGTAATTTCAAGTACGGAAGAAAACGTGGATTTGGGTGTCTCACTGTTTAACAAGAGAGATCTTCTCAGAAAGAAAAAGGAAAAATGATTGCAAAAGAATTTCTTTCTCAAGATTGGATTGACCTAAGGTTTCGAGAAAAGATAGTTACACTATATTACGAATGGCATTTTCTGCATGACCCATCCCGTAAATGAAATAGCATGATATAGAAGTCATTTGGAGAGTCTACGTAAAAAGAAAAACTACGTAAGAATTTATTTTCGACGATAAATCACATTGAAAATCTTCTTCGACTAAAGCGTTCAACGAAGATATCATCCAGTCATATAGCCAAATATCCAACTAAAGATATCCAGCCATATAGTTTAATTATCACATCTGTACATTACTGCCTTAAGAACCTTTTTCTACAACTCGCTCGAGTCGTTAATCAGGGCAATTCGAGGTTGCCTAGCCATCTTGGGCGATGAAATGAAGGAGGTTAATGGAGTGTAAACTAATAGCCTTTAACTCTCTATCAAATGTTTTCCAATACAATAGTTTATCTATTAGAAATTATATATACAAACCTGCGCATGTCTGTCACCGGTTAACTACGGGACATAAGGGTTCCGATGAAACAAAATAGGTGAATTACTTCTTATCGGCAAATTTACTTATTTAAAACTTGGAACTATGACAGTGACTCCTTTCAGGTATATCTTTATAGCGTGTCAATATATAATCCATATAGGCCATATATTGTAAAAATGTAAGCGGAACAAACATTTCATCTTTATACGTATATATATATATATTTATTAATGAGGTAAAATCACCTTTGAAACCTCCATATGATCATTCAGAAGGCGTGCATTGACATATTTGGGCGAGCACGTGCGATTATGTTTTAAAATGCTCTTTTTTCATACTTACTTCTCAGAAATTTCCACCCGAATCTACTGGTTTATTATGTTAGAGTATTGTGCGATGAAGTTTTGGAACTTTTGTTGCTGTACACACAAATGTCTTTTAGAAGATGATGCGTTATATATGCATTGTGAACTATAGATTGTTCTCCTGAATAAATTTCGATATTCAGTAAAAATAGCCTTTTAATTGATTTTTTTTGAAAGATATTAAAATAAAATTAAAAAAAAAAAAAAAAAACGCTATAGGCGTCTAAAGGGGCTTCGCCTCATCACAGGGCGTGGATCTCAGAGCGCCCTTCTGGTTATTCTATTCACATACCACGTTTGATAGTATGAAACATGGAACTTGTCTTTGCTCTGCGTCACCTAGAATACTTACATACAGCTTGCCTAGTTATTAAATACTTCTAGTCTACTTCCTAGTTAGTTATTGTCTATTTCTTATGTACTTAGCACATATTATATACTACTCGTTGTAGAATTTGTAATAGTTTCTCTGCTGAATTCTTTGTGATCAGAACCAGCAGATTTATATCAAAGAATGAGCTACCGCACCATAATTTCGGAAATTACAGATTAGTTTGGGGCTATGGTCCTCATCATTAAAAGAGACTTTGATTTCGCAACATCATACGAGAGAAAAAATAGTTATGAAATCATTCGCATCTGCCAATTTATATAACGGATTTCGAAATTTCTATAGTTGTATACAGAATCAACACGCAAGACATTTTTGGAGAGCTGGGCATCTAACGAAGGCTAAAACAGTAGCGACAGAAAATTGTATATGCCCTAATCATGCCTACAGTAAAAATGAAAAACAGTTAATAAAAATAAAACTAATATTTAGTCTTATTCTTAATTATATAGATGAAGAAAGAATTATTAACCAAAATGGTTTAGTCCTACACACCAAGCTGCTTATTTTACAAACCTCACTTCTCGTGCATCACGTGAATAGAAAGGCTACCAGATTATTCATGGAAGAAGACACACACGCACACAAACACACATATATGTATATCAGAGTAATCATGTTTCTCTGGTGAATAAATATTACTTACATTTTTCTCCCCATCAAATTTCTTCAACCTTTCTCATTATATACTATTAATATTTATATATATATTATATAATCTAAAATACAAATATTTTATTTTTTTTAAAACATATATTTTATTTTTTCATTCATTGACTGTTCTGCATTTTTGACCATATATTCAAAAAAATATCACTTTTAATTATTATTGTTGTAAATATGTATATTTAACCCTACTTAATCTTTTATCCACGTTTATAGAATTCATTATATAAATTCTATATTCCTGTGATATAAATAATTTTATGTATATTTTTACTTCAAGAGATTCAAAATAAAAATCTGCTTGTAAGGTAAATAATTATTTTTATTTTTCCACGACTGCACCTCTTTTCAACAATCAAACACACAAAAAATTTCTAATCTATAACATAAGTCGACAGGATTTACCTAATTTTTATTAAATTTTCTATCAATTTATCTGAAACTTGTGAAAAAATGGCAAAAACAAAAAAAGAAAACGATGCTGAATTTGCATACCAAGCGATGCCATCATTTGTAAAATATAATAATAGTCTAAATATTAAAACGTGGATTACAAATTTTGAAAGGAAGAGTGACTCCTACGGGTTTGATAACGGTTGGAAGGTGCTTCATCTATCAGACTACCTACAGGATGAGGTTTTGACCTATTATTTCGAAAGCCTCTGCAACATTGAGGACTGGAGTAAACTAAAAGAAAGCCTAATAATCAGGTTCCATAAAGTCAAACTGACACCCTTGGTGGAAATGATGAAGATCACCCAAGAGGAACATGAAACAGTCACTCAATACTTTCACAGAAAAATGCAGCTGATAAACAGTGTTGAGTTGAACCTCACCTCCATAGTGGAGCTATTAAATGAGGGAATAAAAACAAAATACAAGCCCTACCTGGCTACAATAGACGCAGTGCAGCCCTCGGAGTGGCTAACCATGGCCATAAAAGTTGAAAATAGCTTAACGGGATCTGGAACGCCGGTGGAAAAAGGCCGTCTCCAGACTTTGAATCCAGCGCTTCACCCATCGCCTAGACCTGCCGGATATTATGGTAACTCGCAAGTGCAGAGGCCACCAATGCCTTGCCGAATTTGCGAACGTCTGGGATTGGAGCTACAATGGCACTACCACTCAGTGTGCCCATACCGCAGCCCAACAGCTTCCAGATCTCCGGCCACTCCCCGTGTCCAGCGCCCAACAGCTTCCAGATCCTTCTCTTCAGCCAGTCCCCACTCCTACCAAGCCGCAGCTTCTAGTTCCTTCCCTCCACCCACTCCCCATGACTACCAACCGACAGTTCCTAGTGCCTCTTCACCCGATTCTCCCAGGTACTGCCCACTGAAGAATACTACCCCAAAGCCCATAAACCCAGGTAGAACATTATTATTATTTTCTGTTCTTATAAATCAGGTATCCTTGCCCTGTGTACTTGATACTGCATCATCAATATCTATTATCCCATTAAAATACTTAAATTATATTAATTATAAAATGTTAGATAATTCCCCAAAAGACAAAATAGGTCAGGTAGAAGGATTTAGTTATCCATTATACAAAATATTAGTTAGGCTTAGCTTAGGTAAAATTACAAAATATCAAGAAATGTTTGTTTGTGATACTCCAATAGAATATATTATTTTAGGTTTACCAATATTTTATAAATTTAGATTACAAATAGATTTCTCAAAAAACCTTCTTTTTCAAAATTATAAATTCTTGTATTCCTTTAATCCAAAAACTGATGACCAAAAGTCATATGCTACCACCCTATGTATTCCAGACCCATACTATGTTAAAAATTCATCTCTTCTAAATATTAACCCATTGTATAATTTTAATTCTTTTGATATACCAAATACATATGTTAAACATATAGATCATAATTCAAATCCCATTATTGATTCTAACTCATATCACAGTATGCAAATTCCATGCCCTATTGTCAATTATAACTCATATCTAGACCTTAGTAACTTAGATATTAACCCAAATTTCTCAATTCAAACAATTTCAGATATTTTGCACAAATATAAGAATGTTTTCTCTAAACACAATTTTGATATAGGATGCATAAGAACTAACCCAATTTGCATATCTCTTTCAGATAATATTCCCATAGCACAAAAGCCATATAGGACATCTTTTTACAACAATGCTGAAATACAAAAAACAAATAATTGAATTATTAAAGTATGGTATTATTAGACCTTCATCTAGCCCCTATAGTTCTCCTGCATTATTAGTGAATAAGAAATCTGATGCCCCAAATCACCCCACAAGACTCTGTATAGATTATAGGAAACTTAATCAAAAAACAGTTCCAGAACATACCCCAATTCCACTTATAGAACAAATTATAGATAGGTTATCACAGTCAAAAATATATACTATTCTAGATGTTAAAAATGCATATTGGCATATACCCATAGATGAAAAAGATAAATATAAAACTTCATTTGTAACACAATTAGGTTGTTATGAATGGAATAGACTTCCATATGGTTTAAAAAATGGACCCTCACAATTTGAAAGAATTATGAAATCAATTTTCACTAAACATAACATACAGTATGCTTTAAATTATTTTGATGATATTATTATACACTCCAAAACTTATGAAGAACATATTACACATTTAGAAGACATATTAAACATATTTGAACAAGAAAATATAAAACTCAATCTCAATAAATGTAAATTTTTACAAAAAGAAATACAATTTTTAGGATACACAATTAACTCAGGAAAATATACACCCAATAACACAAATATTGAAGCAATTTTAAAATTAAATAGACCATACAATATTAAAACATTACAAAGATTTTTAGGTACAATTAATATATATAATAAATTTATTCCCCACTATGCACAAATTAGGGCACCATTAAATGAACTTTTGTTAAAAAATGCTGCTTGGTTATGGAGTACAAAACATGAACAAGCATCCCCCAAACTCTTAAAAATGCACTAATTTCAAAACCTGTACTTTATATTTATGACCCATCAAAACCATGCCATTTAATCACAGATGCCTCAGGTCTAGGAGTAGCAGGAGTCCTGAAACAACCTGATGAACAAGGCATTTTACACCCCATAGCTTATTATTCAAGAAAACTTCACCCATATGAGCAGAATTATACTGCTTCAGAAATAGAAACATTAGCAATAATTAATTCAGTACAAAGATTTCATACATATTTACATAATGTACACTTTACATTGCACACAGATCACTTGCCTTTAAAATGGATCAAAAATGTAAAAAACCCACATGGTAGATTATTTAGATGGTCCTTAATCCTATCTCAATATAACTTTGACATAAAACATATTAAAGGATTAAATAATATAGAAGCAGACATGCTGTCAAGCGCACCAGTATCATTTTACCTAACATATAATGAGTTAAAAGAACATCAAACAACAGAACAAATTAGCAATAGTAAATTTAAAATACAAAATGATATATTTATAATTAATAGAAAGGGTTTTAAAAGAGCTTATGTACCACAAACACTAAGACACAAATTATTAAACAAAGTACATACAAAACATGGACATATTGGAACAACTCAAATGACTAAAATAATTTCTCCATACTATTATTGGCCACATATGACTAGGGATATTGCTAATTAAACAAAGCATTGTGAAACTTGCCAGTTAAATAAATCTAGGGATAACAGAATTGTTTATGGACCACTACAACAGATGCCAATAGCTACACACCCAAATCATATTTTTTCTTTAGACACAATGGGAGGCTTACATAATTATGGGACAACCAAACACAGTATCCATATGATAGTAGATCACCACAGTAGATTCCTTTGGACCTTTCCAACAAAATCTGTATCCACTGATTCATACATAACTTGTTTAAAAAATTTATTCCAAATTAACAAACCTGAAATATTAATAACTGACAGAAATGCAGCTTTTCTTAGCAATAAATTTAAACAATTTTTAGGAAAAAATAATGTTAAGCATCTACTCACCAGTGCCCATCACCCAGAAACAAATGCAAAAGTAGAAAGATTAAATTCCACTATCATAAATAGGTTAAGATGTGAATATAATCATAATTTAAAAATCCCTTGGACAAAATATATTCCTAATATTACTGAAAGTTATAATGATACAGTACATACCATAACAGGCTTTACACCTAGGTTCTTATACTATGGAATACAACCACAGTATATAGAACATGACACAGAAACACATACACCAATAGAAAAAGCAAGAAAATTAACCATTGAAAGAACCATAAAATCCCATGAACACAGCAAACAGCTTTATGATATTAAACACCCAGAACCCATTTTTAAAGAAGGAGATCAGGTATTAGTGAAAACCTTTATTTATCCAAACACTGGTAAATTAACACAAAGATATATAGGCCCATTTAAAATTTTAAAACAACTTTCTCCAGTCACATATGAAATAAATAAACCCAATTTACCTCAAAGAAAACAAACAGAAATTATACACTCAAATAAACTTAAATTATTTTACCCAGAATCAGATTTTTTACTTCAAAATAGCACTAATTTAGAAAATGACTTAATAGTAAACCAAAATTCTAGCACAAAGTTAATAGATATTGATGATAAACCATGTTTTTTACAGAAAGGCCATATTTTGGATATGGACAATGGAGAACAAATATCAACCCCAATTCTTTTGCCTACACACATAACTTAATGTCACTTCAAATATCTCTTTATAATCATTTAATTACTCATCCATTTTATTGAAAAATACTTTTATATATTATTTACATGCATTTAAATGTTTATATTTTAGGAAAAATCATTTAAAATTATATTTGGGTAAAAATAAACATTTCTACTGCCATTTAATATTTTGAAATACGGCAGGCATAATGACATAATTATTCATATTTTAAATACCTTTTTTGGCTTCATATAAATTTTTATATCAATCTATCTAATTATTCATTATATATAGTTTTATTTTAATTTCATATTTATATAAATTATTTATAAACAAACTTTCTTTTGTTTATTTTGAAAAAATATGGACATTGATTTTTATTGTTTAATTTGTAATTATTTTATAGACATTTTGATTTCTCGTTTAATTAATTATTTTTGTAATAGCCATTTTTATTTTCAAATTTTAACTTTTTAAAAATCTTTTTCACAGGGGGGAAATATTATATAATCTAAAATACAAATATTTTATTTTTTTCAAAAACATATATTTTATTTTTTCATTCATTGACTGTTCTGCATTTTTGACCATATATTCAAAAAAATATCACTTTTAATTATTATTGTTGTAAATATGTATATTTAACCCTACTTAATCTTTTATCCACGATCATAGAATTCATTATATAAATTCTATATTCCTGTGATATAAATAATTTTATGTATATTTTTACTTCAAGAGATTCAAAATAAAAATCTGCTTGAAAGGTAAATAATTATTTTTATTTTTCCACGACTGCACCTCTTTTCAACAATCAAACACACAAAATATTTCTAATCTATAACATATATATATGATGTAATTTTTTATTTATATATTAGAGAAAATATCGCTCATATAATTTATATATTATACGAGTACAATATATATATTCTATTTATTCATATTTATATTTTAAAATAAGGGCTAAAATGCTTAATTATAATGAATATGTGGATTCTAGCCAAAAAAGGCAGATTTTAGGTCATGCTTTATGAATATATATAAGTTATATATGTGACCTACAGTTTTGATAATATGAAAAATTTTCACTCTGCTTCAATTTTGTGTTATAAAAATATTTGTGTAGAAGTGGAAAAACTTACGAATTTCGGAACATGGGTAGAGAGAAATCCGATGAATCTTTCCCTGATGATGGTCATATCTGCCATGCTGAAGAAGGCATAAGGCAAGTACTCAACGTAGTCTCCGACATCGCCAGGGTAAATGGGGGCATTGATGACATAGGTCACGCATTTGCGTATGACAATCATTTGGAATCCGAGTGGAAATTCTATCAGAATATTCGAAATCATGTCCTAAAACAAAAATAAAAATTGTAAAACTCTTAAAATAAATCTTATGAATACAAACTTACCGAGCTTTCAAATTGTCTGAATCCTAGCATTAAAAAAACCCAAAGGAGTTTCTCTGGTTCTGGCAATGTCTCGCAATCCTCAAAAGGCACAGTATGTGGAAAAGAAAGTAAAGTTCCGACGTGGTCTGTGAGGACATTTCTTGCTTGGTTACGGACGGCCATCGCATTGCCCTGCACAAGTATCCACACAAAAGTTACATATATATGAGTACAACAAGAAGTTAAAAAAGTAATATCCATATATAATATCCATATATATTTAAAATGCATTAAAACAATGCATTTAGGGTCATTACCCCATTGAAAAACATAAAGTTGTTGATAACAATTGTGCCACCGCACTAGTTTTGGCAAATTCAGATTTAAAAAAAAAACAACCTGAAAAGCATGATTTCGAGCTTTGGCCCTATAAGTACAGGGGCGACTTCGAATGAAATCTGTGGAATTGGCCGAAGGATTTCTTAAACTGATGAAATTGCAAGTCCGATTTTCAGGCTAGAATACAACATGAAGTTGCGGGAGGATAATATGCATGTAACAAAAGTGGTACCTCTCCCTTTAAAAATGCATTAAAACAAAACATTTGTTTTATTACCCCAGTAAAAAATGTAATGGTGTGTGTGGGTGTGGTACATTGTGATACATAGTGTGGTACATGGTATAAAGTTGCGGGAAGAAGGTATTCATGTACCTATGAAAATGCATCTAAACAGTGCATTTTTGTTTATGACCCCAATGCAAAATTAAATTAGTGATAAGAAATGCGCCATATAACCAGCACTCGTATATCCAGACATAAATATATTATTTTAATGTATTTTTAAATGGAGAGGGCCTCTTTTGGTACATTAAAACCATCTCCAGCAACTTTACGTTGTATTCTAGCTAGAAAATGGCCCTGCCACATTACTAGGTTGAACAATTCTTTGGCAATTTCGAGTGATATCATAACTCACCTCATAGAATGTTATGAAATCGAATTCGCCCCTGTACAAATAGGGCTAAAGCCCAAAGTACAGGTTGATTTTGCCTGAATTTGCTAAAGCTGGTGTTATTGCACATTCCTTATAATCAACTTTGAGCATTGGAGTGAAAAAAAGAATGTCTTTTTAAATATAGATCTGCCCCTCTTTTGGTACATATTTGAATATTTATCAAAAAAGAGGCACATATTTTTTAATTATGCATCAAAACTGGCAGGGTTAAGGAAAATACATCATTTGCTGAAAATTCAGAGATAAGCTAACCTGTAAAACATGGTTTCGGGCTTTGGACCTATTAGTACAGGGTCGGCTTCGATTCAATAAAATCAACGAAAGAAGTTATGAAATCTTTCGAATTTACCAAATAAGTATTTAAGCTGGTGAGGTAACGGGCCGATTTTCAGTCTAGAATACAAAATAAAGTTGAGGGAGGATGATGCCCCCACTCCCTTTAATTGTACATAAGTTCAACTTTATTTTGTATTATAGCCTGAAAATTGGCCCCCTCCACTTCAACAGCTTAAGCACCTTTTTGAAAAATTCTACCGATTTCATAACTTCTTTCGTAGGATGTTGAGAAATCGAAGCTGCACCTGTACGGATGAGAACTAGAACCCGATATAATGGTATGCAGGTTGGCTTTTTTTCTGAATTTTCCTAAACTGGTGTTGTGGCTCATTCCTTATTACCACTAGTACAGTTTTTTACTGGAGTGCTAAACATAATACATTAACTTTATGTATAATTAAAAAGAGAGAGGTACTCTTCTTTTTTGATACATGAATATAATTCTCCCGCAACTTTATGTTGTATATATGAATGTATAGATTTTGCCAAGAGGATATTTTAATCTATCGAAAATGGTCACCTCTCCAGTCAAAATAAGCGCAAATATTATGCGCTATCACTCTTTCCCTCTTTCTCTAATGCTCTACAACACCAGCTTTGGCTAATTCAGAACGCCCACCTGTGGACGTCATGGTTTCGGGGTAATGGACATCTAAATACCTCAATGGTAATTTATAAATTACAATTGATTGAGGTTGACTGTTTGTGCCCTAGATGTACCCCATGTCTGCATTTGGTTACATGCGTTCATCTCTGGGATAGACTCATGCAATTTTCAAAAATTTAAAGCGATTTATGTAAATATTAAAATAGCTGTTTCAATGTGACTTTAATCTGAAACCTAATCTATTCTACTACACACCAAAGCTTCACATTCTTCCAATAATCATCATGTATTTTTGGGTCTAAAATAGTATTATTTTGGAAGAAACTTTGTCTGAATTATATATATACATATTAAAAATAAAGAAGGCATATCCTGAGCAGGAGCACGTATGCTGCATATATTTACCAATTATGATTTTTTGTTTCTTTTATTAATATCAATACAGTATAAATGCAGTAAATTGAGATATAATTTGATAAAATCGTAGTCAAGAAAAACTTACATAAAATGCATCTAGCATAAAAACTTCCTCCGGTAGAAAAGGCATTGTGTCCAAGACGTTGTACGTCGTGTCGAGGAGCAGATGCTTAACACACATCAAGGCACAAAGTTGTCACAAGTAACCTATTGGTGAAAAAATAATCAACTTGAAAATTGATATTTATGTTTACTGTCATGGAACTAGAAACAAGAGGCTACACATACTCACATACAATATGATAATGTACTTACTTCTTAGTGGTAAATATATGGCTAGGCTAAGCAAACACTTTATTGGATTTACCTTAAACCCATCATTCCGAAAAGAAGCGGAAGTGCAATTCTCCACGATCACGTGCAACGTGACGCTCAATAAATAAAGAAAGGGATTTTTCTGAAAACAGGAAATGCATTTTCACGGAGGAGAACGACATTCTTGACGAAAAATGCCTGG
The DNA here is from genome assembly GCA_030710605.1 of Cordylochernes scorpioides. Taxonomy (NCBI): domain Eukaryota; kingdom Metazoa; phylum Arthropoda; class Arachnida; order Pseudoscorpiones; family Chernetidae; genus Cordylochernes; species Cordylochernes scorpioides. The sequence continues at coordinate 156,115,290 of CP092886.1, forward strand.
AAGTCAGACTCTAGATTGAAGAAGAAATGGGAGGTTATGTACCCATAGCTAAAAAAGCGCGCTATTTGAATAAATAGCAATATATATAAAAATATATATATATATAATGAAACTGTTGAAGAGCTTATTACATTTTTTTAAACTCATACTGAAAATAGAGCTGATTTTAATTGCTTTAAGTTAAAACTTTAAGTATCATTACATACCTAAATAAAATTGAACATTTTCTGATATATTTTTCTATTTTACGGTGGTTTAAGTGGATAAGGAATTCATATCTAGTCATATAAACACTTAGATCATTCTAATCTTTTGAAAGTTCATTGTTTGCTAATTGAATTTATCAAGAATATTATGTCAATATACATCGGTATCTATTCAGAATTTAGAAATTAACCCACAGCAGTTTATCGAATGAACAAATTTACCAATAATCAGGAAACATCTAGTTGGTAGCTAAAGGGGTGTTTTAATATCATTTTTAATAAACTGATATAAGCTTATTTATTCAAATTTATATTATTTATTGAGGGGGGTGTGATGAATTAAAATTAAATACTAAATAATTCAATACTTCGAGAGAGTTGAAGTGCACTAAAAAACGTACATCATTCCACTATATATAGTTTCAATACTGAATGATCGAAAACAATAAAAATATAAGCAGTAGAGAGATGAGTTACAACCTGAAGCAGGCTGATTAGGGAAAACAGTCCTAAAGGTCTAGGTGGGGGGATAGATTTTATTTATTCATCAAGTTAAGGTTTTTGGCTAATATTTTTTAAAATATAATAAAAGTAATATGCTAATATATGCATTAGCGCGCCATCTGTTACGAAAATTCGAAACTATTATAGACGCGTATGATTCTTTTAAAAATTACCGCCGGGAGAGTTCACCACTGATGAGCCAGGGCCTCCATTAATTTTTCCATTGCAGTAAGGGCAGTAGAAATTGTTTAATTTTTAAAAGAATCATACGCGTCTATAATAATTTCGGAAAATAATATGTATTTTTCTGAAATATAGCAAGCAATTAACAAAGATGAGTTGCAAAATTTTTAGATGCTATTTTTTCATTATTTTTGCCATGAGGAATATTCTTTTACTTGGTATTTTTTATTATGTTTAAGCGTCCTCTTTCACGCGCATTGGCCAAAACATTTTTCACTGATTCATCAAGAAGCTTCCGTATAAGTGGCTCGTTAAGGTACAATAACTCTGAATATGTCCATCAAATACACTGCAGGCTATTTATATTGCTAGACTCTGAAGAAGATACACGATGGCCGCGAAATTTATATAAAGGTACAACATGCTTGGATATGCAAATGATTACAATCTTAGCCTCAATATGCAGAGCAAGTAGGAATAACTCAACTAAGTTTATATAAAAGGGCAGATCATAAAACAGATTTCTCTAATAAAAATCTGATTTACATTTTAGTTTATTGACGTAGATCTACAACATTATTGACTGTCTGTTGTCTAGCGCTAAAGAAGAGTGGGCATTCCAGCAGTAGGTGTCTCGAGTCCTAGAATTCGTTGCCACAATGGCAATTTTTTTTGGGTACTTGTCAAAAGGTCATGTTAGATCTCGGGAAAATAAGGGGTAATGAATCAGATGATTAATAGTGGGGCTAGAGCTTAAAGCCGAGCCATCTGTGGCAAAAGTTGAGGTCCACTAGCAACAGATGACATCTATATAATCTGTACAAATAAAGATGGAAAATTTGTCTGTGTGTTTACTTCCCATACGTTTCCCCAATACTTGACCTATCCGAATGAAATTTCGACACGAGATTGAGGGAGGTCAGGTAGGAAAGTCACAGCTATAGTTTTTGTTGGACACCAGCGCCGCCACTCAAGTATAACACGTGACCGGAAGGATGACGTCGCCCCCCCCTCCTACTGGCTGTAAAAGTTTAGCCTAACGACGCTGTTGTTTGTTTACCTTCTACGGAGGATGTAACCTCTTTGTTTCCTCTCTTTCCCTTTTTAATCTTTATATAACCTATGCTTTAATAAATTAGTTAGTGCAAGGCTCTTGTCCTAAGTGTAACCAAGTACCTTGTCTACACCCCTACAAGAAAAGATTATGAGACTGATTGGAGCTGCCTGAAGCATTGAACGGTAAGCCTTTTTTTTTTTGTTCTCTCTCCCCCCCCCCTTCAGTGGACGCCATCTTATAATGGAAGCTAACAAGAGTTTAACGAAAATTACCAAGCTAAATGGATTAAACTATTCCTCATGGAGCTTCCAAATTAAGCTCATTCTGATGGACAATGACTTATGGTCAACTGTTGACCCAGGCGAAGTCAAACCCGAGGGAGGGGATGTTGGTCTAATCAACAAATTTAATACGAGGCAGAATAAGGCTTTAGCAAAGATATGTCTCTCTATTGGTGAGGAGCAGCAGAACCATATCAGACATCTAAATTCCCCCAAAGAAGTTTGGGATGAATTACAAAGACTTTATGCACCCAGGGATAGCAAACACAGAATTCTCCAACTGCGTCGAAAGTTCTACTCCCAGAAATTCTGTTAACATGCGAACATGGATGCCTATTTGGGAAGCATAAATCTAATAGTGAGTGAACTCACAGGTGTAGGGGATAAAATTGAAGACGGTGATCTAAGCATGCTAATTCTTTGTGGAATGCCCGAGGACTGGGATAATGTTATATCAACAATGTGTAACTTACCAGAGTCAGAGTTCACCAGTGCCAACATCAGACGTAAATTGTTAGCTGAGGCAGAGCGCCGGTATGCTACAACAAATGAAGGGATGGGTGCACTGTCAGTCAGGAACTCTAACAAGAAACAATTCCCTCATGAACATCAAGGTTCTAAAACTGTTAGAAAATGTTTCGGATGTGGGAAAACAGGGCATATTGCACGGGACTGTTTCAAACTGAAAAAGAATAACGGTAAACAACAGGAAAAGGGAGCGATACATCAACTTCACGAAGCAAAGAACTTGAATGTGATGTATAATGCAGCAGTTGTATCAGAAGAGGATACGTGGGTAATTGACTCAGGTGCCACGCATCATATGACTCCGAACAGAAGGTATTTTTCCACGTTGAATGACGAGAATGTAGGACAAGTGACCACCATTGATGGTACATCACATTCAAACATAGGAAAAGGTAATGCTCAAGTAGATCTGATCAACAATTCTGGACAACTTAGAAGCATAGTTGCTCAGAATGCAATGTTCGTACCTGGGATCAGACATGGTGTACTCTCTGTTCTACAAATTGTGGAAAATGGTCATGAGGTTATCTTCGACAAGAAAGGATGTCATATCTACGACAATGATCATAACTTGATGATCAGAGCAGAAAAGAGAGGAAGACTCTATCTCGTCAGGACTGCTCCGTCCAGATTTCCAGAATCAGGAGAATGTTCAAATTCCATTGCTCAAACCAACAATTTTCGCAAATTCCCACTAAATTTATGGCATCAGAGACTCATGCATATCAACTATGACACCATAGTAGACATGATGAAAAGAGAAGTTGTCATTGGTTTGAACTGTCAGGCTGGAAAACCTGATAAGTGCTCTGATTGTATGATTGGAAAATCGACAAAAAGACCTTTCCTGAATTTGAGATCTACCAAGGAAACTCAGACACTAGCCCTTGTTCACTGTGATCTTATGGGACCGTTCAACATTGAGAGCTGGGGTGGATCAAGATTTGTCTTGACCATCATTGATGACGCATCAAGATATACAAGGGTATATTTCCTCAAAAGGAAGGGCGATACTCTAGAAAAATTCAAGGAATGGATGAAAGAAGCTGAAAATAAGACGGGATTTTCTCTAAAGAGGATCCGTACAGATAACGGACTAGAGTTCTGTTCATCTCCTTGGGATATTTTCACGAAGGCCCATGGTATAGTACATGAACGCAACATGGTCTACACACCTGAACAGAATGGTGTCGCCGAACGCATGAATAGGACTTTGCTGAACTTAGTGAGGAGTACTGTGAACAGTTGCAATCTGCCAACCGCCTCTTGGGCAGAGCTCACCAACACAGCAGCATACTTGAGAAATCGTGTTACAAACAGACACAATGAAGAGAAAACGCCTTTTGAATTGTGGTTTGGAAAAAGGCCTGCTCTGCAACATCTGAGAGCAATCGGCTGCGAAACCTTTGTTCATGTTCCAAAACAAAGAAGGAATTCGAAGCTTCAGCCAAGAGCCACTAAAGGAATTCTCGTGGGTTATTCTCTACAGGGACGAGGTTGGAGAATCTGGATTCCTGAAAAACGCCAAGTGGTGGAATCTAGAAATTGTGTATTCAAAGAAGAAATCCTCTATAAACAGCCCAAAAGAGAAAGGGATACTCTACCATCTGTCCATTTCTCCTCTAAAGAGGCCTCCTTTCAAGAAGAAAGTAATGCAGATCAACCAGTAGACCGAGAAACTGAAGAACTGATTGGAACTACAGGTGGAATAGATCAGCTATCTGAGACTCTCCCAGAGAACCTGAGAAGCCATCCTATGACACTCCGAAGTCATGGAAAGACGGCAGAATCTCCGGAAGAGGATAATAGTGGTGGACAGATAAATGCCACAAGTGCAGAGGACAATAACCCCACTTATGAAGAAGCCATGAACAGCCCTGAGGTAGTTAATTGGATTGAAGCCATTGAAGAAGAAAGGGAATCGCTCGAAAGACATGATGTATGGCAACTGCAGGAATTGCCGAAAGGTATCAAACCTTTAAAATGTAGATGGGTACTAAATAAGAAAATCAATGCAGTGGATGGTACCACTAGATACAAAGCACGTCTAGTCGCCAAAGGCTTCACTCAACGTAGAGGAATTGACTACAACGAAGTCTATACTCCTGTTTCCAGTTTTGAAACTATAAGGCTATTAACGGCGATAGCAACAGAAAAGGACTGGTTCATTGACCAATTCGACGTGAAGAGTGCTTATCTTCATGGGACACTCAATGAGACTATTTACATGGAACAACCTGAATGCTTCAAGAAACCAGGAGAAGAAAACTTGTTCTGCAAGCTTAAGAAATCAATCTATGGATTAAAACAGAGCGGAAGATGCTGGAATAAATTCTTAAACAAACAACTTCACGAAATAGGATTCCAACGTAACCCTATTGATCCGAGCATCTACGAAGTTGAACTTGAAGAAGGAAGGATCATTCTCTCAATCTATGTGGATGACATCTTTGCCATTTCAGAGAATCAAGCAGCGAGAAACAAATGCAGAGAACTCTTAAATTCCAGTTTTGAAGTGAAGTATCTAGGACCAATTTCTCATATGCTTGGAGTATCCTTCAAGAAGTCAGAAGATGGAAGTATGACTCTTTCTCAAAGTAACTACATAGAAGAACTGCTTCAACGTTTCAGACTACAGGATGCAAAAGGTATCTCGACTCCAATGGAAACCAATCTTGACCTGAGTGTAAGGAAAAATGGAAATTCCAATGAGCGGTTTCCATACCGTGAACGGATCGGAGGACTGTCATACCTTTCTCAGAGAACCAGGCCCGACATCGCCTACGCAGTCGGGATCCTATCCAGATACTGTGATAACTACACAAGAAAACACTGGGAAGCTGGGAAACGCGTGCTGCGTTATCTGAAGAGCACCAAGGACTTTGGCATAACTTACAGATCCACTGGCAAACCTTTGATTGCCTTTTCGAATGCAAGTTGGGCCTCAGACATTGTAGACCGAAAAGGAGTATCTGGACATCTCATCATTTTAGCTGGAGCACCAATAATTTGGAGAAGCACCAAACAAACAGTTACCGCTTTGAGTACTATGGAATCGGAATACATTGCACTGTCATCAGCTGTGAAGGACATCACATGGGTACGGAATCTGATGGAACAGCTGAAAATGTCAAGTTTGATTTGTGGAGAAACAAAAGTATTCTGCGATAACCAAGCTGCGATTTCCCATGCGGAAAATTACATCGACAAATCGAAAACTAGACATTTTGCCGTAAAGTACCATTTTGTTCGAGAAAAGATCTCAGAAGAAGCAATCGAACTTTTCTACACTCCGAGTGCTGAGAACCCTGCTGACTTCCTTACCAAGCCTCTTGCTAGAAGCCAGCATGAAAAGTACTGTAGAGCGCTGATGGACTATCGGAATAAACGTCCAGCTGAAGTTATTCCGGGAGGGGATATGTTGGACACCAGCGCCGCCACTCAAGTATAACACGTGACCGGAAGGATGACGTCGCCCCCCCCCCCCTTCCTACTGACTGTAAAAGTTTAGCCTAACGACGCTGTTGTTTGTTTACCTTCTACGGAGGATGTAACCTCTTTGTTTCCTCTCTTTCCCTTTTTAATCTTTATATAACCTATGCTTTAATAAATTAGTTAGTGCAAGGCTCTTGTCCTAAGTGTAACCAAGTACCTTGTCTACACCCCTACAAGAGTTTTAAACTAGAAATATGCAAATTATTACGGTTATTAGACGAATATATATATTTTCTTTAAAATGCTCAATAAAAGGCGTAGCCATTTCTGTGGCGTAATTGGTGGCAGGTATTACAGGAAGTATTAAAAAAAGATAGAAAAAACATTATGCTTTAAAGCTATTCAAAAGCGTATCCATACCTATATAAACAAGTTAAATATCCTGGATATAAAAAACAAGAATAATACAACTGGTTTCTGGAAAGGCGAATTTCTTTTCCAGAAAAAAAAATCAGTTGTATTATTTTAATAGAAAGGTTAAATTATGAATACATTGAGGAAAACTCTGCACTAATTATAGTCGATTCTCGATTTAAAACTGCATCAAAGGACCATTAATTCTAGGTTTTAAATAAGGTCTTTTAAAATCATTTTTAACAAATTAAAAAGCTTATATATTCACATTTATATTATTTATTGGTGGAAATTAAAATTAAATAATTCAATACAAAAATAATTGAAATTATATTGATAATTATGTCTCAAATATGGCCAATTTTCATATACAAGAAGTTTTAGCAACAATTTTATGAGTTATCTACGAAAAAAATAATATTCATTATGTTAGGCGCATTTATATTAATGATTTTTATATCGTCACTGCGTCTTATTAGATAACACTATAGATCAAATAAATATAATAAAATATATAATTTGTTTTAATACAATATTTCTATACATGTGCAAATATTCACATGGAATGATCCAGGTTGAGCCAGGTTGCTTTTCCAGTATGAATTAAAAACGTTATAGCTAGAAAAGCTTACACAAAAGCAAGGCAAAAAAATAGTAATAAAAAAGCAGAGAACTTGATAAAAATTGGCTGTAATGGCAGATAAATTACCGAATTAAATCTTAAGAAAGAAATTTAAGAGGAAGAAAACCCTGAGGAGATATAACACATAAATGATTTGAAAATAAAAGTCGATTAGCGCAAGAAAGAAATCTCGAGCAGGCAAAGTGCGCGTCGACGCAGATCTCGTGACCAAAGACCATCTGGTAACCGCGATCGTTCTCTATTCAGAGGTGAATACCACCCTCAAGGCAAATTCTGTTATTTCCAATATTAGTTAGGAAAAAATATTTAACTAAAAATGGTTTAAAACATAAGAATTTAAAACAAAAAATCGAAGGATAAATATAATCCAAATAGAAAATTCCGTAATTTTCATCTAAAATTTGGAAATGAGACGCAATCTAGATAAATTACCAAACCCTGATGAAGAAAAATGTTCAAACACCCTCAGAAAAATAGCATTAAACGTTTATTCATCTAAGGTCGTTTTGAAATAAATTATGCTAAAATAGAAAATGAACTGATATTTTATAATTATCGTAAAATTTTAATTGAAATCCAAATAAATTGGACTCCAGGAGAAACAAGACGAATAAATCGTTCAAGAACTTAAAGTTTGGAATAGAAAACGAATAATAATTTTTTATTGATCGAGAAATAGCTTATAAGAGATAAGAGACTGGAACAAGTACCCTTCTCCCAAAATATAGTTCAGGAAAAACAAGAGGTAATCCAGAGAGAGGGGAAAAAAAAAAAAAGATAGCCCTATATAAAAAAGAAAAAAAAAAAACATGCAATGGTCCATGTCAGAAGAGTTTAAATATATATAGCTTCGCAGCTACCAAAACAACAGGCGTGACTCCCACACCGGAGAGAAATGCTGTTGTAGCGGACACCTTGTACAAGACGTTTATATATATTGATAGAATTGTGTTGTTTTTGTTAAATTAAAATTAATTATTGAACTTAGTATATGAAGGATGAATTCGTAACCCTCCTCAACTTTTGCACATTATTTATTATTAATAGCTAAATATTCAAAACAAACTTAATATTATTTGTAAATGTGAAACCAAGATCAATGATAATTATTTACAAGAGATCATTTTCAAACACGAACTCATCTATAGTCAGTGCTACTCTGTGTAATATCCCAACAGTTTTGATTCCTATTTGCTATAAAAAATTATTTTAAAAGGTATTTTAATATGTATATATGCAAAATTAGCAGATATATACACTGACAAAGATTGTAATCTTTAGGTTTGATGGATAAGTTTAGTGTTTATTGACTTACTACTACAAAGTTTATATGTTCGTTTTGGTTTCCTCCAGCCTCTGATTCTAAAAGCGTTCAAGTCTACGTTAAGGAGGAAAACCTTTACGAACATAAAGATTTAAATGTTTTAAACTCAGTGAAACAAAAAAAAAAGAGCTACAATAAACCATAGCCCGAAACCATGGTATACAGGTTGACCTTTGTTCGGATTTGTTAAACCTGGGATTGTGGTTTATTCAATTATTAATCTACGCACTATCGCATTGTAAAGGGAGAGATGCCCCTTCTTTTATTAACTAAGGTTCCCGGAGCGTGCATAGGTCAGAAGTGCTTCATATTTCATGTAGTTAAAAATATTCTGAAAATGGAGTGTAATCTCTTCATTATTTATAACTATATTTTAAAGACTGGCGTTAATTTAGATTAAATAATAATATTTTGTTTATAATATTGGAAAAATGAGCGCAAATAATTTTAATTTGCCAATTTTAACTGGAAATAATTTCAACACAGTTTGAAATTAAGAGTCAAACTATTGTTAAAAGTAAAGCAAATGTATATAGCATTATAAATGAAAATTAATGATTTTAAAGAAGATAAAAATACATATAACGTGAGTTATTAGCAATTAAAGATGCAAAGGCAAAATACTCCCTTATTTAGTATTTAACTCTAATAAACATCTTGACGTAATTATTTATAAAGATGCAAAAACAGCAAAATAAATTATTCAAGCGCTCGAAAATGTATTTGAAAGAAAAAGCATGTTTCAACAAAATTAACATTAAAAATAAAATTATTAACATTTCAAAATGTAAATATAATTAAAATTATAAAACCCTTTTCTTTAATTTTCGAATTGGTTAATAGAGGTTTCAAAATAGATAAATCTTATACAAAATATGTCATCTTTTATTGTCATTGAATGAATAATATGGAAATGTAATCACAGCGATGGAAACAAAAACACAAGAATAACAGTGGAATTTGTAAGGCAAGATTGCTAGATGAAGACTTTAAAAGAAAAATAAACAAGAGGAACCAAGGTATGAATAAATGACATTTAGATCATTCAGATTTAAAAGTTATAAATGTGGTAAGAAAAAGGTCATAAAACTACAGATGTTGAAGTAAAAGTTTTTTTTAAGAATCAAATACAAGAGAAATAAAAGACAAAGAAAACGTCCTCCTAGAAAAAAGCCTACCAGATTAAGGACAAATTATCATTTGTAGCAAAGTATGCTATAGATAGCATAGAAAATTATCATTTTATTTTAAGCTCAAGAGAAACACAGAATCTGATCAAATGTGAATCAGAAAAATATATGACAGATGTGAACAATTTAGAACATAAGGTTGAAATTCATATTGATAATAGAGAAAATGTGTCAGCTAATAAAAGCGTCACTTTAAATTTAAAAAAATAAAGCAACAATTATGTATAACAATCCAGGGACAAATAGTAGTTGTTGTTGTCGTGTCCAATGAAGAGCCTCAGATGTTTCCATGCATCTCTATCACAGCAGCAGCAATGTCCACTATCTTGGGTGTGTAAAGCTGCTGCTCTGGGTCTAGGTCAATTTTCTGCAAGGCTGCGGCCATTGCTAGGCATGAGAATATGTGAGCAGGTGTTAGTTCCACACCAGGACAGTTGTTGCATGTCCTATAGATTCTTGTGCCATCTGGATGTATTGTCATTCCATTATCGGGCTTTCCAGATAGCTATCAGTTCCCAAGTGAAGTTTGACGAAATCTTTCGCGCTCCTTCTTTGATTGTGATGTGTGTTCCATCTTGCAGTATCATGTTAAATCCGGCCCCTCCATTACTCAGGGTAAGGTCTGATGATCCATCTGTGTATACTGTTAAATAATTTCTCTGATCGTATAAACCAATTGTAATAACGAATAGATTCAAAAAGGATAAGTTTATTTATTTGAAAAATCAATTCGAACTTTCGGGCGCAAGCTGCCCTTCTCGAATTGATTTTTCAAATAAAGAAATTTATCCTTTTTGAATCTATTCGTTATTATAATTATTGTAAGGATTATTCGTCATAAACCAATTGTGTCAAGTCCTTTCTTTTTAAGTATGATTTTGTTCTCTTTTTTATTGCAGGGTTCATTCAGGTTGAGATTGATGATTACATTTGATGGCAATGGGGTAGGAAATATTGGTTCTTCTTGAATTTGAGGGACAAATAGTAAATGACACAATAGACAAAACTTATTATCAGTAGGAAAAATTAAACAACAGGGCCACCAAGAAATATTTGAACAATTCGAAGTAAAAATAATTACAAGAAAATATTATTTCACGTGTAAAATAAATTATAGAAACGTGTACTCTCTTCAAATAGAATTAGACAGTATATATATAACCCTTAAAGTTTTATATCTCATACAGTTAAAACCGATCACAAAGTGTGGCACAGAAGATTGGGACATCTAAGAAGATACAATTTAGATAAATTAGAACTACCAAATTCACAAGAGAAATGTGAAACCCTTATTAAACGAAAAGGAACAAGAAGTTCATTTGAGAAATCAGTAAAACAAATAAGGAAATTGGAGAACTGTTACATTTAGACTTATCAGGACCAATTGATCCACCAACATGTGATGGAGAAATATATTTTCAAGCACTAATAAATTACTACTCAAACTTTGTAGAAGTAAGACTTCTCAAATCAAAATGTGAGTCTGAAAACAAAAAATAATTGATTTTATCAAGTTAATAAAAACCCAACATAAAAAGAAAAATTCGAGTATATAATGGTAATGAATTTTAATCTAGAAATCAGTTTTGCAGATCAAAGGGTATTCAAATAGAATAATCCTCTCCTTATACCCCACAACAAAATGGAACTTCTGAAAGAATGAATCGTACATTGATTGATAAAGTGAGGATCAAGTTGAAAAAAAAATATTTACAGAAATATGTCTGGGGAGAAGCCATTTACTGTTCAGCATATGAATTAAGCAGAACTCCAACAAGTGCGAACAATGTAATATCTTCAGATAGCATGTAAACTTAAGGCTTCTGTCTCAAGAACTTGGAGACTTATTCTGCTCAAATCAAGCAAACTAGATGCTAAAGAAAAATCAACAATCAGTGGATATCGTTTCTTTGGATCTGGAAACTGATAAATTAATGATTTTAACAGATATAATATTCGATGAAACATTATCTAAATATGAAAAGGAAATCATCTCAGATCAAAAACAGAACTTAAAACAATAATAACTGAATCTCAAGATGAGGAAGAAATCTCACAAACATCGAAACAATCTGACAAAGAAGAAAGTATAAGAACATCGCGGGTCGAATCATTAAACCGCCAAGTGTCAAGAATATTATGAATTGTATTCATTATATTGTTTGTTTACAAATGGTGAAGAAAAAAAGTTCCAGTTTATTACAATCAACACAATAAAGCAAATAGAATGGAAAGAAGCTATTGATAAATAAATTCGATCTCATGAAAAATCGAAAATATATTCTTCAATAAAATTATAAGAAAATTAAATATTAATTCAATTGATATAAAATGGATTTTCAGAAATAAAGAGGATGGTACCAAAAAGACTCGCTTAGTAGCAAAAGGATTCCAAATAGAAGAATCATCTAATATTATGTATGCTCCTCCCAGTAGCTAGAAGGTCAACAATAAGAATGTAACTCTCTCATGCAACAGAAAAAAAAAACTGGGAAGTAAATCAATGGACATTCAAACAGCCTTTTTAAATGTAAATATTGAATCATAAATATAAAGCAAAGCACCACAAGGAATGATACAAGAAAATGGAAAATATTTAAATTAAACAAAACACTATACGGATTAACAAAATCATCAAAATCTTGTAACAATAGATTCAATGATATAGCTACTAAATAAAACTTTGCCAGATCTCTAAATGACTCGTATGTATTTATATGTAGACTATGACATACGGATAATTTTGTACGTAGATTATCTACTAATAACTGGACAAAGAGATAATAGTGAAAAAGTGATAGAAATATTCAAAGATTAATTTAGCGCAAAAGATTTTGGAAAAGTGATTAATTGCTTGGGAATAAAAATATCAAAAATAACTTGTAAGTTAATGATCAAAACAAACAAAGTTTATTAACAAATTTGTTGTACATATTTTAATTATTTGTTACCACAGAGTGTGTGTAAGCTCACGGGAAAATAGGCGCTAAAAAACAAGAAGAAAGAGTTCCTTTGTTTTCAATATAAGTTTCCTTTTTATATTTTGTTACCTCTCTTGTTAATCAATAAATATAATGTTTAATTAATAATTATTGGAATCAGTTTCATTAATAATTCTAAGCAAAGTCAACAATTGGTAGCAGATGTTGGTTTATTGATATAAAGCTCAAAAACGAAAATATTTAATCTGAAGATTAAGCAAGAAGTTTATTCTGATCGGTAAACTGAAGCACTTATAAGAAGATTAAAGGTATTTATATAGATTAAGTTAAATTATATCTATATATTGCATGTTTAAAAGCTACCCAATATTTAAATAAATTTAAAATATATATTTGTTTTATTTTATATATTGGTTTGTTTATATTAGCTCAAAAGACGAAAATGGCTGAATATAATGTTTTATCCCAAACAAAAATTGAACCATTAACAGGAAATAATTATCAAATATGGGCGTTGAAAATCGGCGCAGTTCTGAGAGGAAGAAAATTATTTAAATGTGTAATTTCAGATCCAGAACCTGATATGGAAGACAAAAGTTCTTGGGAGATTTGGAGTGATAAAAATGATGAAGCTTTTGGGATAATCATCACTACGTTGACAAATGAACAAGCTGGAATGTTCATAGGAGAAACAAATGCTAAGAAAGTATGGGACTCACTGAGAAAAACTTACACAGGCAATTTGGAAGATAAAATTATTGATATAGGCTTAGAATTAAAGAACATTAGAATGAAAGATAATGAAACTGTAGATGAATATATAACAAGGGCAAAAAATATTGCTGCTAGAAGTTCATCATTAGGGCATCAATTTCCCTCAAGAGAACTTTCATTTCATATTGTCAGAGGCATACATCCAAGGTATGAAAATATTGCTATTGTCTTACGATCAAAGAGAGAGGCAACAATTGAAGAGATTCAACAAACTCTAAGAGAAGAGGAGTCAAGAAGAAATATGAGATTAAATCAACCGGTTGAGAATGGGCATGAACAAGCATACAGAATTAAAAATAGAAAAGTCCAACAATTTCAGCCAAAAAGATGTTTTGTTTGTAATAAAAAGGGACATCTAGCTAATGATTGCTGGTTTCGAGATAAACAGAAACAAGGATACCAAAAGAAATGGACTCCTGGTGATAGAAATCACAAATACAGTAGGGAACATTCAAATAACCTAGTGGATACTATGAAAAGTGGAATTAATGAGCAAGCATTTGAAACATATGTAAAAGAATTTGAAGATTCACCAGATGAGAGAAATGATAGACAAATATGGTGTATAGATTCAGGATGCACCGCACATTTAACCCCAAACCTAACTTTGATGGAAAATGTGGTAGATTATGAAAGTGAAATCAACCTAGCTGAAAAGGGCAAAACTACCCAAGCCATAGCCAAAGGAGATATGAGACTTACTACATGCACAAGTGAAGGCCAAGAAAATATTCGCATCAAAGATATCTTACATGTACCAAGTTTAAGGAATAATTTCTTGTCAGTATACGAATTAGTCAACAAGGGAAATTCAGTTATTTTCAATAAGGATGGAGCAAAAATTTATAATGAAGGGAATGATTTAGTTGCTGAAGCATATATTAAAGATAGAATGTTTATGATGGAAACAAAACAAAGAAATGTACCAATAACAAAAAATGAAAATGTCATGGTTATAAATACACATTTATCAAATAAAAATAGCAATATAAGTTTATGGCATAAGAGATTAAACCATATAAATGAAGAATACATGAAAAAAATGATTCAAGGACATATTGTAAGAGGATTGGATCTAAAATTCGAAAGGTTACCAGAGTGCGAAGCATGCATAATGGGAAAACTGGTGCAGAAGCCATATAATATTACAGATAATTATACAGTTAAGCCCCTGCAGTTGATTCATATGGATTTATGTGGACCAATGCCATGTCAATCTTTAGGAGGATCTAAGTATTTCCTTGTTATAGTAGATGATTACAGTAGAAGAATCTTTGTATATTTCCTGAGATCAAAAGATGAGACCTTTGAAAGATTTGAAGAATTTAAAGCAAGAGCTGAAAACGAATTAAGTCTTAGAATAAAAGATGTAAGAACGGACAATGGAACTGAATTTTGTAACTCTAGATTTGAAGGATTTTTCAAGAGAAGTGGGATCCATCACCAACTCACCACAACATACTCACCACAAAGTAATGGAGTCGCAGAGAGAGTGAATAGGACTCTTATAGATACAGCGAGAACCTTACTAATTGACTCAAAATTACCCATGATGTTTTGGGCAGAGGCAATTGCTACAGCTACATACATTAAGAATTGTACACCCCACAGGTCTATCAAGCAAAATACACCTATGCAGAGATGGAATGGCAGGAAACCATCGGTCAAACACATTCGAATATTTGGATGTTTGACACATTGGCTTGAGAGCAAACCAAGAAGAAACAAGTTTTCACCAAAGGGTAGAAAGGGAATATTTATTGGTTATTCCATTAAAAGAAAAGCCTACAGAATATATGATATAATGACAAAGAGAATTCATGAAGTCAGATCAGTAAAATTTAGTGAAGATAAGAGAGGAATTGATTATGCAAATGATATTCAGGAAGATACTAATTGTGATAATTTGACCTATAAAGGAAATTGTGAAGAAATAGTTGCTGAAGACTTTCATATCTTGAAAGAAGACAATCCTGTCACAGAGAGTAAAATGAAGTCTCAGGAGGATACTTCAGTAAAACTAGGTGGTGACTGTGAAAATGACTCATCACAAACTGAACCGATACAGGAAAGATGTGTAAAAGGAGGAAGAAAGAAAGGAGAAACAAAGAGCATCTTAGAAGAACGGCACAAAGCAAGACTTGAAGAACAAGAAAGGAAATTGATTGAAGAAGGAGTTCGACGCTCACAAAGAATAAAGGATAGGAATAATGCAAACTTAATTATGGAAATTGATCATTATATTCCGGAGAACTTTAAAGAAGCAATGGATAGTGGAGAAAGAAATGAATGGCACAAAGCAATGGAAGAAGAGCTCAGTGAGATAGAGAAACATAAAGTATGGACACTAGTACCAAGGGAAAATGGTATGAAAGTCATCAATAGTAAATGGGTCTACAGTACGAAGAAAACACCAAGTGACGGCATATATAAACGAAAGGCCAGACTGGTTGCTGTTGGATGCAATCAAAGATATGGTGTGGACTATAAGGAATCTTTTTCACCTGTACTCAAAAAGGAAAGCTTGCGAACAATAGTAGCTCTTGCAACACAACAGAATTTAACCATAAAGACTTATGATGTGAAGACAGCTTATCTCTATGGTGAGTTAAAAGAGACAGTATACATGAGACAACCAGATGGTTTTATACAAAAAGGAGAAGAAAACAAAGTGTGTAAATTGGAAAAAAGCCTGTATGGTCTACCACAATCAGGAAAATGTTGGAACAAAAAGATCAATGAAATTTTATACCAGTTGGGAATGATTAGAACCAAATGTGATCCATGTGTCTATAAACTCCAGAGAGGAGAAGAGTATGCAATACTGGGTCTATATGTAGATGATCTCATCATTGCTGGAACTAGTAAGGAAATTAATGACAACCTAGCCTCAGAAATAGAAAAATATGTTACTCTAACAGAAAAGAAAGATAGCGAACCATTTATTGGAATTGAAATAAAAAGGGAAGAAGATGGATTTTATCTATCTCAGACTCATTATATTGATACAATTCTTCACAGATTTGGACTGGAAGAATGCAACAGTGTGCAGACACCTGGAGATCAAAATCAAAATTTGGATGAATATTTGGACTCTAAGCCAGTAGATAAAACTGTATACCAGGAAATGATTGGATCACTAATGTACCTCTCTACGGGTACTCGACCGGACATATCCTTCAACGTCAGCAATTTATCACAGTATAGTAATGATCCAAGAGAAATACACTTAACTGGAGTTAAAAGGATTTATAGATATCTGAAGGGAACAAGAGATAACATGTTGGCATATAAGTCAAAAGACAACAATATCACAATAAGTACTGATGCGAGCTGGTGCACAACCCGAGACGCAAAATCCTATTCAGGCTATACAGTCAAACTTGGCAACAACTTAATAAACTGGAGAAGTAGAAAGCAAAATTTAGTAGCCTTGTCTACATGTGAAGCAGAACTTATTTCAATATGTGAAGGCATTTCAGAAGTATTATGGTTAAAGGGATTACTAGAAGAACTTTGTGAAAATTTAACTTTCCCAATTACCTTGAAAAGTGACAGCCAGGCTGCAATAAACTGGATACAATCTGACAAGATTACTTCACGAACAAAGCACATAAACCGAAAGTATTATTTTGTGAAAGAGGAAATTCAAAATGGAATCAAGCTGGAATACACTAAAAGTGAAGACATGGAGGCGGATATACTAACGAAGAGTCTACCTAAGGACAAACTACGGAAATGTGCAGATAGCCTTGGACTTGCTGATTAGGGCTTACACACAGGGGAGCGTGTGTTGTACATATTTTAATTATTTGTTACCACAGAGTGTGTGTAAGCTCACGGGAAAATAGGCGCTAAAAAACAAGAAGAAAGAGTTCCTTTGTTTTCAATATAAGTTTCCTTTTTATATTTTGTTACCCCTCTTGTTAATCAATAAATATAATGTTTAATTAATAATTATTGGAATCAGTTTCATTAATAATTCTAAGCAAAGTCAACAAAATTTTATAAAAATAGATTATTAAAGAATGCAAAAAAGTATATACACCTATGGAACTAAACTTTCAAACTAAGCAAAATCAAGAAAATATAAAAGTCCCTTATCTTCAATTGATAGGATGTCTATTGAATGCAGTAACTAACACAAGACCAGATATAATATTCCCAGTGGCATACTTGGGCAGAACACTGGATAAACCCATTCAAACGTCATGGAAGGCTGCGAAACGAATAGTGAGATATTTGAAGGCAACCAAAGATTGATATATATAGAATATCATCCAACAATTTGATTTCATATTCAGATTCTAACTAGGCCAGAGATTACATTGACAGAAAATTACGGGTTGAAACATAGTACTACATGGATCAAATGCAGTGTCTTGGTTTTCTAAAAAGCAGGGATGCGTTTCCCTTTCGACAGCAGAGGCAGAATATGTAACAGCTTCTGTTTCTATGCAAGCCCTTATTCATATGAGAGAAGTATATAAGGACTTTATACATTATTTATGCAAAGAAATTTGCTAGTGGACAACACAAGAACTCGCTACAATAGCACGCCATCTGTTATAAAAAATTTAAACTATTTTTGGGACGTATGATTATTTTAAAAATAAATCAATTTTCTACTGCCCTTACTGCAATGATAAAATAATGGGAGGGCCTTGCTCATCAGTGGTGAACTAATGGCAGTAGAAAATTGATTAATTTTAAAAAGAATCATACGCGTCAAAAATAGTTTAAATTTCTTATAAACTATACAATAACACTTTGATATTCTAAATATTAGTAGTGAAGTTAGATATATATCTAACCTATATTTTTTTATAAAAATTTGGTAAAACGACATGATAGAATTATGTTAAGGAATTGTTAAGAAGTACACACAGAGTCTTTTTCGTTATTTTTACGAAACAAAAAATGCTAAAAGTATTTATATAGACAGGTAAAACAAAAATTCTAAATAAAAGTTTATAATTCCCCCTATATATATTTATTAATTCATAGAAAATGTATTTTATTTTCCTCTAAAATAATATCAAATAAATAGATCTATTGATAAACATTTTAATAAAAAATTTCGCTTACACAATAATCAGATTTTAGTCCATACAATTTATCATAGACTCTAACAGCTTTATTATAAGAATTTAAAGGTAGTTAAGAAGTACAAACTGTCTCTGCAGTTCCTCATATATTATAGCAATAGCCAAATTATGGATAAGGTAAAATTATACATCTATCTTAAATAAGATGTCATAGGCAACAAATTAATAAAATAGGAAAGAGAAGTGCTATAAAATTATGAATTTATACTTTTGTGAAAAAATCATATTTATAAATCTTTTTAAAAGTTTCGTACCTACTACTTTGTTTGAAAGAAACTATTTTAGCCAATCAAAACATCATTTCTCAAATGGTCATTTAAAGTGGACATTGCTATGTAAAGACAGAGAGAAGTAGAGTAGATAGCTAAAGTATTTGAATCAACTAATCAGGAAGATTGGCCGGCTGTGCGACAAGAACGAGAGTCACACAATGGCAAAGAAAGAAACCTACCGTCAAACCGCAGACGAAGAAGCATACAGAATATGGCACAAGCCGTTAGCGCCCTCTAGCTGCAGATCCCGCCAACCTCTGGGCCAATCATGGGCGTACCTTGAGAATGGCCGCCGCGTGTCTGGCCATCCACTTTTATTTTAAGACAACTTTCTTTCTTTGTATTCTGTTTTCTCTTAGAAGGGATCATTCAATCACTAAATCCGAGTTCTCATTTAATTAGATTATTTGTCTATATATTCCCTATATATTTTGGAAGAAACACCTTAATAATAACTGAATTTTCAAAATACTCTTTTTAAAAAGCTTTTATTAAAAATTCTCTAAAAAGAGAAAATAAATATCTCAGCTATATCACCATTGAGTTGTCAAATTATTTGACAAACATATCAGTTTTAATCTTCTCAGTTATGCGGGAAGAATGTTGTTTATTTGTTAAGTGAACTGATCTCCCACGCCTTCTCATTGGACGAATGTGGCCATGTTTGTACATAAAATAGGGTTGTAACGGGATGCGAGGAGTCTTGGAGTGGTGTTCGAGTGGAGACGCTTTAAGCGTTCTCTGTGTGCTTGCCTGGTGATCTCCTCGCATACGAGAGGTGTGTTCAAAAAGTATCGCGACTTTTGGATTTTCGCGGGTTACGTATATTCGAATTTTGATCTTTTTGTGACTTTATGTTGGTACTCATGTCTCTCACTTATGCCGACAAGCTCGGCCTATTTTGAATGTTCACTTAATTGTTGACAGCTGCTTTGCTTGCAGGTGTTTTGGATCGTCTTCGATTTTCACCTATTAAAAAAAATGGATCAAAGAACCTGTATCAAATTTTGTGTGAAAAACGAAATTAAGTGCGCGAATGCATTCCGAATGTTGACTGTGGCATACGGAGAAGCTACCTTGGACCGAAGCAACGTTTATCGGTGGTACAAAATGTTCTCAGAAGGCCGAGAAGATGTGAACGACGAAGAGCGTGCCGGACGCCCGAGCACTTCAACAACAGACGAAAAAATTAATGAAGTGGAGAAAATGATATTGGCCAATCGTCGAATCACCGTTAGAGAAGTTGCTGAGGACCTAAACATATCGATTGGCTCGTGCCATTCGATTTTTATCAATGATTTGGGCATGAGACGGGTCGCCGCGAAATTCGTACCAAAATTGCTCAATTGCGACCAAAAACAGCATCGCATGAACATTGCTAATGAGATGTTGGACTTTGTCCGCGACGACCCAAATTTGCTCCAGAGGGTCATAACTGGTGACGAAGCGTGGGTTTATGGTTATGACGTGGAAACCAAAGCTCAATCATCTCAATGGAAGCTGCCGCACGAACCAAGACCGAAAAAAGCGCGCCAAGTTCGGTCGAATGTGAAGGTTTTCCTGACAGTTTTCTTCGATTGCAGGGGCGTGGTGCATCATGAGTTCTTGCCACAGGGTAGAACGGTCAATAAGGAATATTACCTGCAAGTTATGCGCAATTTGCGCGAAGCAATCCGCCAGAAACGCCCGGATTTGTGGAAGAACAAAAATTGGCTTTTGCACCACGATAACGCCCCTGCTCACACATCGTTGCTTGTGCGCGACTTTTTGGCCAAAAACAACACACTAATGATGCCGCAGCCACCGTATTCCCCAGATCTGGCCCCCTGTGACTTTTTCTTTTTCCCTAAACTGAAGAGGCCCATGAAAGGACGACGTTACGCTACGCTTGACGAGATAAAGACGGCATCGAAGGATGAGCTGAAAAAGATTTTAAAAAATGATTTTTTGAAGTTCTTCGAAGATTGGAAAAACCGTTGGCACAAGTATATAATATCTCATGGGGATTACTTTGAAGGGGACAAAATAGGTATTCATGAATAAATAAATAATTTTTGAAAAAACACAAAAGTCGCGATACTTTTTGAACACACCTCGTACCTGTGAAACCCCGGTCCGCTCCTTATCAACGCTGCAAATAAAAGTTAAGTACTGTTTTTATTTTATTTAACAAATCGTGTTTTTTTTAATTTACCCCCTTTTTGTTGTTGGTGTTGTACTCTTGAGTGCACCTTTTTCTGTGTTTGAGTTACTCTTACTGTAGGCCCTAGTTTATTGCTTCTTGTGTGATAACCCGTAATAGTAAATTTTGTCTGAGTAATTAAATGTATAGGCGTAAAAATAAACACGGAGGACGACCATCACATATTGAATGAAGAGGACGATCATGATATATTGACTGAAGAGATTAGAAAAAAACTAATCAATTGCTTCATATTAAATCAAATGAAGTTCGAAAATCATGATGATAGTCACCTGTCGCTTATATTTTTTCTCATATAAATCTAATTGTTCAATTGTGGTACTGAAATATTCAGTTTCTCCTTTTAAGTGCCTTTTTAATAAGAGGCTTTTATCGAGAATTATTTTATTGATTAATTAATTATTTGTTCACAATTTATATTGGCATTAATACCCCAAATTTATACCATAGACAAACTTTATTTAAAATTCGAAACTATTTTAAAGGCGTAAGATTCTTTTTTGGAATTAAACAATTTCTACTGCCCTTACTACAATGGAAAAATTAAGGGGAGGGCCTGGCTCATCAGTGGTGAATTTTTCCATTGCAGAAAGAGCAGTAGAAATTGTTTAATTTCAAAAAAGAATCTTACGCCTTTAAAATAGTTTCGAATTTTGATAACAGAGGGCGCGCTAGTGTATCATATTATAAACTTTATTTAACCAACCAAACATCGTAATCAAGAGTATATTAAAAAATGAATACAAAACTAAATGAAGTATATATTTAAATAAATACATCAATATTATTAAATAAAAACACACTCACACACAATGATATCAGGAAATATTTGTAAAAAATATTATATAATATTATTATAAAATAATAAAGCCTCTCTTGGATCTATAGTATATTTATTTTAAAATTCAATATTTCGAAGAAGCTATTCGCCCAAATACATGATGCATGGGAAGTATTGTTTTAAATAAAGTAGGTTGAAGTGGCCAAACCATTTCATTTGAAACATTATTTATTCAAATTGACTCTTTTTGGTTTAGCTGTAGTTATGATTATGGTATGTGTCTTATTTTAAATTTATTCTATTTTTGTATTTTATAGATGCCTAGTCTCCAAAAATAATCGTATATTCTTATCCTGTACGTTAATGCTTGTGTTTATATGTAAAGCTTTTGAATTTTCAGGATCCGGTGTATGTCTTCGTTTGATCACGTGGTCTAACAGTAGTGATAATGAGGCATGATTTTCGAAGGCTGCCTCGTGTTGATAATTCTTTCTTTTAGGATATTAGAGTTTTACCAATGTAGGAATATGTACACGGTTTGCATGGTATATGAGGTTGGACTGAGTTTCCTGTTCTGGGTTATGGTTAAATATAGGGTGACAAGAATGTTTCTTAACCCTATAACTAAGCGTAATCATAAAGGTGCGTTCGGGAGTTTTACAAGGGGAGCCGATGTCACCTTATTTATTTATACTTTTTATAAATGATTTAATCGGTCTCTACAATAATTCAGATTTACCGGGAATATATCTCCCAAATTATGGACATGTTCATATTCTACTATACGCAGACGATATTGTCTTGATAGGAGAATCCAA
Source organism: Cordylochernes scorpioides (assembly GCA_030710605.1). Classification (NCBI taxonomy): domain Eukaryota; kingdom Metazoa; phylum Arthropoda; class Arachnida; order Pseudoscorpiones; family Chernetidae; genus Cordylochernes; species Cordylochernes scorpioides. The sequence goes on from CP092886.1 coordinate 156,137,953, forward strand.
AAATAACCTTCAAATAAAAATCAATATGCTAAGAAAATATTTTGAAACAAATTTATTAACCCTGAATGAAAATAAGTCAAAAATAGTAGTTTTCAGAAACGGCGGTCGATTAGCACAAAATGACAAATGGTTTTGGGGTGAGCGGCAACTGTCTGTTACTACGAAATATCTATACTTGGGATATCCGCTTACAAGTGCAAATTCACTAAACACGGTAGCGTCACACTACAAAGGCAAAGCCCTGGCAGCAATTGGCGCTGTGTGGCAAGTTCTGACAAAATCCAAGATGAACTCTCTAAATGCGGCAATGAGATTACTTGATTCGACGGTCTTGCCTCACATGCTATACGCCGTACCCTGCTGGGCACTCAACCAAGTAAAGGTAGTTGACCAGGTTCAGAACATTTTCCTAAGACGCTACCTAAATTTACCAAAGTATACTCCGGGCTTTATGCTAAGAATGGAGTGTGGACGAGTATCATAGGAAGTTATCATAACTAAACAGGTCCTGAGATTTTGGGTGAGGATTATGAAAATGGAAGAGAGTAGGTTGCCCCGGGCATGTTTGTCATACCTCTGGAAATTACACAGCAATCAAAGGGCTGGTTTAACCTTTGTCGAAAACCTGTCAACCATTTTAGACTCAAACGGTTTTTCGTTCCTGAAGGGTTGTCCGGATTACACTGCAATACTGACAGAAATCCCTGCTATTATTCGAATAGCAACCGAACAAAGCATCCAAAGCGACATGGCGAAAATCCCAAATACTTCACATTACAGTCACTTCAAATACCTAAAAAATTCAATAACAGCAGAACGATATTTATTCACAACTATTCCTCTAGCAATTAAAAGATTCTTTGCACAACTGAGACTCCTATGGACGATCTTCCCAGAAAATCGTTCAAAGCGCTGGAAGATTGATTTGTCTCTAACTTGCGATCTGTGTAAAAACAGAATCCAATACGAAATTATGCATATAATATTTGGATGCTCTTGCTTATAGAAACAGAGGAAAGAAATTTTGGGTGACTTACCCTGGTCTCAACCTGACTGCCAACAAATTTGCAGCTGGATGAACACACTGATGGTTGATCAGGGTCTCTCCCTCGGTTTATATAAATTCTTCAAGGCCGCAGTCAATGTCCGTTGGAGAATAATGGATTCGCCGAATGTCGTGGTTTGCTTGGAGGAAGAAGGCGAAGACTGAACGCGGCTGATTCCACACTAGCCCTCTCAATGATATCCTAACCTTGACATATCCTAAACATTGGTACTTTAATTTAAATATTTAATCATGTATGGTTCCTTTTGCTCTGTATGTTTATATTTTGTATATATGGTTATATTTATTTTTGTTTGTTTTTTTCTTTCTTCACTCTTTTCTTTTTCCTTATTACCTCTTGTATTCTAGTTTTTACTTCTGAAATATCTTCCTTTGCTAAATCCTGTAGAGGGGAATAATGTATAGGGCTGGATGCCCCAATATAAAGGCTTGTGTGGTGTGTTATTTAAGAAAAGGAACTGCTCGACTGCTTGAATAAGTTTATACCAAGCCCTTTCTTTCTTCTTCCCCCTTATTTGACACATTGTAAATAACATTGCTGATTATGGTTATTTCTGTATATACCCTGTTCTACTCGGAGAATCTGTATAAGATCAAAAGGTCTTAATAAAGCTTTTTCTTGTTGTTGTTGTTGTATAACTAAGCGTAATCCATGACAGGAAACCCAATCCAGTTTCGTATACCATCTTCCATGCAAATCGTGTAAATTCTCCTACATTGGTAAAGGCCTTGTGGGGGCTGAGAGATTTCCTTCCAGCCTGCTGGGATGACGCACCACGCCGTCAACAAAAACATACAAGCGGCGCCATGAAATAAGAGATGACGACCGCTGCGGTCCACCGCGCAGGTGGAAACCAGAGAGGACCAGAATGTGCATTCTAGGGGGTTGTCCTTTTTGTCTTCCCATATAAATGTAGCTAATAAGTAATACCAATAAAACGCTAACTTTGAGAGACTAATGTCCTCAACAAATCCTTACAATTTTTATATCTCTAATTTCATATTGCCTAATTCTTTTTTATGGATTGCCAGATGCCCATTGCACAACGGAAACGGCTGCGTCTATTTTTAACATTTGAACGTAAATAAACAAATAATTTATTTCCCCGATAACCACGGTCACCTAGATGATTAAGCTTGCGCTTTGGCATAGTTAGCAGGATTAAACGAAACTTTTACACTTCTACTTAGTCTGAAGTTTATTTAAAAAATTAATCACTAGAGAGATATTTGAAAGGTAATTTAAAATTTAGTTCATTCCCCGGCCACCCGGTGGCCATTCCGACACCTTCCAAAAATAAGAAATTATGTGCACTTACACAGCTAACTGTACTGGGTGATTTCCAAAATTTTAGAGTTCTAGGAGTTATTGAGGTATTATAAAAATTGGCCACAAGATTTATGTGAACAGACAGACAAACACACATGGAACCAAGTTATATTAAAACTTTAAAAAAGTAAACAACATGAAATTTTCTGAAGAAAAATATTTTCGTGACTAGTCTCTCTCGATTCCCAATTCATCCCAATAATGATGAATATGATACTTGAGAGAAAAGAAACTAAAATGAGAAGATTAGTGTCGCAAAGGTTAAAAATCTGGTGTTGGGCCAACTAAAATTTCAAGGGAGCTCCTGGAGTAGGATCTTATATTCTTGTGTTCTTAGCTACTTGGAAAAGTTAAAGAACTGCATTTAGTGAATTTCTGAAGTTGGCCTCTAATAATTATTTATGATATTAATTATTTATGCCCCTTTTTGTGTGTGACCGTGAGAATACGCGGGAGGTTGCTTGATGGTTAAGAGCTTCAACCTGGTCTCAATCTCTTTCCACGGGGTTGAACTATTATGGTTTCCATTTTCAAATAAACAAAAACTTTGCAGTTATTTATCGGCAATTTGCACTGTAAATTTTTATTTTAATCTAAAGATCATTTTTTAAATACAAAAATACACTTTAAAAATCTTCAAAACTTTCTTTACTCTATATTTTGAAAATATATATATTATCATGGTATGTATGCTCTGTCTTTAACTCATTTTCTCTCTACCCTAACTCTCTTCACCTCTTCTCCACCCCTCCCCCCCCCCTCTCCCTATGTTCCGCATATATGACGCGTAACTGCCGAAGCATTTGGGTGAAAACTTTGCTAATTGCTTTCTAAAATACAGAGGGTGTTCACACTTATAGGAAACGAGCGCCCGGTGTAAAAAATGAACTATTACTTTATTTTAAAAAATCAACAACGTGGAATTCGAAAAGGCTTAAGCTAATTCTAACACGCAATGCATTTCTTTTGTTATTTAAAAAAAAATGCCCTTCAAATACAATAATTTCATAAGAGGTTATATTTTAGGACTTTCCAGAGCTAATCTTACCTATTTGGACATAATTAAAATATGCAAACAAGATTATATCAACATTTCTATAAAAAAGGTATTTATAATATTATTCACGACAAAAATATCAAGTTTTTATTCAAAGCACCTACGGAGAAATGGACAAAAGATTATCACCCTATATCTGTGAGAACTCCTGCAACTGTCAAAAAAGTGAAATATATATTACAAAAAAAATCCTATGCCACAAAGAGATATAGCCAAATTAATAGGAACATCAGTGTCAACAATGAATAAAATAATAAATAAAGATTTAGGCCTAAAAGCTACAAAAAAACATGCGGTTCACAAATTGTTTCAGAGCCATATTCGTCAGCGACACACTATCAGCAGATATTTTTATGAAAATTTCTTGGCTGCTGATAGATGGAAATTCATTGCTACATATGACGAAGCATGGGTATATTTAACCGATTGCGACAGAAAAAGAGCTATATACTATCAAAAAAGGGTGGAAAAATCTAGGCCAATTTGGGTGAAGGAATGTGCCGAAAGTTACCCCAAAGGATTTATGGTGGCATGCGGTATATCATATAAGGAAAATTAAAAATAAGAAAAGTTGAAATAAATGCCAAAATAAACTCGGAGTACTATCAAAACAACATTTTAGAACCTATATTTTTGAATGATATTCCCTCTATCTATGGAAAACAGAGCAACAAAGTCTGGTTTCACCATGATAACGCCACAAGTCATACCTCATCTTCAACCCAAGCTTATTTGGAAGATCTGTGGGGGCTGAGAGAGCATTCTAGAGGGTTCTCCTTTTTGTCTTCCCATATAAATGTAGCTAATAAGTAATTCCAATAAAACACTAACTTTGAAATACCTTCTGGGCCAACGCTGGACTAATAAATCGACACACCACATTGGTGAGCCAGACGTGATTGAAAAGAAAAAGCATACGAATATTTCAAGAGATAAAGAAATGCAAAAATTGATTCAAGCTTGAAAAGAAGCATCATCCAAGATATCGGGATATCATCTCAAAACTAAGATAAGTTTTTATATTATCTTCCTTATTATTTTATCTCGATTTTTTATTTTTAACTTTATCTCTATTTACATCTAGCTGTTGTGTCGAATTTTAAATTTACGTAAAATGGAAACGGAAAATAAACCTAGCGATACCATAGAAATATGCAAGGTTAGTGTTAAAATACCGCCTTTCTGGGTTGAAAAACCTGAAATATGGTTCTTCCAGGTAGAGGCACAGTTCAAAATAGGTGGAATTATTCAGGAAGACACTAAATTTAATAATTTGATCTCCCAATTAGAACCTAAAAATATATAGAAAACATTTGAGACATAATTAATAGCAAAAGCGACAACAAGTACTCTGAATGTAAATCGCGACTACTTGAATTGTTCAGAGAAAGTGAAGGGTTGAGATTTAAAAAGTTAATTTCTGGTATAGAGCTCGGAGACATGAAGCCGAGCCAGTTATTACAAAAGCACAGATCCCTCGCTACCCCAGATATCTCTGACAATTTAATAAAAACCTTATGGCTCGATAAATTGCCCACATCCATAAAGAATATACTTATTGTAAGCGATGAGGACATTAGCAAATTGGCCATAATGGACGATAAAATAAATGAAATAAACTCTTCCAAAGAAATATATGATGCGGAAGTGCCTTCTTCATTAACAGATCGCTTGATCGCCAAATTGGAAGATCTTGAACGGCAGGTGTCTGAATTGAGACTGGATAGATCTAGATCTCGATCCAAAAATAGGACTCAGTAAAGACCGAGAAGTAATTCTCAAAGATATTTCAATACAAAAAGAAAATATTGCTATTACCATTTTATATTTGGTCATAATTGCTTACAAAATAAATGCAGGCCTCCGTGCAGTTGGAAAGAGTCGGAAAACTCCAACCGGCGGACAGAGTAGCGACAAACTCTTCCGCCGGCATTCAGGATTGTCGCAATCTCCGATTATTTGTGACGGACAAAAACACGGGATTGCGCTTTTTGGTGGACAGTGGTGCTAATATATCTATAATACCTCCAAAGGATAAAAATAGGATGCCTATCTCTGATTATAAACTATATGCAGCCAATGGTACAGAAATTGTTACCTATGGAACAAAGGTTAGAAATTTGGATATCGGACTTCGACGTCAATTCCAATGGCCTTTTGTAATCGCCAATGCTAACAGAGCAATAATAGGAGCCGACTTTTTGAACAACTTTGGATTGATTATTGATATAAAAAATAAACGCCTAATTGATGGAATAACTAATCTTTCCATAAGAGGCGTCATTCAGTCAATCTCAGATATGGGAAATATATTAGCACTCTAAATTCATCATCCAAGGTCAGCGCTATCCTAACCTATGTAGGCCACCATCAGATTTTGTAGAAGCAAAACATAGCGTTAAGCATTATATTCCTACAAGAGGTCAGCCAATTCACTCAAAAGCCCGTCGTCTAGATTCACAGAGATTAACTCTTGCTAAGGCAGAATTTCAATATATGTTGAATAATGGAATAATTAGACCCTCAAATTCTCCTTGGGCGAGTCCACTACATTTAGTTTCAAAAAAGGACGAGTCACTAAGACCTTGTGGTGATTATAGAAGACTCAATGCAGTTACACTTCCAGATCGTTATCCAATCCCTAGACTGGACGATTTCTACCACATCTTAAAAGGTACTTGTGTGTACTCAAAAAAAGACCTATGCAAGGCATTCTATCAGATTCCAATTGCTGAAGAGGATAAACCACAAAGACTGCCATCATTACTCCTTTTGGGCTATTCGAATTTAATGTAATGAGTTTCGGTCTTAGAAATGCTACTGCTACCTTTCAGAGATTCATGCATGAAGTCTTAAGAAACTTGGACTTTGCATTTGTCTACTTAGATGATATTCTGGTAGTTTCTCAAACGGAAGAAGAGCATTATTGCCACCTTGAAACTTTATTCAGCAGACTAAATTCCTATGGATTAAGAATCAATCTTTCTAAATCTAAATTCCTAGTACAGGAAATTGATTTTCTAGGATACCTAATTACCTCTCGCGGTGTGAAACCACTCCCAACAAAGGTTAGAGCTATTTTAGAATATAAGAAACCAAAAACAGTTCATGAATTACGCATATTTTTGGGAATGCTAAACTTTATCGTAGCTTTTTGAAAAATGCCGCAGAAACTCAGGCAATCCTTCATGAATACTTGAGGGGTGCCAAGAAAAAGGATAGAAGCGAAATAAAAATGGACTGAAGAAGCTGAAGTTCAATTTGAACAATGCAAACAAGCCCTAGCTAATACAGCACTGTTAGCCTACCCCGATGCTGAACTGCCTATCTCACTCTGTACAGATGCTTCAGATCGGGCAGTTCGATGAGTTCTCCAACAGATTGATAATAATACATGGAAACCAATAGCATTTTTCTCTAAAAAAATAAATCCTGCTCAATGCAATTATAGTACATATGATAGATAGCTTCTCGCAATATATTTGTCTATCAAATTCTTCAAGCACCTGCTTGAGGCACGTGAATTTACAATTTTGACTGATCACAAACCTTTAATTTACGCATTCAAACAAAAAAATGAAAAAGCTTCTCCTATACAATCAAGGCATCTACAATACATCTCCCAATTCACTACTGACATCAAGTACATAAAAGGTACTGACAACATAGTAGCCGATGCTCTGTCCAGAGTTGATGCTATCACAACCATCGACTATGAAGAGATCGCCAAAGAACAAACTGGTGATTCAGAACTACAAAACCTGATATCAAAGAATACCTCTCTAAATTTTGAGCAATGCCCACTACAATCAGGCAAATTGTTATGGTGTGACGTGTCTACCAATAATATTAGACCATTCATTCCAATTAAATTCCGAATGATGGTTTTAAGGAACTTCCACGAACTCTCACACCCAGGCATCAAAGCCACAACTAAACAATTAACGTCAAGATTTATATGGCCCAATATCAATAAAGACATTAGGAAATGGGCTCAAGCTTGTGTCAACTGCCAAAAGTGCAAGGTGTCGATACACACGAAATCAGAAATAGGCATATATCAAGAAGTTGATGAAAGATTTAGTGTTGTCCACATAGATCTAATTGGTCCTTTACCTCCATCGAATGGTAACATCTACTGTCTGACCTGTATCGACAGGTACACCATCTGGATGGAAGTTGTTCCGCTACCAGATATGAAGTCTGAAACGGCAGCGAGAGCATTCTACGAAAACTGGATTGTTAGATTTGGAGCACCGCATACAGTGATATCAGACCAAGGAAAGCAGTTTACTTCCCAACTTTTCAAAGATTTAACAACGCTGTGTGGTATCAAACTTTGCCATTCCACGGCGTACCACCCTCAGTGTAACGGGAAGATTGAAAGGCTTCATAGAACCATTAAAACTGCCATTCGTGCCCACAATAATATTAAGTGGACAGAAACGCTGCCAACAGTTCCCCTAGGCTTGAGTGCTGTGTGTGTGTGTGTGTGTGTGTTGTGTGTGTGTTGCTATCAACAAAGATAACAACCATTCTTTGTCTCAAATGGTATGTGGCAAAACCATCAGACTGCCTGGCGAATTCTTTGATGATTCTAAACATCACCTGCATGCTGAAGAATTTGTTCAACAGCTTCAAAAGCAAATGGAATTGCTCAAACCCTTGAATGAAAAACATCATTCGAAGACTAAAGTATTTGTCCATAAAGATCTGAAAACATGTTCACATGTATTTATCAGGACAGATAGAGTGAAGAAACCTCTGGAACCACCATATGAGGGACCCTTCCCAGTCCTTGATAGAACAGACAAGTATTTCACACTCAAAGTGAAAGGAAGAAATGTGACCATATCGATTGACCGATTGCTACCTGCTTACTTACTGGCAGATTCTAACAATATAACTTCAGAACACCCTACTGCAGCAAGACCGATCGTGTCGGGAGCGCTGCCTTCTACATCGTTCCAACAGAATCCTGACCCACCAGATGTGGAGAAGTACACAGAATTCCAAGGAACAGGATCAGCACCGGACCTGACTAGGACAAGATCGGGGAGAATAATCAAGAAACCCGTGAGATTTAAGGAGCAATAGACTATATTTCTCCTTATTTTTTTCTTGCCTATATTGATGATGTATATATATTGTAACTAGCGGATGTGCCCGGCTTCGCCCGGGTTTTACCCGAGTGAATGTTTGTCTAACGAACATTTGTTAAAACAATTCTCTATAAACTTATAAAACGTACTCGGCTTCGCCCGGGGTTTTACCCGAGTAAAGGTTTGTCTAGCGAACATTTGTTAAAACAATTCTCTAAAAACTTATTTAAAAAAAAAAGATATATTTTGATAATTTGAAACTCGGAAATTTGAATCTCTCGATATATTGTTATCATCGTCACAATGGGGGCGCTGCTTGCGAGTTAAATCTACAAATCTGCAAATAACTCTAAGGATATTCAAGATATTCAGGAAATTATTTTTCAAAAACCTTCCCGGTGATATACCTAATAATATCCCAAAATTTCACGGCGATTGGATGTATGGTTTTTGAATCTATAGAGTACAGACAAACAGACAGACAGACATTCAATTTTATATATATAGATAGATTCACTCTTTATTGTTGGCTTTTTATCTTACATTCATTCTTCATTGTTGGCTTTTTATATTACATTCACTCTTCATTGTTGGCTTTTTATCTTACATTCATTCTTCATTGTTGGCTTTTTATATTACATTCACTCTTCATTGTTGGCTTTTCATCTTACATTCACTCTGTTGGCTTTTTATATTACATTTACTCTTCATTGTTGGCTTTTTATCTTACATTCACTCTTCATTGTTGGCTTTTTATATTATATTTACTCTTCATTATTGGCTTTTCATCTTACATTCATTCTTCATTGTTGGCTTTTTATATTATATTTACTCTTCATTGTTGGTTTTTTATCTTACATTCATTCTTCATTGTTGGCTTTTTATATTACATTTACTATTCATTGTTGGCTTTTTATCTTACATTCACTCTTCATTGTTGGCTTTTTATCTTACATTCATTCTTCATTGTTGGCTTTTTATATTACATTCACTCTTCATTGTTGGCTTTTTATCTTACATTCATTCTTCATTGTTGGCTTTTTATATTACATTCACTCTTCATTGTTGGCTTTTTATTTTACATTCACTCTGTTGGCTTTTTATATTACATTTACTCTTCATTGTTGGCTTTTTATCTTACATTCACTCTTCATTGTTGGCTTTTTATATTATATTTACTCTTCATTGTTGGCTTTTTATCTTACATTCATTCTTCATTGTTGGCTTTTTATATTACATTTACTATTCATTGTTGGCTTTTATCTTACATTCACTCTTCATTGTTGGCTTTTTATCTTACATTCATTCTTCATTGTTGGCTTTTTATCTTACATTCACTCTTCATTGTTGGCTTTTTATCTTACATTCATTCTTCATTGTTGGCTTTTTATATTACATTCACTCTTCATTGTTGGCTTTTTATATCATATAGAAAATCATAGTTTTATCTAGTGAACATTTTTTCCCGTGTCACATTGCCGTGTCATCCAGAGATAATCTTACTTTTGATAAATAATATTTAAGATAACAAACTTGGTGATAAGAAAACTTGTTATCATCGTCACAATGGGGGCGCTGCTTGCGAGTTAAATCTACAAATCTGCAAATAACTCTAAGGATATTCAAGATATTCATGAAATTATTTTTCAAAAACCTTCCCGGTGATATACCTAATAATATCCCAAAATTTCACGGCGATTGGATGTATGGTTTTTGAATCTATAGAGTACAAACAAACAGACAGACATTCAATTTTATATATATAGATTAACCACTCTGTGCACCGAATCGTGACTTCGCCACTGGAAGGGGAGTACTGTGGGGGCTGAGAGATTTCCTTCCAGCCTGATGGGATGACGCACCACGCCGTCAACACAAACATACAAGCGGCGCCATGAAATAGGAGATGACGACCGCTGCGCGGCGCGGCACAGCGGCGGAAACCAGAGAGGACCAGAATGTGAATTCTAGAGGGTTCTCCTTTTTGTCTTCCCATATAAATGTAGCTAATAAGTAATTCCAATAAAACACTAACTTTGAAATACCTTCTGGGCCATCGCTGGACTAATAAATCGACACACCACAGATCTAAGGCAAAGAACAGGCATCAACACTATTCCAAAGAACAGAACCCCTGTAAAATCTCCTGATTTAGCCCCGATGGATTTTTGCATTTTTGGATGCCTTAAAAGAGCACTTGGAAAGAGACACCCTAGGACAATTGAAGGTCTCTGGAAAGTGGTAAAAGAAGAATGGGATCTTATGAGTATGACCATGATCAGAAAGTGTCTGCTATCGTGGAAAATCAGGTGCCGTTCTGTAATTAAACAAAAAGGCTTTCAAATAGAACATTTGAAAAATTTCAAATATGGTGTTAATTTTTAATATTTTATAATAAAACTTGTTTCCCCTATAAGTGTGAACACCCTCTGTATATATATATTTTTATTATTTACACACACACAGCTTTATTAAGACCACCGGTCTTATACAGATTCACCACAGAAAGGAAGCATAGATGGAGCACCTATTCTCCATGCAGCGCAGAACCCAACAGCCTCCAGGTTCGACGCATGTCCAATGGCCACAGAATCCTCTGTGTATGGGTTAGCGTATCACTAAAAAGGCGAGTGTTGGATTAGCCGTGTTTTAGTCTTCGCTTTCCTCATCCAAATGGACCACGACATTCGGCGATTCTATTAATCTTCTCCGAACGGTGACTGTGGCCTTGTAGAATTTATATAAACCAAAGAGAAGACATTGATCAAACATTATTGTATTCATCCAGGTATATATTTGTTGACTATCGGATTGAGACATGGATAAGTCGCCCAAGAGTTCTTTTCTGTTTTTCCAAGTAAAACCAGCCCCAAATTATATGCATGATTTCATCTTGTATTCTGCTATTACATAGTTCACAAGGTAAAAAACAATCAGTCTTCCAGCGCTTTAAACGATTTTCTGGAAATAACACCCATAGGAGTCTCAGTTGCGCAAAAGATATTTTAATTACCAGAGGAGTATTTGTGAGTAGATATAGTTTTTCTTTTATTTAATTTTGTTAAGTCTTTAAAGTGACTGTAATGAGAGGTATTTAAGATTTGCGCTTTGTCGTTTTGAATGCTTTGTTCAATTGTTATTCGAATAATATCGGGTATTTCAGTATGTATAACAGCATAGTCCGTACAACCCTTCAAGAATGAGAAGCCCTTTAAGTCTATAATAGTTGACAGGTTTTAAACAAATTTGCAGCCCGCTCTTTGATGGTTGCGCAATGTCCAGAGGTGTGCTAAACATACGCGAAGCAACCTTCTTTCTTTCATTTTCATGATCCTCACCCAAAATCTCAAAATCTGTTTAATGATGAAAATTTCCAGTGATACTCGTTAACACTCCATTCTTAACATAAAGCCCGGAGTGCATTTTGGTAAATTCAGGTAGCGTCTTAGAAAGCTATTATTATTTATTATTTATACCTTATATTCTATACCATTTCCTCTCCCCCCCCCCCCATATTTTGAACACTTTTTAATTGTTGAATTAGCTAACTGAAGCACTTAACTTACACTGATTATTATAAAAAATTATTATATACACTCATGGACAAATATTTGAATTTTATGCGTTAAGCTATAATTATTGATATTAAATTAACAAATGATACAAATTAAAATTTAAAAATTGTTTATAAGAGTATTTATTCATGGTTGAATCATTATGGTTTAGACATTTCAAACGTTCAAAATAAATTAAATTTCCTTAAAGAAATGCATAATTTATCCTATTATAATTATATTAATCTCGAATTTCTGTCTATTCTACTGTTATTACTTGATAAAGCATTTATTTCTGTTAAATTCTCATGGTCAAATGGTGAATATTGGCATGGAATGGCATGCAGCATGCAATATGTGTAGTTCTTCTCCGTGGAGTTCACCCAATCTCCAGTTACTCCATTCATGGCTTCTTTTTCAGCTTTATCCAGTATCTAGAATCCTCTCCAGTAAGATTCACGAGGCTCCAAATCTGGACAAACAAATTCTGTCTTGAGAAAACCTCTTATACAGTAGAACCTTCATGAGAGGACACTCACGCTAGAGAACCCCTCTCTACAAATGACAGTTTTCATTTACAAAATTACCATTTTTACCTTTTTACAACTCTCCGATAAGAGGACACCACTCTCTAAAGGACACTTTGGCTCTGCAATTTGGTGTCCTTTACAGGGAGGTTATATTGTATTATGGGAAGCAGAGGGGAAATGAACATACAACCTGTTGGATGTGGAGCTAAGATTACATATTCTACATTCCTCCTACCACCTGAGAGTATCACATATGCAATGATCTCATGCACTGCACAAATATATACTACACAATAGCCAGCAGTCTAATTAGTGATTGATTAAATGATTATTGATTTGTTATTTTGTGTGTTTGTGCTCTATTAAAGATGATTAAATTAATAGTTGTGTGAATAATTAATATAATAAAATAATATCAAAAGAATGCCATAAACCTCCTAAATGATAGAAATATACTTTATAACAATTTTGTCACGTAGAAAAATAGGAAAGAGAAACATCAAAAATCACACGGAATTTATTTGATGTGAAACAAAATTATGAATAAAATTATTAATCTGTACACACACATTAAATAATATTTTACTATAATAAACACCGTCCCTGTCTCAATTTTTGACACTGTGGGCGAAGTCTTTCCTGAAATTAATTAAAGCTGATGTGTGTGTAACATTTCTCCACCCAAACCACTGAATAAACTATTGGAAATTTTTGCATATAAGTAGCTGAATATATAGATGAACAAATAAGCAATTACCATACTAAAATCAGATGAATAACAAACCATTTTGCATATTTTTGAGATATAAAATTATAAATATTATTATATACTGACTATCTAGATGACTTATGGCTATGACTTATAACTTATGGGTTAGAAATCCTGAGCAGAAGCTACCTGCTCGCCCTGTTGGAGAAGCTTACCATCAGCCTTCATCTAGTTGATTTCTGTCCTCTACGGGGAAGCAGACGTCACCATCCGGGCCGGAGTTGTCTACACCAAGTCTTTCCCTCTTCTTAATGGGGTAAGGCAGTGCTGCCGTCTCAGCGCCGCGCTCATCAGCATCGGAGTTGGACCTCTGCTATGCCGCATCAAGAGGACTTGGGCCGCAGTAACATAGTCGCCTATGCGGATGACATCGTACTCTTCATCAGGGACGACGCTCAGTTTGAGCTCATGACCCTTTATCTTCGAAGAGTTCTGCATGGCCCTCAGGGGTAGATGTCAACTTCAGCAAGAGCTGCGGGCTCTGGCGCGGTTCCTGGAAGTACCTGACGGAATCTCTTTTGGGAATCTTTTGGATGTTCAATTTTCTGACCAAACTGGGCTGCAAAATTTTTACCCGGAACACCGTCGCCTCCCACTTTATAGGGCTGCTGGAGCGAGCCATTGCGAGGTGGTTGCCTCTTACCCGCGGCCACCTTGTCCTGGGTTTCATTCCTTCCTGCACCACCTTCATGGCTACGTTCCACTTGAAACCACCATCAGCTGGCTGCAAGCGCGGCTGGCGCGCTTTGTCTCGTGACTCCCCCGGGGGCATCCTAGCTCGCCCAGTCTCCGAGGGGGGAATCGGCCTGCTTGACACCGCGGTCCAGCTTCGGCTCGCCTGCCTGAAGGGGCCCCAGGCCTCATTGTGCGGCATCGTCAATGGCTACTCTTGACTGGTCCACAATCGGGCGTGGCTGACACCGCCTGCTCCTGACGTCCCGCTCTCATCGAGAGGAGAAGGCTGCTGAGTCTCTGGGAGGCCGTTTCAAGCGCCCTTGAGCTCTATCACCGGGTTCTTCATACCGCCAGCCTGAAGTCTCTGCGTATTTGAGTTGACAATAGGTTCCTGCGGTTGCCAGACCTGCTGGCTACCGAGCGCTAGCTACAGGCGACAATCGGTGACTTCTCCGAAGGTGCCCCTGCCTTAGCGTGCTAAACACGGGCCATGCTCCTGGACGCGCAGCACCTGGGGGCTTTCTGTCTGCATCTCCTGCAGGAAAACGCCAGCTCCAGCTATCGTGCTGCGGGGATTGGTGACGCTAGGTGGGTAGCACCTCACCAGCCAGAGGTCGCGCAGGAAGTGGGTTCAGCACGACTGCAAGAGCATCCTGTTGCCGAGCTTGCTGAGTGGTGGACCCCCACCCTGGATGTTCCCCGCTCCATCCTCTGAGCCGACTTGCGTCGCAACTGCTTCTCGGAGCACGATGCAGATGTTGCCCTACGACTAGCCCTCCACGCCTACCCCATCCTGCCTCGAGGCGTGCCGCCTGTGGGTCCAGCGGACAGATGTCTGACCCACAGATATTGTAATTGCTCAGCTGTTCGATCTCTGCTCCGGAGGTGTCTCCTGTGATTCGCCCCTGGAACTGCAGGCCTGGCACTCAGCGTCGGCCTCCACCCCGAGGCTATGAAAATGACAAGTGTGGCGAAGGCTACCATCTACAATTAACACCTTTGTCTTTAATTGAGTAATGCCAGTCATAGCATCGACCTGCACACTCTGTGGGAAAGGACTCTTGCAGTTCATCAGTGGCTGTTTCTTTCCTGCGGTGGGCGCCACCAATAAAGATTATTATACATTATATATATGTATATTTATCAATTATTTACATCTATTCATTCACATATTTATCATTATATAATCTTATTTATTTTCATATATATTCAATTTTATATGAAAAATAGACACTTCAATTTTGTATTTAACCATATATAATTTTATATGAACGAATCAAAAAGTAGTTTCAATCTCTCTCTCTTCGTGTGGTGTACGAGCCGAGTCTCGTGTCTCCCCGGAGCATACTGGCTCGTCCAGTCTCCGAGGGTCGCGTCGGCCTGCTTGACATCGCGGGCCAGCTTCGGCTCGCCTGCCTGAAGGCCTCATTGCGCGGCGCCGCCAACGGCTACTCTTGGCTGGTCCTCAGCCGGGCGTGGCTGACATCGTCGGCTCCTGACGTCTGCCTCTCGCCTAGGAGGAAGAGACTGCTGAGCCTGTGGGAGGCCGCCTAATGCGTCCTTGAGCTGGACCACCGGATTCTGCGGCCAGCCTGCCTGAGGTCTCTTCGTCTTTGAGGCGACAACAGGTTCCTGCGGCCGCCAGACCTACTGGCTCCCGAGCGCTGGCTAGGCGACTGTCGGTGACTTCTCTGATGGCGCCTCTGCTCAACGCGGGCCGCGCTCCTTGATGCGCAGCACCTGACGGCCTTCTTTCAGCGTCTCTTTCAGGAAAACGCTAGCTCCAGCTATCATGCGGAGTACGAGGCTGAGACCATCGTCCTGCGGGGATCGGCGACCCCCATCACCCGCCTCATCAGCCAGAGGTCGCGCCGGGCACTTGATTCGGCACGGCTCCAGGAGAATCCTGCTGCCGAGCTCGCTGCGCGGTGGATCTCTACCGTGGATGTGCCCCGCTTCATCCCCTGGGCCGACCTGCGTCGGAACTGCTTCTCGGGACACGACGCAGATGTCGCCCTACGGCTGGCCCTTCACGCCCTAACACATCCTGACCATCCTGCCTCGATGGCGTGCCAACTCTGCCGCCTGTGGGTCCAGCGACAGGTCGCTGACCCGCAGATATTGGAGTTGCCGAGCTGTGCGACCTCTGCTCCGGAAGTTGTTCGCCTCCTGCGAAGAGCCCCTGGATCTTCAGGCATAGCTGTTCGGCGTCGGCCTCCATCCCGAGGCAGTGAAAATAACAAGTGTGGCGAAGGCTACCATCTACAAGTACCATTTTGGTCTTAAGGTGGGTAGCGCCATCCATAACATCGACCTGCCCACTCTGTGGGAAAGAACTCTCGCAGTCCACTGGTGGCGGAGTCTTTCCTGCGGTGGGCGCCACCAATGAATACTGTATATATTCTTATATATATATATTATATATATATGATATCTATCAATTTTATATATTACATTTATTTATCTATATTTATCCTTATTTATTTTTATTTATTTATATTTATTCTATATTTAGCCTTATATAATCTTATCTGGACATTGTAATAAATTAGTTTCAATCAACAACAACAACAACAAAGCCTTTATTTAGGGCATTCCGCCCCATACAGGAATTAGTTTCAATCTCAATCTCTCTCTCAACCCAGGATGTTGTTCAGAGATCTAATTATTTTTATTTTTATTTATAATGTGTGGTGCCAACGTCTAAGATATTAAATAGCGTTTTACAGAGTTATTTTTTGAAAAATTATCCAGCGAGAGATACCAGGTTGAGGTTGGTAATTCTTATGAGAGCAACCATCTAAAATATTTGGTATTGGAAAGCTGAACAGATAAAGAGGAGATGATTTACTGTTTGGTCTTCATTCAAATAATGGGAGATATCAGATCCTCTTTCAAAATTTTCGCATAGTAGGCTTTTGCGTATACATGGACAATTGGCGAATTAAGATGGTTGTTGAAGTGCCCTCATATTAGATCTTTGGTTGAATCGAGATCTAAATATTTGACTATACATCTTCTTAGATTGCTGGTTGAGTATTCAGCCCAAAATGTATAGGTCTATGAATATTATGTGTGAAAATAATTCTTTTATTGCCGGCCACGCTTTGGTAGGTAATAATGTGCAGGAATACGTCATTACCTTTTTATTACCTTTGATACATTGGAGTTGTACATTAGGTGTAAAATGTAGGTTGCAGATAATTTGTGCATAGAGCTGGGTTTTCAGACCTCATGTGCTCTGGAAGTATATTGAAAATTGGTTACAAAATTTGTGGACAGAAATGGAAGCAAGTTGAATAAAAGCCTTTCAAAAAAGATCATTTTACTTGGGACATAGGCCTTAAATATCCACAAGTCTTCTCGCAGCGGATTGGTCAATTTCTCACATGAGGTGGGAAGTGGCGTGGCGTAAGCAAAACTGATATATATTTCATATGACTGGTCAATCTATATATATATAAAATTGAATGTCTGTCTGTCTGTAATCTATAGATTCAAAAACCATACATCCAATCGCCGTGAAATTTTGGGAAATTATTAGGTATATCCCCGGGAAGGTTTTCGAAAAATAATTTCTTGAATATCTTGAATATCCTTAGAGTTATTTGCAGGTTTGTAGATTTAACTCGCAAGCAGCGCCCCCTAGCGGGGAATAACAAGTTTTTTATCTATAAGTTTTATTATCACTAAGTTTATTATCTTAAAGATTATTTATCAAAAGTAAGATTTTCTACCTATTAATTACGCACAAGTCAAAGTTAGTTTTATCATTTATCTACAATATATATATATTGGGAGAATAGATAAAATGATGATTTTGTAATGTAGAAAATTAGGAAAGACAAAATTCAGGATGACACGGCAATTTATTTGAGACAAGAATAATGATACAATTCCAAGGCATGATACTATTCCTTTAACTTCCAATTATCGAGGGAACCAATTAATATTGATTTTATTCAACTTATCGAGTATTTTTCAAGGGACCGGGAAAAAATTTTCACTTTATCGAGAGATTCAAATTTACGAGTTTCAAATTATCAAAATATATCTTTTTTTTTTATAAGTTTATAGAGAATTGTTTTAACAAATGTTCGTTAGACAAACCTTTACTTGGGTAAAAACCGGGCGAAGCGGGGTACATCCGCTAGTATTATATATAATTTAAATAATGACCGGTCAAAATAATTATTCTTTTTATCATCATCTTCATACATCTTTTTGTTTTTCTGGCTTCGGTAAACAATGACCGCGTCGTTAGTTAGACTTTATGATTAAATTTGTTACTATTAACTACTATATTAAATATAATACTATAATAACACAACAATATATTAAATACTATTAATGTTGTCTAAATAAATACATTAATAAAAGCATTAATGTGAGTTACAATAATTTGTTAACAACGACGAGGTAACCCTAAATACACAACAGTATTTTGACGACGAGCACGGGATCTTCCAATTAAAGATAAGTAAACATTTTTATTATCAAAATGACTATTTTTACAATTGAAAAATTTGATGAGTCTACAGAAAGTTGGGAGAGATACACAGAAAGATTAGAGTATTTCTTTGTGGCAAATAACATTGATCAAAATAAAAAGAAAGCTATTTTCTTGACCTTGCTAACTCCAACTGAGTACAACCTTTTATATATCTTTGCATTCCAAAAAATTTATCTGATGTAGAAAATACTTACCCAGTACTAGTGAGCAAATTAAAAAAACATTTCAACCCCACCCCATCTGCTATCGTTGAACGTTCAAAGTTTACAAATAGAGCAAGGATGCCAGGTGAAAATATTTCAACATACATTGCTGAATTAAAGAAGATGGCAGAATATCGCAAATTTGGGTCTACATTAGAAGAAGCTATCCGTGATATACTAATAGCTGGAATCGAGGATGACAGCATTCAAAGAAAACTGTTAGGGGAAGGTGATAGTTTGACCTTGCATAAAGCTATAGAAATTGCTCTTGCTTTGGAAGCAGCAGCACAAGATGCAAAAGATTTACAAAGTCAAAGAAATCCAGAGGTTGTTAAGAAAACTAAGCAAGGTAATTGGAGATTAAAGCCATCTACTACAGGAAAGATTACCAAGTCATAAAACTACACTTGCATACGATGTGGTTCTAAGGATCATAAGCAAGATAAATGCCCTCATTTGAAAGCCAAATGTTTCAACTATGGTAAAATAGGACATTTGGGGAGGAGTTGCCTGAAAAGAAAGCCACAACGCAATTCTACTGCAAATAAGGATGGAAATAAAGTACACGCCATCGCAAAGACGGAAATCAGCAGTCAAATCTTCGAAATTATAAATTTATGGAGAACAACCGATCCAATTAAGATTGAAGTACAAATCAATGATAAGATACTGTCATTGGAATATGATACTGGTTCTGCCTACAGCCTCATATCCGACTCCACTCGAAGGTTCTTTAAACTACCTAATCCATGTCCTGCTGATCCATTAAGAGTTAAGTTGGCAACCTACAGTGGCCAACCCTTGCAAGTGCTAGGTACATTGGATGTGCCTGTACAATACCAGAATAGTATTCAGACCCTACCACTGATGGTTGTTGGAGGTGAAGGTCCTAGCCTTTGTGGTCGGAATTGGATGGAAGCATTGGGAATACTACCAACCCAGCCATACAAGGTTGACATGATTAAAGTAACAGAAAACAATCTACCAACACAGCTACATAGATTTAGAGAACTGTTCAACCCTGGCTACGGTATGTTCAAGGGGGTAAGAGCTAGATTGCTAGTTGATCCTGAAATGAAACCAAGATTTTTCAAGTCACGTACTATTCCTTATGCGCTCAAGGAGAAGATTTCTAGAGAGCTTGATAGATTAGTCATGGCGGGAATTTTTAAACCCGTGCGACATGCTGAATGGGCCGCTCCGATTGTTCCAGTTCTGAAGTCTGACCAGACTATTCGAATTTGTGGAGATTTCAAGATTACTGCGAACCAAGCCCTTAAAGTGGATCAATACCCTCTACATAAAGCCGAGGATATTTTTGCAGCTTTAGCTGATGGTGAGAAATTCAGCAAAATAGACCTCAGAGATGCCTACAACCAATTGGAACTTGATGATGAATCTCATCTTTATACAGTCATCAATACGCATCAGGGTTTATACAAGTACACACGACTCCCGTTTGGAATATCTTCAGCCCCAGCATTGTTCCAAAAACAGATGGACATACTTCTAAAAGGAATTCCCATGGTTTTCTGTGCACTAGATGACATCCTAATTACTGGGAAGAATGATCAAGATCATCTGAAGAATTTGGAGTGCGTACTTCAAAGAATTCAAGAGGCCGGGTTATAGCTGAGAAAGGATAAATGTTCATTTTTGGCACCATCACTAGAATATCTAGGTCATAAAATTGCAAAGGAAGGTCTCCAACCATTGTCATCTGAGGTTGAAGCTATACAAGGCGCTCCAAGTCCAACCAACCTGAGGGAGT
The DNA here is from genome assembly GCA_030710605.1 of Cordylochernes scorpioides. Taxonomy (NCBI): domain Eukaryota; kingdom Metazoa; phylum Arthropoda; class Arachnida; order Pseudoscorpiones; family Chernetidae; genus Cordylochernes; species Cordylochernes scorpioides. The sequence goes on from CP092886.1 coordinate 156,158,523, forward strand.
TACGAGCATTCTTGGGTTTACTTACGTATTATTCAAGATTTATTCCTTACATGTCTTCCACTTTAGCACCATTATACAACTTGCTAAAAAAGGAACAGAAGTGGAAATGGGAAACCCCAGAAGAAAGAGCATTCAAGGACATTAAAGAAAAATTAGTCCAGTCAACCTTACTAGTACATTTCGATCCTCGAAAGAGACAAATTCTATCTTGTGATGCTTCCGGAGTAGGCATTGGTGCTGTGTTGTCCCAAGTACAAGGGGAAAATGATATACGACCGGTGGCATTTGCATCTCGTACACCAAGCATGTCAAACTCGCTCCCGCGGGCCTCATGCGGCCCACCAGACAATATATTTTAATTTAAAAAATTTTATAAATAAAAAAAAATTAATAAAAATTTGTAGCTTAATTTTTAAAAATTGTAATTATACATAATTTATTTATTAACAACGAACCACTGGTCGCCATACATAAATCGTAAGTTTTGATAATATTATACCTACATACATAACGTATGTACATCGCGATAAGTATTGTGTGCCTTAAAGTTTAAAGAAAATATTCTTTCGGAGTACTAGAAAAAAAAATTTTTAAGTTACGTTCAATAATTTGTGCAGTTATTCTGTGTCTGGTAAGTTAAAAAATATTAATTAAAAAAAATATATATATATTAATTAAAACGTTTTATTATTTTGTGTTAGCGATTATTAATTTTTTTCAGACCTTTGTATTCAATATGTCTTCATCAAAACCAGGTGGCAGTAAAACTAAACGAAAAATTGCTAACGAACATAGGAATTTTCAAGAAAAGTGGGAATTAGAGTATTTTTGCTCTGAGGTAAAAGATAAAATCATCTGCTTGATATGTAATAATGCTATTAGTGTACCAAAATTAAATAACATTAAACGTCATTATGAACAACATAAATCAAAATATGATACCTACGAAGGTTTGATGAAACAAGAAAAGTTAAAAGAGTTCAAGTTGGAAATGAAAAAACAACAGTTTATGTTTACTAAAGTATCACAAGAGAGTGAAGCGGCGGTGCATGCAAGCTACGTTTTATCGGAGATGATAGCTAAACACTCAAAACCTTTTACTGAAGGTGATTTCATCAAGGAATGTTTAATTAAAGCTGCAGAAATTGTTTGTCCTGGAAGTGTGAAGACGTTTCAAGCAATATCTTTGTCTCAAAATACCGTTGTGGAAAGAGTTATTGATATGGCCAGAAATTTAAATGATCAGATAAAATAAAAATCATCTTGTTTCGAAGCATTTTCCATTGCCTGTGATGAGAATACGGACATTGGGGCGTAGCTCAGTTAGCTGTTTTTTTTTTCGAGCTTGCGACACGGATTTCAACATTTTTGAGGAATTATTGGAACTAGTACCGATGCATGGCACTACTACGGGAGAAGCTATATTTAATTGCGTTTATGATCTTCTGCAAAAATACAATTTACCTCAATCAAAATTGACTTCTGTAGCAACAGATGGAGCTCCTTCAATGACTGGAAAAACCAACGGTTTCGTAGCATTACTGCGAAAAAAACTAAGTGAAAAATTTCTGATGGTTCCAATATTCATCATATGCATTGCATTATATATCAGGAAGTATTATGTACGAAGGTAATAAAAATGGAAAATGTGTTGACACCTATCAAAAAATTCATCAATTTCATAAGATCTCGAGGTTTAAATCAGCGACAGTTCTCTCTGTTCTTAACTGAATTAGAAAGCGAATATTCAGGTTTATCATTGCTGAACTGCTACTTCAAAAATACAGCGCACCTACGTCACGGGATGACGTAGCATTCGAGGAGCGTCCGGCCATCACCACTAGAGGCGCTGTGCCCTCCCCTTTACTTCCTGTTATGTTTTCACTTGTACTACTACCTGCTTGCATAACCTCGTGATATATTAAAACCTATATATATTTCAATGTATTCTCAATTTGATTGAACCACCGATCCAACAAGTGGTAGCAGAGCGTGGTTCCCTAGCTCTGTGGTTCAAGTTCAGCGTATCCTCGTGAGTAAAATTCCTTCAGCGAAGCTACCTTCGTTTGCCCTCGTCGAGAAGTTGCTGCGTCATCATGGCGGCCGTTAGTGCAATAACGGCGGCGGTTGAAAAATTGAACGGCCAAAATTTCCGCTCATGGAAGTACAACATCAAGATGCTACTAATTGAGAAGGGCTTGTGGGATGTGATGTTTAAAGATGAAGATACCCAAGATGCTAAACTAAAAGCTCAAAAGGATAGAGCCTTGGCTGTTATCGCGTTGTCGATAAATACAGAACACCAAATCCACATCATCGACTGTTCATCGCCACAGGGTGCGTGGAAAAATCTGGAACAGGTTTTTGAGCCAAAATCTCGTTCGAGGATACTACAGTTAAAGAAGCAGTTTGTGAACATCAAGCTTCAAACTGGTGAGTCGATGCTAGACTATTTGAATAGATTGAAAATTTGTACGGACCATTTAAAAGAAGCAGGTGCGGAAGTCTACGATCAAGATATAGCATACAGCATGCTATCAGGGTTACCTGACAGCTTCGATACCCTGGTGATGTCGTTCGGAAATGTCGAGGACTCTGACTTCACATCGAACAAGGTTAGAAATACTCTACTCACAGAGTATGAAAGAAGATCTGCCCGAGAAGGAGCAAGTTCAGGTCTCGGCGAAGCACTCAATTTTTCAAAGGACGACACTAGGAAGACTTCCAGAAAACAAGGAGTCAAGTGCTACCGATGTTCGAATCAATTCGAATCAACCGAGACTACAAGGCGGATAAAAGCTACAGCAGGAAGAAAGACTCTTTTAAATCTCCGTCGGAGAATATGCTCATGGCTTTCAATGCAGTCTCTTCGGAAGATGAATTCATCTTGGACAGCGGCGCAACACATCACGTCTGTAAGAACCGACAATGGTTTACAAGTTTCCAGCCTACTACGTGTGAGCCCATCCAGACTGCGAGCGGCAACCTACAAGTAGAGGGAGTTGGAAATATCCGCATGAAGATGTACCTAGATACTGGAACGCAAGATGTCACCTTGAACGACGTGCTTTTTGTACCCCAAGCAAGAAGAAATTTGCTTTCTGTGTCGCAAACAGAGGATAAAGGCAAGCACATCAAATTTTGTAACCACAAGGCAAGAGTGTTCAGTGACAACAGAGTGATAAGTGTGGCAAGAAACCTAAACGGATTGTACATCGTTAGAGGTAAGCCTATCTTACAAAATGCGCACTTAGCTAGTTCAAGTCCGCCTACACTAGAACTTTGGCATAAACGCTTTATGCATATCAATGCAGACACTTTAAACAAGTTAGCTAAAAATTGCGTTGTTAATGGTCTTGAAATTTCCAAAGGAGAAATGTCAATATGCGATGATTGCTGTATGATAAAGTCAACAATGTCGCCACATAAAAGCTCTCCATATAAAATAAAAACTAAAAATTTGTTAGAGTTAGTACATAGCGATCTGTGTGGACCATTTCCAGTTGAATCTTTTGCTGGGTCACGCTATTTTCTAACATTTACAGACGATTTCTCCCGCAGAGTTACTGTTTATTTCTTAAAGCATAAAGATCAAGTTATTGAATACTTTGACATCTTTAGGGCTAGAGCTGAAAGAGAAACAGGTCATAAGATTAAACGCTTGCGGACAGATAACGGGTTAGAATATTGTAATAAAAACTTTAAACAAAAACTTGAGAGCCTTGGAATAAAACACGAATTAACGAATTCTTACAGCCCTCAGCAAAATGGCGTCTCGGAGCGTTTAAATCGTTCGTTACTTGACATGGCTAGAGCGTCAATGCACAACGCTGATTTGCCACAAAAATTCTGGGCTGAAAGCGTTAATTGTGCCGCATACATTAAAAATAGAAGCCTTTGTAGCGCTCTTGATAACAAAGTTCCTGAGGAAATTTGGCTTTCAAGAAAAGTGAGCGTACGTCATTTTAAAATATTTGGAGCTCTAGCTTATGCTCATATTCCAAAGCAAAAACGAAAGAAATTCGACCGTCGAGCTAAAAGATGTATCTTAGTCGGATATTCAACACAATCCAAAGGTTATAGACTCTGGGATAATGATTCTAAACAAGTGTTCATAACTAAACATGCTAGATTCGACGAAAATAAAGTCGGTTTAAACCAGCTTAAGGATGACGTAACGGAAGGTAGCGAGGCTAAAAACAGTTTCGTTTGGTTGCCGCAACAGGGCAAAGTTCTCCCGCCACCTGATCCTGACCTTCAACCAGGTTACGACAGTCAAGTAGAAGTTCCGTCGACTTCAGAAGTTAAAGATATAGTGGGGGGTAGTTCTGAAAATACTTTGAGCCTCCGTAGTCGTGAAATTGAAAGAAAAACACTGAATCTTGCAAATGTTGAACTAAATTTATGCGAGGTGTCTGAACCTCAAACTTTTGAAGAAGCTGTTTGCTCACCCGAATCAGATCTTTGGAAAAATGCGATGCAAGAAGAGTTAAATTTTTTAGAAGAAAGACAAACATGGGTTATCATTAATTTACCTAAAAATAAGAAAGTAATCGGTAATCGTTGGGTTTTTAAAATAAAAGGAGATTCTAAAGGAAAGGTCAGTAAATTTAAAGCTAGGCTCGTAGCCAAGGGTTACAGCCAGACACCCGATATTAACTTTAATCAAACATATGCCCCTGTTGCCAATTTCGGTATAATCCGAATGCTTTTAGTTTTGACCCAAAATGCTGGCTGGGTAAATAGGTATTTAGACATAAATAATGCATATTTATATGGGGAACTTCATGAAGAATTGTACATGGCTTTGCCACCAGGAGTAAAGTTTCAGGATTCTAAAGATAAAGTTCTTAGACTTTTAAAACCTATTTATGGGCTTAAACAAGCAGCTTTTTGTTGGAATACTACGCTGAGTCAATTTCTTGAAAAAGTGGGTTTTTCTAAAATTCCATCGTGCAATTGCATTTTTGTGCTTGATGATAGGGCAATAATGGCAATTTATGTAGACGACTTAGCGATATTTGCTGTTGACCAGAATACACTTGACGAAATCGAGGATAAGATTATACAAGAGTTTCAAATTAAAAGTCTGGGGCCCATTACATTCTTTTTAGGTGTCGAGATAAATTACGGCAAATAGAGTTTGTTTCTTAATCAAAGACATTACATACAAACTTTACTTCAAAGATATAATATGTTCGAAGTTCGCAAAGTATGTACGCCTTTAGACCCAGCTATCATACTATCTAAAATAGATTGTCCCCATACACAAGCTGAAATAGACCAAATGGCTAATATACCATATAAAGAGCTTATTGGTGCATTGTTGCATTTGTCCAATTGCACTAGACCAGATATCTCTTTTGCTACTTCGAAACTTTCCCAATTTTGTGCAAACCCAGGAAAGAAGCATTGGGAAGCTGCAAAACATGTTTTGAGATATCTATCGGGTACCATTGACTTAGAACTCTCCTATGTCAAAGGAAACAACAATAAAGTCGCAATGTTCACAGACACCGATTATGGGAGTGACACAGATGATCGAAGATCCTACTCCGGAATGGTTGCAGTTATCGATGGGAATGTCATCAACTGGCGATCTAAAAAGCAGCAATGTGTTTCGTTGTCTACCATGGAATCGGAGTATATAGCATTATGTCACAGTGCTAAAGAGGCCGTCTGGCTCGGTCAAACCCTGTCTGATCTTGGATTTATCTCGCACTTTGCCAAACCACTCACAATCTACTGTGACAATCGATCAGCCATAGACTTCTCTAAGAATAACATTGAGAACAATCGTTCCAAGCACATCTCAGTTCAGTTCCACTACACAAGAGATAAGATAAACTCCGGTGATATCGTTGTCCAGTTTGTCAACACCAAGGAAAACATGGCCGATATCCAAACCAAGACTTTAAAGAAGTTGATGCACAGAGATGCATGTTTCCAGCTGAATTTGAAGTCGCAAGTGGGGGAATGCTGAACTGCTACTTCAAAAATACAGCGCAACTACGTCACGGGATGACGTAGCATTCGAGGAGCGTCCGGCCATCACCACTAGAGGCGCTGTGCCCTCCCCTTCACTTCCTGTTATGTTTTCACTTGTACTACTACCTGCTTGTATAACCTCGTGATATATTAAAACCTATATATATTTCAATGTATTCTCAATTTGATTGAACCACCGATCCAACAATCATACTATACCGAGGTACATTGACTATCATGCTCCAAGGTTCTTAAACAATTTTGGGACTTGAAAGAAGAAATTTGTCAGTTTTTAATAACCAAGAATCAAGACATCACTTTGTTTTCTGATCAAGTATGGTTGCAAGATTTTTCCTTCATGGTTGACATAACAAAACACTTGTCGGATTTAAATTTGAAACTGCAAGGAAAGGATCAGATCATTACCAACATGTGTGACCAAGTTAATGCATTCAAATGTAAGCTAGTTCTTTGGGAAAAGCAGTTGAAAAACGAAGATTTAATGCACTTTCCGACATGCAACATGTACAAATCAAGTTTAGGTGAAACTGCATCGTATCAAAAATATGCGGAAAAAAATTTAAGTCTTAGAAATGAATTTGAAACAAGGTTTTCTAATTTCAAATCTTTGGAAGGCAAGTTTACTTTGTTTTCTTCGATTTTCTCGATAAATATAGAATCAGTACCTAATCATATGCAAATGGAGGTAATAGATATCCAGTCCGATTCAGATTTAAAGGCGAAATTCATTGAAGTTGGCGTTTCTGAATTTTACAAATATTTGCCAGCCAGATTTGAAAACACTCGAAAATTAGCATATGAAATTATGTCCATGTTTGGAAGTACTTATCGGTGCGAGCAGTTATTTTCACTTATGAAAGGAAATAAGTCTCCAATCAGATCGAGAATTACTGACGCTCACCTTGGGTCAGTTTTAAAATTAATCACTGCGAACAAGATTTCCCCCGAAGTAGGAAAGATGGTAGCAGAAAAGAGATGCCAAATATCAGGGAGAAAATATTAACTTTACTTTCTTTTTTCTTATTAGTATTTTTAAAATAAACCTACATAAATGTTACTATAAAAATTTAATTACTTGTTTTCTTTTTTTGCGGCCCACATAAACTTTTACTTTTTTTATTTGGCCCGTGTTAGGATTTGAGTTTGACATGCTTGTCGTACACTCACTCCAGCGGAGAAAAAGTACTCACAACTGGAGCGGGAACCCTTAGGAATTATATTTGGAGTGACAAGGTTTCGCAACTACTTATTAGGAAATAGTTTTACACTTCGCACAGATCACAAGCCGTTGGTAACCCTATTTTCAGAGAATAAGGGGATTCCAACTATTGCGGCAAACAATATTCAAAGATGGGCCATCATTTTATCTGTTTATCAGTACAAGATTGAGTACATCAAGGGCACCTCCAATACAGAAGCTGATGTCTTAAGCCGACTTCCCATGTTCACTCCTGAACAAAATCCAAAGGAACATGATTCAGAACCTGTGGAAATGGTTATATTGATGGAGGCTTTAGACAGTTCTCCAGTTACATCTGATGATATTCGGGCAAGCTTACCAAGATATCCTGCTTTAAGACAAGCCTTGGATCATACTCTTCAAGGTTGGAGTGAAGAAACACCAAAGGAAATGGAACTCATGCCTTACTGGAGCCGTAGATATGAACTAGGAGCCTGTTAAGGTCTGCTATTCTGGGGAAATCGTGTCATCATTCCTACAAATTTGAGAGCCAAAATGTTGGATGAATTACACAATAGTCATCAAGGCATTGTTGGTTTAAAAAGTGTCGCCCGAACTTTGTTTTGGCGGCCTGGTTTGGACAAGGATATTAAAGAGACCGTTAGACGGTGTAACTGCTGCCAAAGCCATGCCAGCATGCCACCCCGAACTACACCAGTCAATTGGCCTTCCACAAACCAACCCTGGGATAGAGTTCATATTGATCATCTGGGTCCATTTGAACAAACCCTGTGCCTCATTGTAGTGGACGCATGTACCAAGTGGATAGAAGCCATTCCTGTTCCTAACACTTCCACAAGAGAAACCATCGAACAACTACGCTGTCTATTTGCCAGGTTTGGCATTCCAAGAACACTAGTATCTGATAATGGTACCGGGTTTACTTCCGAAGAATTCAGACAGTTCATGACAAGATATGGTATCCGTCACCTACGGACTGCACCCTTTCATCCAAGTTCCAATGGTTTAGCTGAACGTGCCGTGCAAACCATTAAAACTGGTCTTAAGAAAGTACAACAAGGGAGCATTTCTCAACGCCTAGCTCAGATACTTTTGGGCTATAGAAGGATCCCTATAGCCAGCATTAGAAAGTCTCCCTCCGAAATGATGTTTGGTCATAACATTCGGAGTCGTTTGGATTTGATCTTACCAAATCCTGGTAAATCAGAGGAACCAGGTTTTAAGGTAGGAGAGTCTGTATGGTATCGAACCTACAAATCAGGACCAAAATGGGACCAAGCTAGCATTCAAGGCACTACGGGAAACCGTCTAGTTACTTTGAAGACAGAAAAGGACAAGTTAGAAGACATTGGAACCAAATACGGAGATCTCGCATTCCTGAGAAGAGAAGTGAATCTACTGAAGACCACGCCGGAGTCTCCGAGCTAAACACCGAACCAGAGGAACTGATTCTACAACGCCAGGAAGTGACATCGGAGCCACAGTCTTCTACCAAAGCAATCCAGTGTCCCCAGACTATTACACCACCAGATCCAGTGAATCCCCTCTGGAGATCTAGTAGGATTCGGAAACCACCTACAAGATTGGACATATGAAGAATTCCGCTCTTTCGAAGAGGAGAGGATGATATATATTTCATATGACTGGTCAATATTATATATAATTTAAATAATGACCGGTCAAAATAATTATTCTTTTTATCATCTTCTTCATACATCTTTTTGTTTTTCTGGCTTTGGTAAACAATGACTGCGTCGTTAGTTAGACTTTATGATTAAATTTGTTACTATTAACTACTATATTAAATATACTACTATAATAACAACTATATATTAAATACTATTAGTGTTGTCTAAATAAATTCATTAGTAAAAGCATTAATGTGAGTTACAATAATTTGTTAACAACGACGAGGTAACCCTAAATACACAACAAAAACCTTCTACAATTTAATATGCGTCTTTGCTTTTGGTTCGGGAATCCTAAATTTATTTAATTAAATTGCAAATTACAGACATACAATGGATTACTATTGGTGCATATATAATTTGAATTATGATTAATCAATTGATTAATTATTCAAAGTAACATAAGATTAATTGAGAAAGGTACAATATTTACATGGGTGTCATGAAATGTGTGGACGAATATTATCACATAAATATATGCGTGTGATGATATTGAATTCAGATTACTGAATTATACCAGTTAAATCAAAATATTTATTGACTTTAGCAGCGTTTTTTGCTTATAATTTCAAGAAGGTTTAAGATAGGAACCTGAATATTTGGAATTCTAACTCGTCTCAGGTCTTGAGCAATCTCTGAAAAAATCAATTCACAACTCCTAACAGTTTCCGATTCTCGCTTGAATTGGTGCAAGACATAAGATTTGAAAAGAAATATAGAAATTGGTTCTTCTGGGCCACCCAGAAGTCTGAAAATGTGTACACTTGCTTTGTTAATTGGACTGAAAGAATTTTCAAAATTTCATACTTCTATGTGATCGGGAAGCATATTAAAATTAAATTACAAGATTTGAAAGGCCATTTGGAAATTTGTTCGTACTCGGCAATCCTGACAACCTAGAAGTCTGTAATCTTGTCAACTTGCATTGTCATCGGGTTCTTAAGAGTGAACAAAATTTCAGATTTCTATGTGCCCTGGAAGTATGTTACAATTTTGATTACACGATTTGTGGACAGACATGGAAGAAAGTTAAATAAAAGCTTTTAATAACTTAAATCATAAAACAATAATATTCTTCAAAAACGAAGCAACCAGCAGAGTATTTTAAGAGAGTTTGGTATATATATTTTTAGATTAATAAATATTATTTTCAGAGGGTCAATTTCTGTGGAATAATGGTGTCCAGACGGCTTGGGTGACAATAAACAAACATGCCCGGCGGCGCCAGCCGCCAACAAAGGAATAGCCAACAAAGGACTAACAGAACACGGCTTGGTCTGCTACCGACCAGCTGGGTGTTTTCCTCTGTCCTCTTAAGTTGTATTAAATAAAGTTAGTTAGAAGGAGACTTTTACCCTCTCCTTTCTGCTATTTAGTGATCTTATTTAAATCCTTGCAACAGCCCTCAAAGAATCATCACAGCGAATTCTTCTACCCAACTCGCTTCAGTGTTTTGTGAACCGACTACCCGACATTTCTTCACAAAGTGGCGTCCCCGGGTGGGCTTCTGACAAGGCAAGATCAAGTGGATTAACGGCGGAGTACAAGTTCAAGACTCAAGATAAGTACCTTTTGTTTAACCCTCTGTTTATAGTGTTTTTTGAAAAATGGAAATTTTAAAAAGACATAGAAATTTACTTAGACAGCGACTAACTCGCAGCTTGAAGACGACAGAAGAGTTTCTGTCAAGTACTCCACCGATACCTGTAAAGGACATTGAATATAATAGAGAGATCATTGAAGAAACTCACAGTGAGCTTCTTGTGATCCAAAGCAAGATAAGAGACTTCATGCTAACTTCAGACGTTAGCGAAGAGGAACTAGAGCAAGACGATGAGGAAGCCTTGCAATATACCCAGAGATATAAGAGGATATATAAAAAATTCTCGCTCTTGTTGAACCCAGGATCACTGCATCCAGTCCCACGACCAGTGAAGTGAGCTTCGCTTCTAGCTCACACCATAGAACTGTAAAACTACCCAAGATAGAATTAAAGAAGTTTACAGGAGAAATAAAAGATTGGTTGGGATGGTGGGCACAGTTCAACAAGATACACGTCGATCCTACTTTAGAAGACAGCGACAAGTTTCAATATCTTGTGCAATCTATGTCGCCGGGAACCAGAGATAGTAAACTGGTTGATAGTTACCCCCTGACTGCCGAAAATTACCCCAAAGTTATAGAAACTTTGACAGAAAGATTTGGAAGGCCTGAACTGTTGCAACAAGTCTATGTCAGGGACCTTATCCGCCTTATGATCGATTGCTCCTTCAAACAACAGTTGAAGGTGACTTCATTTTATGATGAGTTGGTGACTAATTTGAGAGCATTGGAATCCTTAAAGATTGAGGCCAGACAGATGTCTGTATTTATATTTCCAATGATTGAGGCATGTCTCTCAGAGGAACTCATGAAGGCTTGGCAAAGAAGCCCCCTCCATGATGTCAAGATTGATGCTAATGATTCGACTCAAACTAGAGTTGACCTAATTATGGAGTTTCTCCAAAAGGAAGCTGCAGCAGAACAAGACAGAGCCTTAGCTGGATCCAAGTTTGGACTTAGATCTCTGAAATAGGATAGAAACGTGGGCAGACAATCACATCCTGCTAAGATACCTACGGCCTCTGGACTATTTGCTGGACGTGCCCAGAATTGCATCTTTTGTAATGAAGATCATAAAAACACAGAATGTCTTGCTGCGCGCAGAATGAGCATTAAAGAAAGAAGAGAGCGTATTAAAAACGCTAAATGTTGTTTCTCCTGCCTCCAACCAGGTCATATCTCTTCTAATTGTAGAAAGCGCATAACTGAATGTATTCGATGTAAGAAGAAGCACCTTGATATTTTATGCCCTCTTAATGCTCCTGGACGAGAGTCAGCGGATGAAGACAAAGAACAGGTGGAAGACTGTGACGTTTCTCCTACAGTTGAAAACGGAGTTTCATTCTCCGGTCTTAGCGCTTCGTCTCTGATTTTGCTACAGACTCTGAAGATTATGGTCGAAGGTGCGACTTCGGCGAAAGTAGTGCGTGCCCTCCTTGACACAGGTTCCCAACGATCCTATATTTTGTCTAAAACTGCCCAGGATCTCGGACTATCTCCCATTGGCCAGGAATCACTTACACATGTGGTGTTTGGAGGTCATACTAGTGAAAGTGTCCACCAAGAATACAGAGTCAATTTGGGTCATGCATCGGAGAATTTTAAGATGGTAGCGAAGCTTCTTGACCAACAAAAAAATATGTGGTAACCTACCAAGATTGAGCCGCGGGCCATGGTTGAAAGAACTCAAAGCCCGCAGAATCTGGGTTCCTGATATTGGAAAGGATGACATGGAAATTGAAATATTTCTAGGATGCGATGTGTTGGGATCTATTTTAATGATGAAATCTTGTGTGTTGTCAAATGGCTTGACTGCGTCGCAGACGCGTTTTGGATGGACTTTAATGGGAGAATGTCAGCCAGGTAGTGACGTTTCACTCGCTCATCATGTTACAACGATGACATTTCGGAGAGCAGAATAACCAATCTGTGGAATCTCGATGTTCTTGGCATTATGGATCCTATTGAGGTTAAACAGAGAGATCAGAGAGACGTACTGGCGCGTCGACATTTTCTAAAAACAGGCCAACATTCTGTTTCTGGAAGATATGTTGTTTCCCTCCCGTGGACTGTAGAGAAAGCTAAAATCGCGAACAATAGGGAGGTTGCTATGAGGAGATTAGAACAGACGACTAAGAAATTAATCTTTTTGAATCTTTATGAGGACTATGATGATATTTTCCGAGGCTGGTTGGATGATGGGATAATTGAGAAAGTCCCAGCTGAACAACACGACGCTGAGGCCTTCTACCTGCCTCATCGTCCTGTGGTGAAACTCTCCAGTGGGACTACGCCTATCAGGCCTGTCTTTGATGCTTCTAGCAAGGTCTATAGATCCCCATATTTAAATGACTGTCTTTAAAAAGGACCTAACCTCATAGAGATTATTCCCAACCTTATGTTAAGGTTTAGAAATGGCAAGTTTGGTGTCGTGGCAGACATTAAGAAAGCGTTTCTGCAGATTGAGGTGAATGAAAGGGACAGAGATTACCTGCGTTTTCTGTGGTATTCCCAAAATGGAGAAAAGACAGAAGTATTCCGACATAGACGTGTCGTTTTCGGTGTTAACTGTAGTCCTTTCATTTTGGGGGCAGTAATCGAATACCACCTGTCTAATGTTCGACCTGAACATAAACCGTTAGCTCAGAGGTTGCAGAAATCCTTTTATGTGGACAATTTAGTCACAAGCGTGAACTCTTTTGAAGAGTTACAATATCTCAAATTGACCGCAACGTTTATCATGGATAATGTTCAGATGGAGCTAAGCCTTGGGAGCATAGCCTGAACGTGGCCTCCGATACTTACCCCTTTGAAAGAGCAGAGATATCTAAAGTGCTTGGTATATTTGGGATAAAGGGGATGATTGTTTGTCATGTGAAATTTCCGTAGCCATACCCCCCAAGATAACCAAAAGGAGTATCCTGTCCTGCTTAGCTCAGATATATGACCCTATTGGATTTCTGAGCCCAATATTAATAAAGCCTAAAATTCTATTGCAAAAAGCTTGGACTTTAAAGTTGGCATGGGACGACGAATTGGACCGTCTCTACAAGGATGAACTAAGCCTAGGGTTCGACGACCTTCAGCTGCACAAAGGCATGGCAATTCCTAGGAATTTCAATCCATTGATGGTACCGCAGAAGGACTGGCAGATACACACGTTTGTTGATGCTAGTAGTGAAGCTTATGCTGCTGTGGTCTTCCTCAGACACAGGTTGCTGACAAAATTGAAGTGCATAAGATGGCGGCTAAGTCTCGAGTCGCTCCTCTCAAGAGACCTACGATACCAAGACTGGAACTTTTAGCCTGTGTTGTAGGAGCACGATTAAACAAGATGATCTTTGAAGCTCTAGAGTTAAAAGATATCAAAAATGTATTCTGGTCTGATGCCACAACAGCCCTCGCTTGGATAAAGCGCGATGATCAGTGGGGTACCTTTGTCGGGAATCGCGTGAAGGAGATATGTAGACTTAGTGATCCTGAAAATTGGAGATATGTTCCTAGCGAGTGCAATCCAGCTGATTTACCCTCCAGAGGATGCAGCCTCTCCCGACTGATACAGTCTAGATGGTGGGAGGGCCTTTCCTGGTTAAAACTCCCCGAAGAATTTTGGCCTTCCAGGTATAAAGACCTGAATGAAGAAGAAATCTGTGCGGAAAGAAAGAAAACTGCAAAAAATACAGACTAGATCGGGAAGAACCGTTTGTATACCCAACCGATTGGACGATTATTATTGTTTTTCTGTGTGCCTAGATAAAAACAGGTGGGAGTACGTGGAATAATGGCGTCCAGACGGCTTGGGTGACAGTAAACAAACATGCCCGGCGGCGCCAGCCGCCAACAAAGGAATAGCCAACAAAGGACTAACAGAACACGGCTTGGTCTGCTACCGACCAGCTGGGTGTTTTCCTCTGTCCTCTTAAGTTGTATTAAATAAAGTTAGTTAGAAGGAGGCTTTTACCCTCTCCTTTCTGCTATTTAGTGATCTTATTTAAATCCTTGCAACAGCCCACAAAGAATCATCACAGCGAATTCTTCTACCGAACTCGCTTCAGTGTTTTGTGAACCGACTACCCAACATTTCTTCACAATTTCTGTGAAAATAAAATACATATATTAAATATTTTAATTTTTTGAAATTTTTAAACTAAATTATATGATAATTTTAATATTAAAAAAATAATAATTATTATTATTTAAAAAAATAAATAAATAATTTTTATATAGTTGTATTTTCAATTTTTTTTTAAATAATTTATTCATAGTTGTATTTTCACGGCCTATTAATTTTAAGAATTTATACTAAATAGATTTTATTTAAAGGCATGCCCTAAATCCCATTAAATTATCCTAAACGTGAAAAAGTCCTTAGTCGGTATTTTTCAAATATTTTCGCTGAAAAAATGTATGAATGATGATGAATATAAAAACAAAGAAACTTTAAAAGTTCCCTCGCCGCCGCTATTTTAACAACACTTATTTAAGGTTTATATCATAAATAAATTTGAAGAAAAAAATAACGATTACAAATGGCGACATCTAGCCATAATTCAGATAATTTAAGAAAAGAAAATGTGCAACCAAATTCTGTTGGTGATCAAGAAGAAGAAATCAACTGGGACGCAGCAAATGAAGTTGAACTTTTAAAATCCATGTTGGGGCTAAGGCCTGTTGGTAAGTTTTAAAATTAAAATATCTAATAAATAAGATAAATTAGAAATCCATATTAGATATCCATATCTCATTATAGAAAATAACTAATATCATACAAAATATCATTTAAAAAAAATTGAAATAAATATTTATTTTTTTCACCATTTTATAGAAAATATCTGTAATTTCATATATATGATATTTTTATATTTTTTTTGAATATTTAAACCCTTTTTTAGAATTAAACCACACTGGAAACAAAGTAGGTATTAAAAAGTTAAGTTACACTATCAAAAAAGGCATTTAAAGCCATTATGTTTTTATTAATAAAATTTTTCATATTCTTTTTTATAGGCCAAATTTAAATTATTCGGTACTGTTTTATAATATAGTATAGCATATGGAGATTAATAATTTGAAGATTTGTCAAAGAATAGGAAAGTGAAGAAAAATAATGTATTTGGGTTGGGAAGCATAAATTTAGTCTTGTCCAAAGCTTTTTGTCCTTGCAACAGTTCAACATTACAGAGCACACACCTATTTCTTGACTTAATTGTGTCTCTAAAAATACCATTTGTCATTTCTCCATTAGTGATAAAATTTGCAGAACAAATTATTAAATATATTTATGGAGCCTGAACAAATTAGTTTCTACAATTAATGTGCAAACTCTTTCTCTCACTATTACTACCACATACTATATAACTATTTTATTTAAATCATTTTTGTTGTATATAGGAGTTTCCAAAGCATTCCATATGGCGTGCATCCTGAATCAATTTTCAAAAAGGACCAGTTATAATATATCATCAAAGGTAATTTGGAGAAAATTGAAAACAATGTACGACCTAAAAACATTGGTAAGTTTAATCTCTTATCTTCCTTTCCTTTGCTCATAATCATATATTTTGTATGTTTAGGATGAAAAGGATAAAATCCCTTTTGATACCACAACAGAAGATTATGAGCCACCTGAGAATATCTTAGAAATAGCTAATGAATTGGCTAATTTGGAAAAAGAGAATGCTGAACTAGAAAATAAGGAAGGCAAAAGCAATCAAACAGAACCGAAAAAAGAAGTGAAAAGAAAGTCTGTACCAATGCCAAAGGCTGAGCCTACGGTTGAAAAAGTGAAATCTAAGAATGCTGAAGGCCAAACCAAAAAGAAGGATGTACAAAAAACTGGCAAAATATCTTTTCTTAAAGTTCCAGTAGGAAAAGGAGTAAAGTCAAAGCATTCAGAACCTTTGAACAAATTTTTATCTGTAGATGTAGCTGATGCCAAAACTCCAGAGCAAGAGCAAAAAGAAGTGGAAGGTGGCTCAAAGACAGAGGCTAAAGAAAGCAAACCAGTAGCCAAAGCAACCAAATCTGAGCCTAAGTCTCAGCCTACCAAAGGGAAAGGAAGGAAGAATCAGAAATCTGCAAATAAAGGGAAAAATTAATGGTTTCTAAGGAGCTCAACAATCCGCATTTTCTCGCAACTGAAGATAAGGATTAATAATATTCTCTTTCATTTAATTATTAATCAAATTATTCATTTTAACTCCAATTTCAAAAGTGTAGCAAAACATTTTCAAATTATTTTTTCATATCATTTTAAAAGTTATTTATATATATAAAAATCAAAAATCTCCCTTTTAAAATATCATGTTCTATTTTTATATGTAATATATGCATAACACAAATTGCTTGCATCTAGAAAATAATTTGATTTTATTTAGTATCTTTCATAAAAAATATTGGAGAACTTGAATAATGAGCACCTTGGGGTGACTCTCATTCCAATATTGAACACTATTAATTTTAGTTATTCATCTTAAATAGTATATATATTTGTATTTCCCTCAATTTAAAGCTCTAATTTTATATTTTATGGCATGCAATATTTAAAGTATATTTGAGACAAGGATTTATATAGTTCATTTCAAATATATATTTTTAAATAATGTGTATATAATATATTGATGTTGTGTATTATACCTCTGCCTTTATAAGATATGCCTCATTCAGTTTACCTTTAGAGCAACTTTTTTTTGACAGAGAAATAACATCATTCTAATCTTTTCTTGTATTATGTGTCCAACATGGCTGTTTCCTTGATGTTTCCCAAAAATAGATTTTGAAAATATTGCTTGTTTAATTTGTGAATTATATAATTGCCTAATTGTTATTCTACCTTACCCCTGTATCTTTTTACAATATCCTAATAAATAATTGGTGATATGATCTGACTATTTCAATTCTTTATAAATTTTGTCCATGAGACCTATCAAATGGTAAAATGATTTCCATATTTTGTGACAATATTTTTTGTTAAAATATAAAATATATGTGAAAAAAATAATTTTAAAAAATGGAAAGGTCATGTGCTCCTGGTCAAGAAATGCATTATTTGATAAAAATATATGTAAACTTCTACCTTTAAAACAACACATTGGAGACTTTGGTCTGATTGTAACAATGTAGCTTCTTTTTTTTAGTCTTATTTTCAAACATGATTCCAGTTTGGTATAAATATCCATAACTGAAAACTTGAGATTCCTACAGGAAATGTTGGTGCTAGTTGTTATAGAGGCTTTTATTGGATCATCCATTAAAACAAATAGAACTTCATATCTTAGGAACTACTGAATAAAAAAAAGCAAAGTAAAAGCAGAAAAATACATTAACACCAATTGATGAAATTTAGGAGATGATTTTATTTGTCTAAAAATGGCAGTTCCCCTACCTGGGATGTGTCAGCAAATAAGGGGTGGTAAATCTGAATAGATGAGAAGCAAGAAGACCAAGTAGAAGCCATGCAAAAAAGATAAAATGCAAGTAAAATAAGTAATAAATAAAGCGAGAGGGAATGGAAGGTAATTCAGCAAGGTTCTCACGTGATTTCTAGGAAATTTGACAAAGGGATTAGCCTTCCCCATTTCCCACATCTTGTGTACACAAGCTATTATAGAATCAAAGTTTAAAAACACAGTTCTAAGACTTCTGTCCAGGTTAAAGAAAGATTTAATGAATAATCTAACATCTAACATGGTATAGCTAAAGTTCCACCTAGATTCTATATTTGAATTACTTTAGGGTTCAAGACATTGACATTCCAAATTAGTTATACGAGCATGGACAAGGCAAAGAAGAGACATGCCATAATAACATTGAAGTGTTTTTCTCATTCGCCTTGACCTGAGGTTTCTTTTATGCTAAAGATAGTCTTAGCCAACCCTACCAAGAGAGACGTATCTTCCCAGAATTTAAACTAATAAATAAATATTAGGCTATGGGAAGGGAAGATTGATTTATCAAATGAAGTTAACAAATAATTGCACACAAAGTGTTTTTATTTTAAATGGTACATTTTGATATTATAAAGTATGTGCATTGTGCATACTCACAAAGCCTGGAGAGTGTAATGTTTTACCATTTATCGCTTCTCTCCTTAACCTAGTTATATATTTGCCTATATGCAACTAGATCATTGATAATTGCATCTTCTTCTTTCTTATCTCAAACCATGATAATCATGGTGGGTAGTTAGCGACTGCTTTTACTGTAAGCGCACCACATGTCTACACATGTTAAAAGCAGTTCGACTTTGCACTTACAAATGTGCCAGAGCCCCGTTTGGTTACTTGCATTCGCTGGCATGCGGGAATCGAACCTGGGTCGTAGTGGTCAAAACCAAACGGTTTAACCAGCCTTCCACCGACCCCATTGCATGCCTAGGAATGACTTCCCTTCCAAATAATTTTAACACCTCTATTTTTATAGTCTTCTATGTGAAGGAATAATTGGATAAGTGTTTTCAAGCGTAAAGTACTATCTGGAATGTTGGAAACATAAGTGGATAACGCACACAGAACTTGCATTGATTGTTGGTACTTGCCTCACTCCCCACCATGTTTCACACTATCATTATGGTAGTCTGTAATAAAGCATAGGCAACTAACTAAACCAATTTAATATGTGACTTGGAAGCAGCAATTTAAACAAACTGGTCTCTATTTCTTTAAGTACAACAAGGCATATTAGCTAAATTAGTAAAAGATAAATTCCCTGACAAATGAGCCCCTCAATGCACAGATTGATTAACTCCATAAATAATCAGGAAAAAAATGTTTACTTTTTGTTGAAAGTCTAAAAATCTATATGTCATATAGATTTTTAGACTTTCAACAAAAATTAAACATTTTTTTCCCGATTATTTATGGAGTTAATCAATCTGTGCATTGAGGGGCTCAAATAATCCTCATCCTGCAAAGGGGGAATTAGGGGCATCAGTGTCCTATGTGGCCTACCCTTGTACTTCCTTATTGACACACTTCTTTATTGCCAATTGCACCACCAATTTTCATAAAAGGCATAATATTAAGAGAAATGTCTCTGTTTCGGATATAATGATTTACAAGGGATATCGCAAAATTTTTATATCTGAAACAGAGACATTTCTCTTAATATTATGCCATTTATGAAAATTGTCAGTGCAATTGGCGCTTAAGAAATATGCTAATAAGAAAGTAAGAGGGTAGGCCACGTGAGACACTGACACCCTTAATTCCCCTTATATCCTTAGAACATAAAAAAAAAATTCTTTAAAACAATCTAAAACAAAAATATATATTTGATTACTCAATAGTCATATCTAAATACATATAAATTTTAAATACTATAATTACTTGTTTAGTCAAGGGTTACACCCTTTTCTTTCAAATATTCTCATCAACTTATCCCCCTCTATTGTTCAAAATAAAATTGTATTTTAACCCTTTGAAAACCAGGTTAAAGCGACTAAATTGAATACACTAAATACCGATCATGCACACATGCATATTTAGACACAATGCTTTAAAATACATAAATCTTTTGGGTTGAAATTGTTCAATTGAACATTATTTAACTAATATTACTCAAAGATGAGCAGCAATATAGACATATTTAATTTGTATATCTGCAAAGTGTATTTTGTAAAACAGTTCAATCAAGGGGGAGGTCTGGTCTTATGGTACAAGTTCTAAAAAAGCAAAAGTTTTTTTCTATCATCCTGTGTTTTGTGGTCACTGCACACTAAACAATTCTTTGAATCATGTTTAAGGGTCAATATCTGGTGCATGAAGCTTGTTATTTAGTCTTTCTTAATCAATGAGTGAGCTCACAGCAAATTCATTTAAGTGTCTTCAAAGTTAGAAAAGAAACATGATCTATATTTAAATCCTTTCTAATTAAAATCTATCATCACTTTAAGGCCATTTTCTACCATTATTTTTGTAAATATGGTAGTAATTTATCTCACCTACTTTTTTAAAAATCTTTTGTTGCAATATACTTGAGGATATCACTGTTGGAGAATAGAGGTGTAACATAGAAACAATTTGGAAAAAAAGATTTTGTGAAACATGTTTTTGTAAAGAATGGTGTGTTATCTATTAATCCAATCATGAGATATTTCAGAAATTCTGGACATAGAAATGATTCCCATGTTCAAAATAACATCAGAAAAGCATAGAACTAGTTTATTGTAACTAGGTTCCTCTTGTGCCAATATAATGGAGAACTCTAATTTTTTGGGGTTTCTTGTTGGGCAATATATTTGTTTCTTCAATATTTGTTGATAAAACGGCTTGGTAAAAATAGAGTGAAATTATAAAATGGTTTACTTCTTTTTTTCATTAGTGGAGTGGAAAATGATGCGCTTGGTAGGTCTCTCATCAGCTTCTTTTACAATCTCCCTTTTACAATCAGAATTGTCCAAAATTGATTATTTATATCCAGAGGAAAATTTCTGTATATATATTACCTTAATCAATTGACTATTATTCAAAAGTATCTGATTCCAAAAAATCGGACTTGTAAAATGTTATTCCCCTGCAATCGGTAAATTCATCTTTGAAAAAAAGTGAAATTACAAATACAAAATCAGTAGTAAAACGAGCAGAAAGCATAAATATCCACAGCGCATCTAAATGAGTCATACACCTTAAAAGACTTCGTTCTAAATGTAGAACTGTTATGGTTGTTTCTGAGAATTTATTAGCCCATTTGTTTGGGGCTTGTGAGACGGGGAAATGGAACTTCAGGCAATGGGACTCATGCATGGCTGCGATCGTTCCATGAGATGAGGAACTGGTGCTCAAAGGTTTAAGCATTATTTTGTTCAAAACATATACATTTAAAATTGCTTCTACAGCCCTTTTACTTCAATGAATAAAAATTTAAAGAAGGAAAGCATGGCAGTGGTGAACCCTCCAAGCGGTTTTGTCATTTTAATTTCCAGATAACTTCAATATTGTATTCAACTGATTAATTATATACACCCTGCATTTGCTATTTAGTACAGTGAATTGGTGTTTTGAAAGACCTATGTACATATGCTTCTAGGACTGCAAAAGTGTATATTTAAATTAATGATTTAATGAATTGAGCACTGCTCTTCTGCAAAATCACAAAGTAAGCCTGATATTGGCAACATTTAAAATATCATCAACTCATGTGTTATCAATATCATCAACATGTGTCCCCTATCGCTGAAAAATAAAAATTTCTTTCAATTGTTATTATTTGCCAAACATATATTTGAAATATATTTCCACGGCACTTATACTACATTAATTAAAAATTGAAAGAGGGAAGGCATGGCTCATCAGTGGTGAACCCTCCAGCAGTTTCATCATTTTCATTTCCAGAACACTTCAATATTGTATTATTCTGAATTTTTAAATACCCTGCATTTACTATTGAGTACAGTAAATTGGTGTTTTGAATGAGCTATAGACATATGCTTCTATGACTGCAGAAATGTATATCTAAATTAAATATAAATATACATTTTAACATTTCTGCAGTTTTATAAGCATATAACTCTAGTACTTTCAGGACACTAATTTAATGTATTCAATTGCAAATGCAGGTTATATAACAATTCAGTCTAATACAATATTGAAATGGTCTGGAGATTAAAATGATAAAACCATTGGGAAGGTTTATCACTGATGAGCCATGCCTTTCTATTTCAATTTTTATTCATAGCAGTATAAGGGCCGTAGAAATAGATTTTAAATTTATATGTTTAGGAAAATAGCACTTTTAATATATTTCTATTTTCTTTGTATTTACCTAGCTTTAATATGATAAATGAAATATGCAAGAAAATAAGGCCTATTCTAAATAATTTACTAGTGTGTGACATTTTCAGTATCAACATTGTTACCATCATCAGACAAAAGAATAGAATTTTATTTTTATTTTATTCTTTTGTCTGATGATGGTAAAAATGCTGTTACTGAAACGTCACATACTATTAAATTATTTGGAATAGGTCTTATATTCTTGTATCTATAATCTATAATCCGAATTGTGCTTTATCATTTTTGATAAATGAAATATAAAGCACATTGAAAATTTTTTCTAAAAGTCTTCTTCTTTCTTATCTCCACTCAATCATATTAAGGTATCAAGCTTGTAAAGCTTGAGACTTTTGATGGTGTCTGCCGGGGAAGAGTAGAGCTCATCAATGGATGAGTCAATGCAGTCAATGATGTGTTTTGGGGTTGCAGGTTGAGAATTGCACTTAGTACATAGTGGGAAAAGCTTGCAACCATTCAGGAAAGTCATTGTCTGTAGATGACCAGATTTAAGTCTGGAAACCAAAAACTTGTTCTCTTGGGAGGACAGAACCGGTGCTTGTCCCTCCTTCTCTGTACCAGTCATGTGCAGCATTAGATTACCATTATTGCAGGCATTGGGTTTTGATGGTACGGAGGTCTCTTTCATCTAGTTGGGTGGTAGATTCTCTGACTTCAGGTAGGCCAAGAGCTACAGCCTTTGCCAGAGAGTCTGCTAGCTCATTTCCAGGAATTCAAATATGAGCTGGAAGCCATTGCACTGTGACAGAGCTGTTGGCTGGGAGTTGGTTTACAGACTTAGCAATGCTCTTGAGGAGGGGTTCTTGACTGGAGAAGCAGCTTTGAAGGGTGTAAATGGCTGCTCTTGAGTCAGAGTAGATTATTATTTTGCTTGGCGAGTTGATGTTGATATCTTTTAGAGCCGTATCTATTTCAGAAAGTTCAGATTTATAAACTGAATGGCGTCTAGGGTGGGAGAAGGAGATTTTTTGCAGGATCTTATCTTTGTAGATAGCAATTCCACTGCCAGACAGTCCAGTTTCAAGTTGGCTATCGTCAGTGTAAATTGTGATGTCAAAGAGGGAGCTATTACACTCAATGATTTGGAGGCCAAGAGCTTTAAGTAATTTTGGCTGAGTTTCATGTTTGTGGGGATTGGCTGCTAGATAAGGGAAACAGGTAAGTTTGTTGCGAGTTCTGTGTGGGGGATAGGAAGTTCTGTGTTCGGGGTTTATTGGGATGTCGAAAAGATTAGAGTTGTGAGCCAGGTTGAGAGGGGTGGGTGTTTCAGTCTTTGATTTGGGACCCAATTTCTAATAAATTTTCCTATAAGATGTTCGTTTGAAGAGTTAATCTTTTTAATTATAAATTTTGAAAACCATATTTTTCTCCTTAGGTGCAGGGGAAGAAGGTTGGATTCGAGTTCAGCAATGCGATTTGGGCAGGATCCTCAAAGCCTGCTGATGATTTTACCTGCACTTGCTTCGATTCTGTCTATTTTGGATAGGTTGGTTTTACTTGCATTGATTCAGGCTGGTGTAGCATATTCCAAAATAGGTCTTACAAGTGCAAGGTATGTTGTGCGTTAATATATTGGCATTCGCACCCCAGTTTAAGCCTGATCTTTTTTTCAGTATTTTGAGCCTATTTTGGCTTTCTTTATCATGGTGTCAATATGTTTTTTAAAAGTTAGAGCAGGGTCGAGTGTGACACCAAAATATCTTGGGGAATCTGAATATTGGATTATTGAGTTATTCAAGGAAATATTTGGGGTCCAGTGGCGAAGGGGGTTGTTGATGGTGAAGAGGCTAATTTCAGATTTGATTATGTTAATAGATAATTTCAGTTACTGAGTTACCTTTTGCAGATTTTTCATTGCTTTTTCAGAGAGTGTTCAGCCTCAGAGAGGTTATTTTTGGAGACCCAGATGATTATATCATCTGTGTAAAAGGCTATTTTAGCTGGTGGTTTGATGAAAGTGTGTACATAATTTAGGTGATTATTGAAGAGACTAGGGCTCAGGATTGATCCTTGGGGTAGACCTTGGTAAATACGAGTGATTTTTGAATTGATCTTGTTGAAATTAACCTGTATGGTGCGTTTGGATAGAAAATTGGAGATCCAACTCAGCATACTTCCCTCTATTCCATGTTCATCGAGTTTGAGAATTAGCTTTTCCTTCCAGACTCTGTCGAAGGCTTGGGAAAGGTTGATGAAGGCTGCTATAGTAGATATTATAGGTTTATGATAAAAGCTGTCCTGGATTTTTAGAACGAAGTAAAAGATTGAATCCTCTGTGCTTTGATATTTTTTTTAAAGCTCTTTGATGAGGGTCTAGTAGGTTGTTGAGGTTAAGATAAAAAGTTAACCAATTAAGGATCATGTGTTCCATTATTTTGAAGGGAATAGAGGTCAGAGAGATAGGTCTGTAGTTGATTGGGCAGTTCTCAGACTTGCCTTGTTCGTGGATGGGGATAATTGTGGCATGTTTCCACTCTTTAGGGAGGGTAGATGAGCTCCAACTATAATTGAAAATGCTTAAGAGTTCTAGTTTGGCTTGGGAACTGAGATTTTTCAAAATGGGTCCAATGATGTTGTCAGGCCCAGGAGCTTTTGTTGGGTCAAGATGACCTAAAGCTTCGTCCAGTTCATGCTCTTGAAAAAGTTTACTGAAAATATTGTGGCTGGGTTTGGATTTTGCAAGGTTTCTGGTAAGCCTAGATTTTCTGCCTATTATTTTATCCTGTAAATCAAAATTGTTTTTCAGTGGAGCTGTAATGGTGGGCAAAATAATTTACTATGCTGTATTTACCTGTAAGGGGATTTCCAGAATTATCCTTGAAAGTATTTGAGCTGATGGGAGTGCTTGAGAGCATGTAGTAGTCTCCATAGTTTTGTGTCGCTGGTTTTTGGGTCAACTGAAGAACAGAGTTCAATCCACTTATTCTGTTTGATTTGGTCAGCCTTAAGCTTAATTTTTGCAGCAAGGTGATTGTAATCTCTGATGAGGAGGATGTTGTTGTTCTCAAAAAGGTCTAGGTAAAATTGGTTCTTAAAAGTCTTGAAATTTGGCTCAATTGTGAATGATGAAGACACAAAATCCTTTTTGATTCTGAAATGTAGTTTAGGCCAAAGTTTTTGCTTTTTAATATAATTTTTCTCTAGGGGTGGTGAGATAGGAATATCTTCTGTAAACACTGTTATATGTTCACAAGGGAATTTAAACACAGTTCACTATGCTGCTAATTAAATACCTGGGACACACTTTAAATTCATACTTTTGCTAAATTGTATTTTACACACTCCTGCATGTCACACTTTATTTTAAACTGAACATGTACATTTAGCTCATTATAAAGGCATAGTCTTAGATTACAGATGTCTCCCTGTAATTTATCATTTTATATATCAATTTTTTTCAACAATATATAAATGGTTTAAATTCTTTATATAAGGAACTACAGGGTGTACCAGGTAAATTGGGACTAACTTTGACAGTCCATAAAACAAAAACTACTTGAGATTAAAAACTTGTTTTTTTTTTTCATTACGTAGCCATATTCATGTAAAATGCAACAGTACATGTGTGCGCAGTGTAGTGATGAACAGTAACCGAGAATTTGAAAATCGAGTTGCCATCATCGTTGCTCTGCGCGCCGGAAGGAGCCCCAAAGAGATAGTGGATTTTCTTAAGTTGCCCAAAACCACTATTTATCGTGTCAAGAAGCAGTTTGATGAGGCCGACAGTAACAAAGAGGGGATAGCTACAAGGAAAAAGCACTCGCGTCGATCGGACAGGGTAAGAGGCGAAGAATTTGTCAAAAATGTCAAGGAGAAGATTGATGGAAACCCTGGGAAGAGCATGAGGGCCATAGCCAAGGAAATGGACGTTGGCTCTATGACAATTGTCAGAACTATCCATGAGGACCTTGGTCTCAAGTCTTATGCCCTTCGGAAAGGTCAGTTGCTGACTGAGAATATGAAGAATAACAGAAAAGGAACGGCTGCTGCCCTCCTCAACAACCTGAAACACGACTCTTTTGGCATGCTAAGGTTCTTCTCTGACGAAAAGAACTTTGACGTGGACCAAAAGGTAAATCCCAGGAATGATCGCTGGATCTGTAAAGACCCCTCAGAGATACCTGTCGTGATGCACACGAAATTTCCTGCCTCCGTAATGGTCCTTGGCGTTATCAGCAGTGAAGGTGATGTCATGCCTCCCCATTTCTTTGAGAAGGGCCTTAGGATGAACGCTGACACCTACATCAATGTTCTGGAGACCGTTGTGAAGCCTTGGATGGACATGGTGGCCGCAGGAAGGAAGTATGTCTTCCAACAGGACTCAGCTCCAGCCCATAAGGCAAAAAAGACACAATCGTGGCTGACACTTAACGTCCCTAGTCACTGGGGTCCTGATATTTGGCCCCCTAATTCTCCATTGGATCGTCGCCAAGGCCTGTGCTTCATTCCGCACTCGCCTCGAGACTGTTGTAGCTAATAATGGAAACTTCATTGAATAAATAAAAACTATATCCTTTTATCTACTACTGTGTCAAATTTCATTCGGATATTTTAATTTTTACTTGCAAAAAATTTCAGTTAAAATACCATTGTTGAAATTCCCAATTTACCTGGTACACCCTGTATTAGAAAAAGAAAAAGAAAATCACCAAAAATATAAGAAACACATCCTTGGTGATTTTCTTTTTCTTATAATTGTCAAAGGATTTTAAGTTACAATTACAATTACAATTATTTTTTTTCCAAAGCGCTATATTCCGCAAGGGATACTTGCGCCAAACAAGGAGAAAAGTTTATTTATATAAGTTATTTACATTATTCAACGCATGAAAACATTAGAGATCAAGATTTTGTAGAAATTTTAGAATGTATTTACAAAATGAATTGAACTTTAAATATGATTTTTTTATCGGAAATCAAATCGTTAAGTTCACAAACAACTAGTTCATTCTTCATTCTATAATCTTGAAATGCTCGGCAATCAATCAGTAGATATCTTGAGGTTTGTTCCTCCATACCACAAAATCAACTTGAATCTTCCACTGCCTTTATTCTATTTAAAAAACTTTTGAAATTTCTGTGGTTTGTAACAAATTGAGCATTATAAAAATTTGGACGAAAGTATTTAGGGATTTCTTGGGGAAAAAAGCTTAAGAAAGTATTATTTGCTTCGTTTTTCAGAACATTCATTTTTGATTTGAGAAAGGTATCTATAATTCCTGGAATAAATGGGTCATAAATTTGTTGATCATCTGTGGATAAGTTTCTAAGATCAGATATCATGATTCTGGATTCGATAAAGTCTAAGATCAGAGGAATGTTGGCCAAACTATGAACACAGCTATATGATGTGGATTTATAGGCTTGTATACACCATGTTAGTATTTGATATTGGGTTGAATTTAATTTTTGTAAACATTTTTTATTTAAATATTTGAACCAAATTTTGGCTCCATATGTAAGTATTGGTCCGAAAATGGATTTATATAAAGTTAGCCTTTTCTGGGTGCTTAGACCCCAAGATTTCCCGCAAATTGAGAAGAGATAAATTTTAAAACTTTTGTACGATTTACTATTTCTTCTATGTGGTATGTAAAATTTATTTTGTTTCTTCTTCTGTGATTTGCAATTATTATTCCTAAAATTTTGGTCTTCAGAGTTTGTATGATTATTTCATTATTAAATTTGATTGGGATTTTTTCTTTGTTATGTAAATAAAGTATATTAGTTATTTCTAGACTTATTTCAAGTTTGTTACTCTTACACCATACATCAATCGTATTTAATGCCTTTTCTATAACTAATTTCAGGTCTTTGCAATTGTTGTGCCAGCATATAATTGATACATTATCCGCATAACATACCACTTCACTATTAGGAACTTGATATTTGATCAAAAGATCGTTTAATAATATTATCCATAGTAGTGGAGATAGCATGCCACCCTGCGGACATCCCTTTGTAATTTGTTTATTTATTGTTAAGTTCTCATATGTAAATTTCGTTTTCCTTGATTTGAAATATGATTGAATAGTCCTTATTAAACTTTCCGGCAAATTATCTTCATCTATTATTTTTAAAATCGCAGGCCACCATGCGTTATCGAAGGCTCCCGCAATATCTATTGTGACCAGAGCTGTCAGTTCTTTGGTTTTGTGTTCCATTATTATATTGATTATATTATTCAAGGCTGTAATAGTAGATTTTGATTTGATGAATCCATGCTGTTTGGGACTTAATAAATTAATAAATTGTTTTGCATATAATATTCATAAATTTTCTTTTTAATAACTTTTCATAGATCTTAGACAGATTAGATGTTAACGAAATAGGTTGATAGCTTTATATTGATTCGACGTTAGATTTGTTTGGTTTCATTAGAATTTTTAATACTGTCCTTTTCCATTCCCTTGGAAAATATCCCATCTGATTACATTTATTTAATAACGAATGTAGCACCAGAAGTAACAGAGTCTGCGTATTTTATCATGTTATTACTGATATTATCTTGACCTGGTGACTTTTTAACATTGCTATTGTCAATTAGATATTCTATTTCTTCGGTATCAATATGGATAGCGCTTGAATTCTTTAGAAAAGGTTCGTAACTTCTAACCAATTCTTGTTGATGGTTGTCTTGATCAATTCTGTCATCTGCAATTAATACATTTATTATGTCTGTAATGCATTTTTCTTTTTCTGATTCTTGATTGTTGTCTATTATGGGAAGTCCTTTTTGCTTGTTTGAGGATTTGAGCTTTTAGAAAATTTTATATGAGTTACCAAAAGGATCATTTGGTTCATTTTCTTCAATGAAAATTTTCAAACTATTTCTCTTTGCTTTCTTTATCATATTATTAAATTTGTTTCTGACTTGTTTAAATCTTATTGCATCGATAGTCTTACTGTGATAAAATAGTTTCTTACATAATGAAAATGTGTTTTCATTTGTTCAAGTTCTTTATTCCACCATTTTATACCTGCATCGTATGTGTAGTTGTTTGATTTTACTTTTAATGATATATAAGCTTCTTCTATTATGTTATCTGTGAGTTTGTTTAAAACTTTATCAATATCCGTGAAATTTTCCACCATATCTGCCTCGTTCTTTAATTTGATAAATTCTTGATACTTGAGATTTTTGGAAAAATTTGTCCAGTTGGCGTGTTTTTCATTGAATTTCCATGTAGAATTCTGTTTATCTTTTATATAATTAAATTTTGAGTGAATTTCAAATTGAATTGCCAAATGATCAGAAATATTCGTCAGTGATGAGGTGGACCAATTGCCTGATCATATTTATTGAAAGTCTATTCGAGATTGTTAGATCTACTATACTTGCCCCTCTACATGTTGGAGTTTTATCGTTGTGAATGTACAAGTGATTTTCATTTATTATTGTTTGCAATTTGTAACCATTTGAATTTGTTATTTTATTGAACCAGTTGGATGACGGGAATTGAAATCTCCGCATAGGACTATAGGGTTATTTGAAAAAGTAATAATCAAGTTTCTTATAAAATCTAAGTGAGTATCATTACAGGAATTGGGATGAAAGTAAAAATTTGCGATTACTACAAACGAATTTGAGGTTATGACAGATATTGCAGTACAGAATTGATTCGTAAAATTATCTAATTTCTTGAATTTTATATTTTTATTTACCATGATTGTTGCTGTGTAAATAATTTCTGAAGTCTTTGAATAAATTATTGGTGAGTCCAAATCAAATATAACCTGTTTATTTAAAACATGGTTCTTGAAATAGTATAATGCCGGGTGGATTATTATTCGTTAAAATTGTAAGTTCATTTAAAGCTGTCATACTTTTTCCAATATTCTGTTGTAAACATTTTATGTTTCCTCTATATGGTAGAGCAGTGATCACCATGATTACACATAACTAAATTTTTAATTAAAAAGGCATATATTGGATCAAAAAAATATTGGATTAAAAATAAAATAACTAAATTTGTTATTCATTCCTCTTCTGAACCGATGAGATATTGAGTTCTTCTCACTGTTCTATCAACCTGCAATTTATATTGAGGACAGTCATTTGTATTTGGTTTATGGTTAATCGGACTATTCCTAAGTCTTGGATGCTTTGAACAGTTATGACATCTTAGCTCTTTTGTACAGACGTGATTGCCCTGGATTCCACAGATGCAACATATTTGTACATTTGGACATTCTTTTGTTTTATGGTCTAGATTAAATTGAAAACAATTTTGGCATTGTTTTACTAGGATTTTATCTTGTATCTGACAACGTTCTAGGTCTGTATATAATGTATTGTTCATTATTTTCATAAGTTGATAGGCTTTTGGGGAAACTCTCAGGACTATGCTTTGGGTTGGTGTGTTAGATTTCATTACGAATAATATCTTGATTTCATCTTCCATTCCGTTCAGCTCCTGATTCATATTACAAATCGTGTTTACAAATGTGGTTGTATCGGTTAGTTTGGAAACGTTTTTCACCACCACTGTTGGATCTCTTTGCTTTGACACAAAAATTTTGCTTATTGTTTTTAATTCCTCAGATTTGTTCAATTCCTCTTGAAGTGAGTTCATCT
Source organism: Cordylochernes scorpioides (assembly GCA_030710605.1). Taxonomy (NCBI): domain Eukaryota; kingdom Metazoa; phylum Arthropoda; class Arachnida; order Pseudoscorpiones; family Chernetidae; genus Cordylochernes; species Cordylochernes scorpioides. Next base: position 156,189,390 of record CP092886.1, read on the forward strand.
CTGTCATATTAGGCAATTTTATAATTACTGAGCTTCTTGTGTTAAACATTTTGTTGATTTTTATCTTTGTGCCCCTGTCTCTAATTTTCTTTATATCCTTAGAAATAGCCTGTATTATGGTTGAAGTAGGTTCATTGTTGGCTGGTGTTTTGCCATAAGCGTGAATTCTCTATTTTGAATTTGCTGATGTTTTACGATCAAATCTGATACATTTTCTCCTTTTGCAATTTGTGTTTAAGAAGGTCTATAAACTGAAATATCCTTTGCTATTTTATCAATCCTGCTGTCCATTACCTCTTTGATGGCTTCGGTTATTGTTTCTAGTGCAAATTCCTTTTTTATTTCTGTTATGGAGGAAATACCATCTTTTATTTGGTTTATATTTGTGCCAAGAAATGTCAGATCATTTTTGGTTAAATTTTTTTGAGTACTTTTAAATTTATTTGTGAAGTATTCAAAAACTTCATCAAGTTTTAATTTAATTGAATCTACAGCTGATTACATTTATTTAGTTTCTCGTATAAGAATCTAAAATAAACAGCAGTAAATTTGCATATTTTTATAAAATGAAATTTTTGCATAGAGTTTGTGGTAGTAAATTTAATTGTGTTTATTTTAAAAATCCAATAGATTCAGCAAAGAATAATGTAGTATTACAATAACTAATAATTAACTGAATATATAATATATAATAACTATGATATAAACAATTTTCAAAACAAATATTTACTGGAGCCAAGGCGACACGCAGCCAGTCGGATCAGCCCCCTAGCCATCTAAGGATTTTAAGTTGATAAATAAGGAACTATGATAGTCACCTCTAGTTTTTGAACACCAATCACTTCAGGAAAAACCAGCCTCTTCCACAACCAAATTCAGGTTCTTGAAGCTCATATTTAGGAATGCTGTTCGGCTCACAAGATCTTCACAGTATTTAAATGAAAAGAAGGATAATCGTAAGTGCCATTTTCGCCTTTTTATTATTTTTTATCACCATATAGTTTCTTTGGCATCTGAAAAAAATGTTAGAAATTTTTATCACATGTATGTTGTAGAGTGTATTCTATATAAAACAAAAGTAATTATATTCATAAAAATATTATTTGCTTTTGATATGCAACTTTATTTGTTTTCCCATTAAAAATATCAACAAATCAGATTATGAGACAATTACCTTGTTTGTCTTAAACATTGAAAAATGGCGCAATTAAAGGAAAACTATGCATTAATTGAAAAATTTAATAACCACAATAATGCCTCATAGTCTTTCAAAATGAGAATGCTATTAATAGAACAATTAACACTTAAAGCCCGGCGGACGTATATTTACGTCCGCCCTAAAAATGCCAAAAGCCCGGCGAACATATATTTACGTCCCGCCTCTTTAAAAATCGGTATAAAGTACGTTCCTCGGGATTTTGGGTACAGCGTCCTTGAAGTGTCCATCAACGATTGGCTAGTTGCTGACACGTGTTCCCCTCCTCCCCTCCCCCCAGATTCCATTTCTGTGACTCATATACCCACCTGCGGTTATTTGTTTATCTTCTACTGTTTCCTTGACGTAGAGTGCTGCTCTCTTTTTTGTTCTTCATTCGCTCGCTCTAAAAATGGATCCCAACATTCCCAGTACCTCAGGGATTGATTTATTCAATGTTCCTGAAGCTGATGAAGAGTTTGAGGATTATTTCCTAGCAGATTCTAGGTCTGAACTAGATTATTTTATTGAAGATCCTCAATTTACTTTGGAAGGTCTAGAATCTGATACAACTGAAATTTATTATGAAGAAAGTGAGGAAGAGGTAACTATTTTTATTTTTCTTTCATCCTATTCATATATTTCACCTTTTTTTTTTTTTAGCAAATAAGACAACCTACCCCTGAAGATGAAGGATGGACCGAGGTAAGATTACCTTTGGAAAAGCCTACATTTTCTGGAACCTCTGGACCAAAGGCAGCTTTCTTTCCTGGAACTCTCTCTCCATATTCAGTGTTCAAGCAGTTTTTTGATGAAGAATTGTTTAGAACGATAAAGTTGGAAACCAACAAATATGCAAGGATGGTGATTGACAAAGAGAGAAAGAAAGGCCCTTTGAATCCTAGGGGGTTGTTGGCAAAGTGGAAAGCTGTTTCAATTGCTGAATTGAAGATATTTTTGGCAATAATCATTCATATGAGCCTTGTAGTAAAACCAAGGCTTAGAGAATATTGGTCAAACCACATTGGAATGAGGACAGCTTTCTGCAAATCGACTGGAATGGCAAGGGAAAGATTTGAGGCCATTTTATCAATGCTCCATCTGAATGATAATATGCTATATATTCAACATGGACAACCAGGATATGATCCAATTTACAAGATAAGAACCTTATTTGATTCCCTTGTCAATAAATTCTGAACCTGGTACTCGCCTGATGAAAAATTGACAATTGATGAGGCCATTTGTCCTTTTCGTGGACGGGTTCATTTCCGAGTATATATAAAGGGCAAACTTCATAAATATGGGATCAAGATTTATGAGATTTGTGAATCAAGTACAGGGTATACCTGTAACCTGGATATATATACTGGAAGGCATCCTCATCAAGACCTCCAATATAATTCTATATTGAGCTTATTTGACAGGATTGCTGAACCTTACTACAAGAAAGGCCACATCATCTATTTCGATAGGTGGTTTTCCTCTCCCCAACTTTTCAATCATTTATGGGAAAAGAAAACACTTGCAGTAGGAACAGTCAGGCATAACAGAAAGGGATTGCCAAAAAAAGCTTTCTCGAAAAAACTGAAAAAAGGTGAAAGCATCTTTTGTCAAAACAGTCAGCTTCTCGCACTGAAATGGCGTGACACCAGGGATGTCTTTATGATAGCAACAACCCAAGATTCTAGCATGATCCAGGCTCAAAAGAAAATAAGAAGACAGCCTCAAACCATTTCGATAACAAAACCTGCTATTGTAGTTGACTACAATAAAAATAAGGCTGGTGTCGATAGAAGTGACCAATTTATGGCATATTATCCTTTTCATCGGCGTACTCTAAAGTGGTGGAAAAAGCTTTTCTTCCATATTTTCGGCCTCACTATTGTCAATAGCCATATTGTATATAATAAATTGACCACGGGTCGAAAATTGCCACTTAGAGAATATCATTTGGCTATCATGAAAAGGTTGATGGAAGAAGCAGGTACAGAAATTTTGGATGAACAGCCAAGTGCATCTGGATCATCAGAAAGGCTGATTGGAAAACATTTCCTCACCAAAATCCCTGCTACTGGCAGGACCACCATCCAGAAGAGGTGCAAAGTTTGCTCTGACAAAGGAAAAAGATCTGGTAAAAGAGTGAGGAAGGACACCAGCTATATGTGTGAGACCTGTCTGGTTCCTTTATGTATTGCTGACTGTTTCAAGGCCTTTCATACAAAAGAGAGGTACTGGGAGTGATTTATATTAAAGTTTGATTCCTCTTCAATCTTTTCCTCAGAAAAAAATTCGTTATGTATATTATTTTTATATATTTGATTCATGGAGTGGATTTGGTCAATTTGTATTTTTTATCTCTCTTTTATGTACATATCTCTTATAATTAACATGTATAAATAATCTTAAATTTACATTAAACAATAATTTTGAAGTGTATATTATTGATTCTCATTATAATATTTTATAAATATCGAGTTCTTAATGATTTATGAATTTTTAAAAAACACTCAAAAATTGAACGTCCCGGGAGATTACGTCATACCTGTACTTACGACCTTCAAGTGTTAATAGCAACTATCAATTAGTGCCAAAAGATCGAACTGAAGACTTTCAAAGAAAATATACATTAGCATTTGAACTCATTAACTTGCACATTTCTGATTCTTTAATCAATCATGTTAAATCCCTATATACAGCTAATCTATATAGTATGGGATACTCTAAAGAAAACATTTATGAAATAAATATATATCGTATATATATCCATGTGAAATATTTCCATTTAGAAACTAGTTTCAAATAGCTGAAAATGGTGACATAAATCAACACATTAATGAAATGCTAGAGATGATTGAGCAACTTAAGGGATTGGTGAAGGATTTAAAATTCTCACATAGCTGCTTTGTTCTCTACCAGAAAGTTTTCTACCCTTAATACTGCTTCAGCAGCAATATACAAAGAATATTTAACACCAGAGTTTATTAAACAAAAGCTCTTAGGTAAACATTCAAGAGCAGTTAACCTTAAAGTACTCCAAAAGTAAACGAAGGCTTTTCAAGGTGTTATTGATACCACAAAGAATTGAAACCATTTCTCAGGTGAAAAAAATATATATTACTTCTATTGAAAGAAAAATAAACATTCAAATGAAAATTTCTGATTATCAAATTCTAATTAAAAATGTTTACAAATTTTTGAAAATAAAAACAAAACAAATTTTTGCAAGCAAATTGAAGCAAGACAGGATCAAGAGGTTGAACCAAAGAAATTGTACCATCAATGCCAATCCCAACAAAAGAATATAATATAAGTGATTGGATAATGGATTTAGGTGCTGCATCACACATGACCAATGATATAGCAAAAATCGATAAAAGAAAAGAAAAACAAGTTGTCATTGCAAATGGAAATGAACTTTCAGTTCAAGAGAAAAGAGAGAAGGATTAATCATATTTAAACATTAAAGAATCAAACAAGGTAAAACTGATTGATATTCTATATGTCCCAGAGCTGTCTGACAACCTGGTAACCTCAAAGAGATTTACTATAATTTCACAAACAATATTGTCACAATTTCTTATCTTGATAGTGTACTTGTCAATGTTTTAGCCTAAAATTATATCTAAAAACTCTTGATTTTAATCAAAACCAAAAAGACTTTGAACAGCCACAAAGTGAAGAAGCTTATTTCTTCACTTCACAAAATCTATACAAGAATAGATATTGTCTGATGATGTGGCATTTAAAACTAGGAAATACAAATTTTAATGCAATCAAATATTGGAAAAAATAAGAATTGGCCAATGGATTTAACATCAATAACTGCACCCATGGAATTCACCAGCTACATTAAATATAAGCTCATTGAAACATCTTATCCTGCAGATAGTAATTACAGAGCCAAAATTCAACCACTTTATTTAATTCATAGTAGTATTTGTAGTCGTGTGCCTGTCAATTTGAAAGGTGGAAATTAATTATTTTAACCCTTATTGATGACTACAGTTGGTTCACAAAAGTGTATATGTTGTCTTTGAAGGATCAGGTTTTACCAGGAGAAAATTTATTTTCTCTCAAACAAATATATTTGGTAAAAAGATAAAGGTTATTTGAACTGATAATAGAAGAGAATACACAAATTATGTAGTTGAAAATATTCTTAAAGATGAAGGAATAGGAGACACAACAACTGACAATTCCATATTATCCAGTTCAAAATGGAGTTGCAGAATGGAAAAATAAAACACTGGTATAAATGGCCAAAACCATGTTACAGGATTCCAAGATTGCAAATGATCGTTGGGGTGATGCTGTTATTACATCCACATATCTTCAAAACTACGTTTCAAACAAGGAAATAAAAACACCGTATTGTTACAAGAAGAGCACTTACAACCTCCGCCAGTAGATGGCGCTTTCGCCTGTTTTGCATCTGCAACTGATGCGGGAGTCGCCGACTGCTGTGATCCCGTTTCCTGGGGAGGTGGCTGTAAATATCTTTTCATATTGGCCCCAGGAGGTGGTGTGATGTAAATACCCGTTGTTTATTATTCAAGTTATATGTAATGTTTAGTAATAAATGACAATAAAGCAAGTGCTTCTAGTCTCTGTCCCGCCTCCTGTCATTGCTCTCGCCATTGCCATCATCGCCGGGCTGCTGCTGCTGCTGCTACTACTCTTCTGGTAAGTCTCTCGTGTCTCCCCACCAGTGGTAAGGCCGAGAGATACTGCCAGAGGAAGGGAGTTTCCACTTGAGCGGTGGAACTCAGGACGTCTTTGGGGTGCCTGCAGGGAGGAGCTACTCCGCGGCGGAAGAAGCGAATCGTCGCAAGAAACTGGAGGGATCACGCGCAACACTGGTGTCAGAGGTGGGCTTCTTCCTCGTGGAAGTTACCAGGAGGCTCCTTTTGAGATTTCTTTGGTTGCTGACGAATGCCCACTGAGACTAGAGGTCAAAAAATGGCCTCGGAGCAGAACTTGCTGGCCACAATCACCTAGATGATTCAAGGGCTTCGGGAAGAGAAAGAGGAGGAAAGGCTTCTTAAAGAAAAAAGAAGAGTTCTTAAAGAAGAAGAGAAAGAGAAAGAAAAGCTTCTTAAAGAAAAAGAGAAAGAGGAAGAAAGGCTTCTTCAACAGCAGGAGAGGGAAAAGTTCCACCAGAAAGTGACAAATTTGGAGATTAGGTTCCAGAGTGAGATCGGGGGGGGGGGGGGTCCGGCAGCCTTAGAGAATAATATTGGTGAAGTCCGGACAGAGTGCAAGAGGCTGGAGATCGAGCTGGCGCGCATGAAGAGTCTAGAGGGTGCTGTGATCTCCCCTACAGGCCGCAACATACCTCCGCCTACCTTTGAAGGACAAACTTCCCTCAAGGGTTTTAGGCGACAATTCGAAGCAGTGACTCTCAACAATGGCTGGGGAGAAACCGAAAAAGTGACAAATTTGATTGTGGCTCTTCAGGGACCGGCCTTAGATCTGCTTCAGGCGGTTCCGCGTGCAGATCAACAGAGTGATGCGATGTTGATGGGAAAACTTGAGTTGAGATATGGAGAACAACATCTAAGGCAAGTATACCAAGCTCAACTTAAGCTAAGAAGACAAAAAGTCGGGGAAAGTTTGCAGGGGTTTGAAGTTGATGTCAAGAGGCTCTGTCATCTGGCCTACCCTGGTGCTCCCATTGATTTCCTTGACCAATTGGCCGCCCAGACGTTTATCGATGGTATTCGAGACGTAGAAGTCCAGAGAGTGTTACGACTTGCTTCTTTCGATAAATCAAGAGAGGCGCTGGTCCGCGCCCTGGAGGTGGAGGCGGCCTACCGAGTGAGCGAATCGGGGCACCCACGGGTCCATGGTGCAGAATTAATTGCGGAGCAAAGCACCACTGGAGGCGGTGGGGAATCGGACGCCATTAAGGAGATACTGAAGAGACTAGAATGGCTAGAAGAGACTGGCAGGCCTGGCAGACGATCGGCTGGGCCCTGTTTTCGCTGTGGACGATATGGTCATCTGAAGAGGCAGTGCACCGTTAGACTGCCCGACCAGAGACAGCTGGAAAACTAAATTCTGCCAACGTTATGGGGCAACCGTTGGCTGTGGTGAACCCGCCCCACAATATTGTGTCTATCCGTGAAATAAAAAGGACCTATGACACTCTGATGATAGAAATATTTGTAAACTCAATAAGGATGAAGGCCACTGTCGACACTGGGGCAATGGTTTCCCTCATAAAAAAGGATGTGATAAGGAGCGCGCCAACTCCATTGCGGCATGGCATGATGCTGAAAACAGTAACAGGAGACACATCGCCAAACTTGGGAGGACTTGACGTGGAGATCTGCCTCAGAGGAATTCGATTTAATCATCGAGTGCTGGTGGCGGAGATTGATGACGAGTTCATTCTTGGAATGGATATCCTCAGGAGACAAGATTTTACGTTCGATCCAATGCAAGGAGTTTTGACATTGGGCAGCGAAAGCTTTGTGCTGTCAAAAGAGGGTCAAAAAGATGAAGGAGTCCGACTGTTTGCCTGTGAGGATAAGCACATTGATGGAAACAGCGAGGGGGTGGTCAGGGCTGTCGCGGAGGAGCCTTTGGGATGTTGCATTGGATTAGCGGAACCAACTGATAACTCGACGAAAAATCTCTTGGTGGCCAGAACACTCGTCAATACTATTCACGGGAAAGTCCCTGTTAGAGTGGCCGACGTTTTTTTTTAGTGGAGTTCGCATCAGAAAAGGAGACCTCTTGGCGACTTGTACACCCATTTCAAGAATTTCTACGAAAGAAGACGGTCAACACAAAATAATAAGGCAGACGAAGTTGGAACTGGACTTAAAGGATCTGTCGGAAGAAGAGGCTCGGAATGCTCGGGCGTTTCTCAAGAAGAACCAGGACGTATTTTCGTCTGGAGATGGAAACTTGGGGAGGACAGATCTGGTCCGGCACTTGATAAATACTGGCGATGCTCGGCCTATCCGGCAACCACCTAGACGGCTGCCTATAGCGAAACAAGAAGTGACTGGATTATTAAGGAAAATGAAACGGGACGGAATAATCGAGGAATCCAACGGCCCTTGGTCTTCGCCCGTGGTTCTGGTGACAAAGAAGGACGGTACTACAAGATTTTGTGTAGACTATAGGCGGCTAAACGACATAACCAAGAAGGACACTACCCCTTGCCGCGGATCGATGACACTCTAACAACACTAGCCGGGTCGTCATGGTTCTCTACTCTAGATCTCAAGAGTGGGTACTGGCAGGTTGGCATGCATCCAGAGGACAAAGAAAAGACAGCGTTCAGTACAGTGAGCGGGCTCTATCAATTCACGGTGATGCCTTTTGGCTTATGTAATGCGCCGGCCACTTTCGAAAGATTGATAGAGCTCGTACTTAAAGGTTTGACCTGGAAGACCTGTTTGGTTTAGCTTGACGACATAATGGTCATGGGCAGGACTTTCGAGGAACACCTTCGGAATTTGCAAGAGGTCTTCGATCGATTTAGGGCAAACAACTTGGCATTGAATCCAAAGAAATGTCAACTATTTCAGAAGAGTGCAAAGTTCCTGGGTCATAGTGTCCACTGAGGGAATCAGGACCAGTGACGACAAGATCTTCGCCATCAAAAATTGGCCCGAACCAGGAGATAAACATGAATTACGGAGCTTCCTTGGGCTGTGTACGTACTATCAACGCTTCATGGAGGGATATGCCAAAATTGCTGCCCCGTTGCTCGATTAACAGAGGCCAGGGCATCATTTCATTGGAATGAAGAATGTGAAAAAGCATTACGAGCTCTAAAAAGAAGCCTTTGTTCCAGTCCAATTTTGGCGTATCCTCAGCCGGGAACAAATTTCATTTTGGATACGGACGCCAGTAACCTTGGTATCGGAGCTGTGTTATCCCAGGTTCAGGATGAGGATGAACAGGTTATTGAATTCTTTAGTAGGGTACTGACTAAAGCAGAACGGAATTACTGTGCCACGCGGAAGGAACTTTTGGCTATTGTAAAAGCAGTGGAGCATTTCCATAAATATCTTTATGGGCAGAACTTCCTGATCAGGATAGATCTTGCCGCCCTCACGTGGCTGTTGCGGATGAAGAATCCTGAGGGCCAAGTGGCGAGGTGGCTGGAAAAATTGCAGCAATATCATTTTCAGATCAAACACCGGCCTGGAAGAAAACATAACAATGCAGATGCTCTCTCCAGAAGACCTTGTGGCGACTGCAAGCATTGTGAGAGAATTGATGAACATGAAGTAACCTCAAGGAGGACAACTATGGTGCCGAGTAACGATTGGACCGCTGAAAGTTGTAGGACTATCCAGCAACGGGATCCCAACATCGGCCCAATCTTGGAATGGAAAGAAAGGGGGAATGAAAGACAAAGCTGGGAAGTTATATCCGACAAGAGCCCTGAATTGAAGACCTTGTGGTCACAATGGGACTCCCTCAGTATAGATAACTGACTGCTGAAAAGAATTTGGGAAAGTGCCGATGGAAGGAGTAAAACCATGCAGCTAGTAGTTCCTAAGGTCCAGGTTCCCAATGTCCTACGGGAAATACACGATGGGGTCTCGGGGGCTCATTTTGGCATTAATAAAACGTTAAAGAAAGTTAGGGAGAGATTCTATTGGGTCTACTATCACGAGGATGTGGAAAGGTGGTGCAAAGAATGCGACGGGTGTGCCGCAAGCAAAGGACCAAAAACTAGGTCCAGAGGAGTGATGAGGGAATACAATATGGGCGCACCATTTGAGAGAATCGCGATCGATGTGGCCGGTCCATTCCCAGTCACAGAAGGCGACAACAAATATATTATGATCGCCATGGATTATTTCACTAAGTGGCCTGAAGCCTACGCAATCCCAAATCAGGAGGCTACGACGGTTGCGAAAGTTCTAATGGACAACCTGATTTGTCGGTTTGGAGTGCCACTGGGATTGCATTCGGATCAAGGACGAAACTTCGAGGCCGGGGTGTTCCAAGAATAGTGTAGGCTGTTGGGAATTCGGAAGACAAGAACTACTCCCCTTCACCCCCAATCAGATGGAATGGTTGAAAGTTTCAATAAAACGATGGAGGAACATTTGTCTAAAGTTGTGGAGCAGCACCAAAGGGATTGGGACGTAAAACTGCCGCCATTTCTTATGGCGTACCGAGCCGCCATTCACGAGACAACTGGGCAGACACCGGCCAAGATAATGTTTGGAAGAGAATTACGACTTCCATGTGATTTGGAGTTCGGCAGTCCTGGGGAGCCGCTGGCAGAGGTAACTGATTATGTAAACAATCTGAGGAGTATTCTGTTGGAGACTCATGAATTGGTTAGGGCCAAGATTCGCACGGCAAGCCACCAGATGAAGACTCGCTATGACCAAAGGGCGAACCACGATGGATTTAGACAAAATGATTTGGTATGGCTGTTTGATCCAAAAAGAAAAAAAGGACTTTCGCCAAAGTTGATGCCAGTTTGGGAAGGGCCCTACAAGATCATCAAAAGGATCAATGATTTGGTCTACCGTATCCAGCGAAGTTCTAAATCAAAGGCCAAGGTGGTGCATTTGGGAAGATTGGCTTGTTACCAAGGAGATAGGACTAATTGGACCTGATCGGGACAATCTGGTTTAAGGGGAAGGTAGTGTTACAAGAAGAGCACTTACAACCTCTGCCAGTAGATGGCGCTTTCGCCTGTTTTGCATCTGCAACTGATGCGGGAGTCGCCGACTGCTGTGATCCCGTTTCCTGGGGAGGTGGCTGTAAATACCTTTTCATATTGGCCCCAGGAGGTGGTGTGATGTAAATACCCGTTGTTTATTATTCAAGTTATATGTAATGTTTAGTAATAAATAACAATAAAGCAAGTGCTTCTAGTCTCCGTCCCGCCTCCTGTCATTGCTCTCGCCATTGCCATCATCGCCGGGCTGCTGCTGCTACTACTCTTCTGGTAAGTCTCTCGTGTCCCCCCGCCAGTGGTAAGGCCGAGAGATACTGCCAGAGGAAGGGAGTTTCCACTTGAGCGGTGGAACTCAGGACGTCTTCGGGGTGCCTGCAGGGAGGAGCTACTCCGCGGCGAAAGAAGCGAATCTTCGCAAGAAACCGGAGGGATCACGCGCAACAATATGAATTATTGTTAAATCGAAAGCCCAACTTTAGTCGTCTCCTAAGATTTAGATGTAGAGCTTTTGCCTATGTTAACAAATTTAAAAGTAATGAGTTGGACAAGAGAGAAATTGAAGGCATATGCATTGGAAATGATCAAAGAAGAACAGGTTATAGGATACCAACATTTAAAGAAAATGTAAATAACGAGCCATTCAGATCAAAGATGAAATTCGTTGACCATCAAAATACTTTGAATATTCATCAAATCAAAATTATACACTAAACATCCAAATTTTCAACAAAGTGAAGAAAATTCTAAATTCATAGATGAAGTAGAGAATAAAAGTAACCAAGAATTGAATTCAGCAACAAAAGAAATCTAAAGAAAACTATAAACTATAAAATAAACTCGCCTGTTTCCCTTATCTACCAGCCAATCCCCACAAGCATGATACTCAGCCAGAATTACTTAAAGCTCTTGGCCTCTAAATTATTGAAGAAAAAAGGTCCCTCTTCGACATTACAATTTACACTAATGGTAGCCAACTTGAAACTGGACTGTCTGGCAGTGGAATTGCTATCTACAAAGATCCCTGAAAAAATCTCCCTTTCCCTCCCTAGAAACCTTTCAGTTTATAATTCGGAACTCTCTGCAATATATATTGCTCTAAAAAAATCAACTCGCCAAGCAAAATATTAATCTACTCCAATTCAAGAGCAGCCATTTATACCCTTTACACCTGCTTCTCCAGTAAAGAACCTCTTCTCAAGAGCATTGCTAAATAGTAAACCGACTCCAAGCCAACAGCATTGTCACAGTGCAAAGGCTTCCAGCTCACATTGGAATTCCTGGAAATGAGATAGCAGACTCTCTGGAAAAGTCTGGAGCTCTTGGCCTCCCTGAGGCCAGGGAATCTACCACCCAATTGGTTACTACATGGACAATCAATGGCAATAAAACTTCTTGAGAGCAAACAAATCAATTCTAGAACTTAATGTCTTAATGTAAAGCTCCACTACTTGAGGAATCTACAGAAGGACAAGCCTATAAATTCAATCTACCAATCTACAGATAAATAAATTCAATCTACAGAGAAAATGGGAGTTGACACTGACAAAACCTCTATCAAGACTAGCCTTTGAAAGAACCATGGTAAGCTGTGTCTGGGCATCTTGACTGGAGTTTTTTGGGGATCACAAGATGTTCACAGTTATAAATGACATAGTGATAAATGTAAATACCTTTTTACCTTTTCATTATTTTTGTCATCATATAGTTTTTGGAATCTTCTAAAAAACATTTGCAATGTTTATTGCATATGTTATAGTGTATCTTGTATAACACACACTCAATTGATTATTTGAATTAGAAAATTATATTCCTTTTTAAAAAATGAATAAATAAAAATAATTCAATTTATTGCTTTTCCTTTCAATACCAACAAATGTCATCACACTAGATCATCTATCATATCTAGCTTGTCTTCTATGGCATATATATGGAGAAACCTCCCAACTTCTAATGTTAATTTGATTGCACAGCAAAAGCGGCATCCAATGGAGGCCAGAGAAAAAACCTTTTTAACCTTATGTTACAAGCCATCTCCAACATTTAGCTTCAATTTTACAAGTATATGACATAGCAATCAATTATACTAAAGGTAAATAAAAATTTTGTTACGCTGACTTCCTTTAAAATGTAATGAAGGTTTTTTTAAAAGAAAGATGAGAAGAATATCATGATATTAGAAAGGTGTATCATAGACAATAATATTGTTAAAGAGAAACCCTGAAATACCTAGATCTGAATAACCTAGTCAAATAGAACAAACTAAATCAAAAATGATAAAGCACAATTTGGATTATAGATTATAATAAAAGAAAATAAGACCTAATCCAAAAAAATCTATTTTTTAAAATTCTTTTGTCTGATGATGGTGACAATGTTGTTGCCGAAACGTCACACACTAATAAATTATTTGGATTAGGTCTTATTTTCTTTTAAACTAAATCAAACTTTAATAGAAACATTCCCTTAGAAACATTTAAGAGCATATGCCCATGAGTTAAAAAAAAAAAAAAGATTAATTTGAGGTAGTTTATACTTCAAGGAAACTTATTCTGGGGAACACCTGTACTCAAGTCCTAGAGCTTTGCATCAAGCTAATATAGGAATAATAAAAATAAAGATATTTGCCATAAACTTTATGTGGTGTCAGGATTTAATGTGGATGTTGAAAACTTCTTGAACAAATGCAAGTCTTGCATTCTAAATATATCTCCTCCTCAATCTGAATTTGCACTGTGACCATCAGCTAAACAACCCTGGTCAAGAGCATATTGGAGGATGCAGAAGAATCAATTCAACACAATTATTTGTTAATAGCTGGTGGCCTAAATAAATTTAAATAGGTATGAATGAATCTTTACTAGAGGAGAGAAAAGTTAAAAACAAAAAAGAACTCACCTGTATGTTAAAGTGTTGTGGCAGGGAGGCTAGCACGATTCCCCATTCAACCAAGACTCAATTCTGATAGCCAACTGACTGCTGAAACAAACAGTCTGGGGTACAAAACCTGATCAACTCTACTCCAAGCCCAGAAACCCATGGACATCTCCAAGGAGATGGCATGCTGCCGGAGCTCCCCACTGACCAGGAAGTGTGTGAGGGTCTACACCAAGCTTGGTGTATGAGAGCTAGAGAATGTGGCCAATTAATTATTCAAAAAGGCTATATAGTGCTCGAGCCTTTCTACTGACACCCATCCCACTTGCTACACTTAGACCTCGAGTCCCACAGTGTTGGAGGTAAACCGACTGAGGTGATTTAAAGACCTTTCAGGCTCGGCAGACTTGAGATGACCAGGCAGTAACAGAGCCTGGAGTTTACCACAATGACTTCCATCAACGACCTCAATAAGTCTATCAATAAAGATAAAAATGAAAGCCAGAACCCCCCCCCCCCCCCCCAATAAATTTTAGAACGTCAGGCATGCAATTTTCTTTTGCTTGTTCCATTTCAAGGAATATACAATTTCTTA
>CP092886.1:156203826-156213955 GCA_030710605.1 Cordylochernes scorpioides
ATAAATAAACACTCACACACAATACCTATTTTTAAATATGAAAGCTTTAACACTTTATAAGTTCTTTCAATATAAAAAATAAAAGACTTAGAAGACCAGCTTGAACACTTGGATGCAAAGAGCAGAGAAGTTCTTTCAATAAAATATATATTTTTAAAAACAGAGTTCATAGGTGGCATAGCATGCTTTTGGCCCAGTAGAGAGCACCAAAAAAAAAAAAAGAAAAGAGATCAGTACTACTCAGCAGAGGGAGGATAGATGTAGTAAAGCAACAGACCCATTTACAGCTTGCTCCAGGCGAAGTTGTAGGGCATGGGCTTTGAAATGGAGGCTTCGAGACAGGCCTCCATTAATCCCCAAGAGAAAGTTAGCTCTTCGATGTTCTTGACAGTGCCATTTACTATACCTAATGCCATAGGTGATGTAGACAGGCCTCGAATCGCCTTTTGAGCCTTTGGAGGGAGCTTGTGGAGGTTCAATCCTGTTGCCACCACTTGCCACTACTTCATTAGCAAGGGAGAAATCCCTGCAGTAGGGCCGCAGCGCCGCGAAGATGTTGGGTCAGATTTTCCACCAAACAGACCCAACAAAGATGTAAACATTCTTTTACATCATATGTATATGCACGCAGTGTCTCGCCAAAAGTGTTTGGTGTCCAGATGGAAGTCCCACAGCAATGGCCAACGGTGGTTCAAAGGCCAAGCCAGGGGAAGACACAGCCCTGAACGTGAATCCCAAGATCTGCTATAGGAAGATGACATAGGCCCTGATTAAGTAGCCAGAAGCCCGATGCAAACAGAAGCAGAAGAAGACCAGGAACCGGGGAGACATTCAGTTGGAGACGATGTCTATACCGTTAAAGTTCACCCACAGTCCAACACAGGATCTACACCAGAAAAGGACTTCGAGCATTCGTCTTTGTTAAACCAACCATCTCTTCACCTCCTTTTTCCTTTCCTTTCTTCCTTCTTTTAATTTGTATATAACTTGTGACATCACATTTTTGATAGATGAGGCATATTTAGTAATTTTAAATTTCTTAAAGAAGAAATTATTAGGTAGGTTTCTCAGAGGGGCAAGCACCATAGATTTTATTTGATTTTTGTTACTAATACAAATATTTATTTTATTCAAAAATGAATAAAATCAACCACAAACATAGTTAGAGAAATTAGATGTGTCCAGTTACTTAATTTCTTAAAGAAAAAATTACCTTAATTTTAAAATAAATAATTTATATTGCTATTATTCCTATTTAATCAATTTTATTATCTCAAACCTTTAATAAAAGGTCTAATTTCGAATTTCCCAAAGTATAAGGTACCTTAAACTTAAAGATAAAATTATATATATCCTTTATCCTTATTTTCGCCAATCTTTATTACCTTAGAACAATTTTTTTCTCTTTTAAAGGAAAAGAAGAATTCTAATTTTTTTTAGGATTAAACATCCAAATTTATTATTTTGATATCTCTTTTTTTTAAATAATAATATATTATTTTTTTTATTATTAATATATATTGTATTCTAGGAATATTAATTATTTGACTACTCGGTAGGGAATTTTGAGTGTAGTATTCTGTGTTTTAAAATATATAATAGATCATCATCATAAACAATAATATACGATGTATAATGTAAACAACGTGTTAATGTAAAAATATAAATATAAAGTGTAATAAACGATTAGTAATAATAATTTCATCTGGTGAGTAATGTTTAATTAAATAATAGCTATACAACATAAATTGGCGACGAGAATTTGAAAATATAACTGTAGCCCTAAAAAAACAAGTATGGCAGCCAACCTGACGCCACCGTTACCCATGAATATGAATGCTAGCAATTTATTTGCGGAATATAAGCAATGGATGGAATCCTATGCCATTTTTGAAATAGCATCTGGAATTTAAAAAAAATTGGATGAAATTAAGAGAGCAACTCTATTGCATTGTTTAGGGCCAAATGTACAACGTATATTTTTCAACTTGCCAGATGAAAAGGAAAATTATGAACAAACTAAAATGGCTTTAGATAAATATTTCACACCTCATAAAAATGTGGTCACTGAGAGATTTAAATTTAGACAAAGAGTCCAGAAAGATGATGAATCGATCGACAACTACCTAATTTCTTTAAGAGAGCTTTCTAAATCTTGTGAATTTGGGAATTTAGAAGCTGATATGATAAGAGACCAAATAATTGAAAAATGTAACAACAAAAAACTTAAAGAAAAATTGTTGCAACAAGAAAATTTGACACTGTCAAAAACCATTGATATTGCTAGAATGTTAGAAATTTCTAGAAAAGAAATTAGACTTCTTGAACCTCAAAATGATCAAACACTAAATAGAGTTCAAAATAAACCTAAAAAGCACTATAATGCTAATAATTTCAACAAAAGTAGATTCACTAATCAAGGTACCCCATCATTTTCAGGTGCCTCAAAGCCTAAATGTTATCGCTGTGGATTAGATACACATTCAGCACAAGAATGTGGTGCTAAAAAAATGACTTGTTCATATTGCAATAAATTAGGACATCTTTTTAGAGCTTGCAGGAACCGCCCAAATCAAAATAATAATAGAAACCACAAAAATTTCAATCAAACTAAAGTTACGACCATACAAGAAGAAAATAAGACTGAAGTAGGTGAAAGTTCAGATGAATATACCTACTATACAGGTGCTGAAAATAAAGAAAAAGTGCAAATAGATGGTAGTGAAATAAATATGATAATTGATACAGGGAGTGATAGAACTTTCATAAGCTATAATAAGATGCTTGAATTATATGGCCATAAAATTATGCCAAAATTACATGACACCACCCGAACCTTTTTTGCCTATGGTCAAGATAGACCTCTTCCATGTTATGGTTATTTCAATGCTGTGATTTCTTGGAAAGAAAATTCAGTTTCAGAAGAAATTTATGTGATTGATAAAAAAGTTGAATCTTTGTTGGGAGGCAAGGCTAGTTTTGAACTAGGTATAATTAAAAGGGTAAATCATGTAAATGAATCAATGTCTACTAATATAGAAACTCTTGTTCAAGAACATGAACATCTTTTCCATGGACTTGGAACTATAAAAGGCTATAGTCATAAAGTGATGTTAGGAACCAATTCTTTCCTAGTCTACAATCGAGCAGAGTCAACACTAACACCTCTAAGAAAATCAACACTTTTAATTTCCTTTCATGACTAACTAATTTACATCATTAAAAACCAATTTATATACATGTAAAATCGTCCAGTCATCTGGTCAAAATATAAATAAACTAATCTAGGAAAAAACAACTTATAAAATCCTAACAATGCCCCCCCATTTTAAAGTTGTTTTCATACCCTCATCGGAGGCCTAGAGTGGTCAAGATCCTGGTTAGGTCTTCGTTTAACACCACCCGGCAAGTCAACATCCCATACTCTGTGTTCCCGAAGTGATGCCATTTCACATTCTATAGACCTCAGCCGATTTTGTGCTTTGGGCATATTAAGCGCCTCCTCGTATGATGACGGCATTTCATCTTGATGGCTCTTATGTTCAACTATCCCACGGTGGAAGGCTGATCTACAATACTCCTTCTGCCTAGCCGCAATTCTTGAAGATCTTCTTGGGATTATAGTTTCATTCTGGCCTTCGTCTTCTCTCCTCAGTGCTTCGTCTTCATAGGCCTGCTCTTCATCCTCTCTTCGTTCTAAGTTATTCAGATCTTTCTCTACCGATATTGTTTCCTCATCAGTCCCTGAATATCCTCTTGGGATCGCAGCTTCATTTTGGTATTCCCCTTCATCTTCCTTCTTTAGTTCTTCCACTGTATAGATTCTTCCTCTTCTATTAGATTTCAAAATTAACCCGCCATCGCTTCCAAAAACAGAGGCCTTGCCATTCTGGAATAATACCTTGTTTCCTTTTTCCTCAATCCTTCCAACAGACAAAATATTTCCGTCCAATTCAGGAACGTATAAAACGTTTTCCAAGAACAAGGTTTCACCTCCATATTCGTGACCGAGTTTGATTGTTACATCACCCATCTCCGATACTTTTATTTTCTCATTGTTCGCCATTTCTACTGAAGTTGAAATACTTTTTGTGTTCGTCAATTTCAGTCTGTTCGACGTCACATGTTCAGTAGCTCCACTGTCCAGAAACCAGATATTCTGCGAATTATTGTCTTCAAAGCCGTTCGCAAATAGGACCTTATGAGTCAGGTCTAGCGTACCTTGTTTCAGCATACCTTCGCTAATTCTCCTTGAGGAGTTGGCAAATCTGCAATTCCTAGCTATGTGCCCTAATCTGCCACAACTGAAACACCTTATCTGCCTGGAGATACCTTCGCTAATTCTCCTTGAGGAGTTGGCAAATCTGCAATTCCTAGCTATGTGTCCTAATTTGCCACAATTGAAACATCTTATCTGCCTGGAATAATTATAATTTTCCCTTTTCCCTTCCGTCCACGTATTATGATAATTCCTTGGTTGATCATATTCAAATTTATTTCGCTCTTGACATGGTGATTTGCATGTATCCTCTTTTCTTCTTACCGCAAAGGCGCTATTAGGATCTTCTTGAGGAATTTGACGCTGTTTCTGTCGTTTTTCTTCTAAGAGTAATTTGGATTTAACCACACTAGTTGATAGTTTCTCTTCCTGCTGTTCTAAACTGAGAATTAGCGGCTCGTAACTCTTTGGTAATCCCAATAGCATAATCAAAGCTAATTCGCCATCCCCAAATCCATGGTGGCACTTTGCTAATTTTCTATGACATTCCATTATTCTCGCGAAATATTCCTTCATGTCTTCGTCATTTCTTTTGACAATATTGAAAAATTCTCTCAGTAACTGTAATATGTGCAGCAAGCCATATTTTGTGTGGATATCCTCCAGTATCTGCCAAGCATCGGTCGCTCGCTTGCAATCACCGATATCATCTAGGAATGAATCCTCAACTGCTAGTAATATGACAGATAATGCCAAACTATCTTTCCGCTTCTGTTTTTCTGAAGTTTCCCTAGGAAAGCCAGGCTCAATCGCATCCCATATGTCCTTCTGGATCAAAATAGATTTAGTTCTTATGGCCCAGGTATAATAATTATTACCATCAAGTTTAGGTATTCTGAACTCGTCAGCCATTGATATTTCCAGTTATGCAAATCTGACAAAAAAAAATTATAACTCAAATATTTTCTTCTTCTTCTTCTTTAAACTTTCTACTTATTCTTATTCAAACTTCACCTTCACTTCTTCAAACACTACTTCTTCAAACCCTATCTTCACTTCTTTAAACTCTACCTTTTCAAACTTTAGCTTCACTTCTTTAGCCTAAACTTCTAATTTCTCTCTACGGCGCAGTGGAAGCGTGCTGCTGGGCCCATAACCTGTTAGGAACCAATTCTTTCCTAGTCTACAATCGAGCAGAGTCAACACTAACACCTCTAAGAAAATCAACACTTTTAATTTCCTTTCATGACTAACTAATTTACATCATTAAAAACCAATTTATATACATGTAAAATCGTCCAGTCATCTGGTCAAAATATAAATAAACTAATCTAGGAAAAAACAACTTATAAAATCCTAACAAGTGACATTGAAAGACAACTATAGGCCCATTGCCCAGAGATGCCGTCGTATACCTTATGCAATGGTAGAAGCAGTAAATCAAGAGCTTGATAAGATGCTAGAGAATGGAATCATTGAAGAAGTGCATCAAGGTTCTGAATGGGTTTCTAACATAATAGTTGTTCCAAAAAGGGATAGTGAGGAAATTAGACTATGCATAGACCTTCGGGAAGTGAATAAAGCAATATTGAGAGAAAGACATCCAATTCCTACAATTGACAATATGTTACATGCCCTTAAAGGTGCTAAAGTATTTGCAAAGCTGGATGCAAAAAAGGGTTTTGGCAGGTTGACTTAGACCCTCAATCAAGACCCCTTACAACTTTCATCACGCACCGTGGTTGTTACAGATTTTGTAAAGTTCCTTTTGGTCTATCAAGTGCTCCAGAGGCATATCAGAAAGGAATGGATTCAATTTTGCTTGATTTGAAAGGTGTAATTTGTTACTTGGACGATGTCGTAGTTTACGCCAAAGATAGACAAGAACTAGAAGAAAGGCTTAGAAAAGTCTTACAAAGATTTGATAAAGTAGGCATTAGGCTCAACAGGAATAAGTGCAAATTTGCCATGGAAGAATTGGATATTTTAGGTCACATTGTTAGTAGTGAAGGTATTAAACCTGATAATAGGAAAATAGAAGCAGTCTTAAATTTTCCAATACCAAAAAATATTGAGATGTTAAGGTCATTCTTAGGAACTTGTGGGTTTTTAAGAAAATTCATACCTAATTTTTCTAAATTGGCAGAACCTTTAAATAATTTGACTAGAAAAAATGTTAGGTGGAATTGGGATTTGAAAACAAATAAAGCATTTCAGGATCTTAAAGAGTCACTAACAAAAGAGCCATGCTTGGCATATTACAACTTGAACTCACCAACTGAATTAATCACAGATGCAAGCCCTATTGGTCTTGGAGCAGTATTAATACAAACACAACAAAATGGCATTAAAAGACCCATTACATATGCCAGCAGATCCTTAACTAATACTGAAAAAAGATATTCACAAATAGAAAAAGAGACATTGGGATGTGTATGGGCAATTGAACATTTTAACACCTATATTTGGGGAAGGAAATTTGTGTTAAAAACAGATCACAAACCTCTAATCTATATGCTGAATCCTAAAAATGGAGCTGTTTTGCCTCCAAGAATTCAAAGATTGAGTTGGAGTTGGATATGACTTTGAAATTGAATTCATTCAAGGAAAGCAAAATATTGCAGATATATTTTCAAGACAACCTCTTTCTAACACAAGTGATGAAAAATGGCTGGAGGACTATGTTCATAAAGTCTTATCCATCACTTCTGAAGAGCTTCAAGCACTGTCTTTGAAAGAGATAAAAGTTTGTACAGAGCAAGATCCTTTGTTTCAAAAACTGAAAGATATGGTTCAAAAGGGAGTTTGGCCATATCCTTTGAATGAAGAATTCAAATGTTTTTATAAGTTTAAAGATGAACTCTCAATTTTTGATAATCTTATCTTAAAAGGAAGTAGAATCTTGCTACCTTCAAAACTAATAAAGAGAGTCTTGAGAATTGCACATGAAACACATCAAGGAATGACAAGAACCAAACAACTGTTAAGAGAAAAATATTTTTGGATAAACATGGACTTTGACATTGAAAATTTGATTAGAAACTGTCCAATTTGTGTAAGGAATCAACCATTGATAAATGATCAACCATTGCAAATAGTTCCGTTACCATCAAAACCTTGGATGAAACTTGGAATTGACATAGTTGGTCCAATTGGCCATCATTATGTTTTAACAGTGATCGACTACTATTCTTCATATCCTGAAGCAATGATAATAGAAGACATTTCCAGCAAGACAATTATTAAAAAATTAATGGAGATTTTTGCAAGACATGGTTATCCACATGAAGTTGTAACAGATAATGGCTTACAGTTTGTAAGTACATCAATGGAAAGATTTTTAAAAGAATGTGGAATCGGGCACATCAAAGCCTCACCCTATTACCCAAAAAGTAATGGGAAGATAGAAAGATTCCATAGATTTCTAAAGAAACAATTCAATTCAAGTTCTGAAGAAGGGAAAGATTGGAAAGAAGATTTATCCAGAATTTTAATGTCTTACCGAACTACTCCAAACAGATGTACAGGAAAGACTCCAGCATTCCTATTATTTTCAAGAGAAATCAAAACTAAATTAAGCTCACTTGTTAATGATGCAGAAGAAGATGAATCCAACATCAAAGAATTCAATATGGTCTACAAAGAAAAAATGAAAACATATAATGATATAATTCGGAAAGCTAGTCCTCATAATTTTGAAATTGGAAATTTAGTTTATGTAGCAAATCCAAATAATGGAAAACTTGATTCAAATTTCAGATCAGAACATCATGTCATTCTTGAAAACACTTCAATAAATTCTTTTAAATTAGTCAACACTAAAAATGGGAAAATAATTCATAGAAATGCTAAACATTTGAAACATGTTCCTACTCAAGAGACCAATCAAGGCATTTCTGACTTGATTCCAGAAGAGAGCCAGGAAAATCTTAGTTCAGATTCGACAAGAATTGAACACCTCAACTCTTCTGATGTACAAATACCAGATGATAATTCCTCAAACCAAGACAAGGACACTTCTTTAAACCGACCAAGTTCAAGTAGAACAGGGTCTACATTTAACCCAGTTGTTTCAGATAGACTTGATGCCGAGGCTCTTCACCAGTTGCCACCAGAGGTTTCTCCACCGTTGCCGACTACCAAGGAACCCGTGATCACCAGGAGTGGAAGAGTCGTCAAGCCATCATCAAGATATAAAGACATGATTCCTTTCATCTAAAGGAAGGAGGGAATGTAGTATTCTGTTTTAAAATATATAATAGATCATCATCATAAACAATAATATACGATGTATAATGTAAACAACGTGTTAATGTAAAAATATAAATATAAAGTGTAATAAACAATTAGTAATAATAATTTCATCTGGTGAGTAATGTTTAATTAAATAATAACTATACAACATTGAGATTGAGGGCGCTGGAGAAAAGGAATGGGAGGCTAGATTTGTCAGTTTTTTTTTATCGAGCTAGCAGACAGTATTGATGGAGCGTCCAAGCAGGCTGGGGCAAGTTTTCGGAAGGAGGAGAGCAATTTCTTATCAGGAGAGGTATGCAGTCGAGATACTAGGTAAGTCAATTTAGATTTTTGCCGTAAAGGTCTATATAATAAAACATGGCGAAGCCATGGTAGATATCGAAATTTTTTTTGGGTAAATCTGATTACTTGAGGTATATACAGCAAATAGGGATGTAGACCTTTATGTTTTCCTTTTTCTTTATATTAGTCAATTTTGTTGATTGATTACCTTGTTCAGATAAAGTAATTTTGGTTGAATTACCAAATCGTAGATTATCAGTCATTTTTTTTATAGGAATATAAATTTTACAAGATGAGAGATAATCTAATGTACCAATATTCTTTAAGCCTATTCAAACTATTCATATATAAAGAATGTTTTAGTGTAATTTTTTTTATGCTGAATAAAATTAATGTGGATACTTTACAATGTGTGTTGATATTCATATTCAACTACATATCATATGTAAACCTTGGTGTGTTATAGATCTTGAATGTATGTGTTTAAAAAAAATAATATCTACAATGATTAACATTCAGAAAGGTGTGTTGTTATTACTATGTATAATAAATTACAAATGTGCATGTACCTGGGTTTAACCCATGAATTAGTTAGGATCAGGATTTAGATGTTATAATGAGACGTATGAACAAAATCTTACAATTGGCGCTCAACTACAAATCACATGTAAACCCGGGTGTACACTATATTTACCGAATATATATTTACGTTGAAACTACTTTGAGCTAGCCAGGCTAAGATAGAGACGTTTCCAAATGGAACGTAAGAAGTAACGTTACAAAGATATATTCATCCTTTATTGCGATAGGGAGGTTCCCAACCCCTATTTTCTCTGCGCGATTCCTGTAGGGGAGCACATTGAGGAGGGTGTTCTCGATGATGACGCCCTCCTTGGATAAACCCTCCGCTTTCTCGTGATGCTCTCCAGCCCGACCATAACCTGGCCAGACATCTTCATTAGCTGGAAGACCTCGTCATTTCTTTGAATTTCCTACAGTGTCTTAATGTACTGCACTGGGCTGAAGTCAGTCAGAATTCAATGTATGTGCATTGGTCAAATGACGCTGCCGCTGACCTGGTATTGCTCAGGGCCTGATGCTGTCGGCTGTTCTTTCTTTTGTCACCTTTTGATAGCTGAATCGACCTTGCTGCGATGTTGTCAGCCTTTGCGACCTTTGCTGGATTGCCTTCTGTCTGGTCCTCTCTTTTAGCGCCTTGATGCTTTTGGCAACCTTCGGAAATAGTTATATTTTCCGAAGCCAAAATGCGGTCGCCCAATTTGCGTGGCTGATGCTAGCATTTTCTGCAAAATTTGCATATTTTCTTGCCTTATTGTTGCTTTGTTCGCCAGCAATCTTTTTTGAATCTTC
>CP092886.1:156214055-156376070 GCA_030710605.1 Cordylochernes scorpioides
GAAGTTTCTCACACTTTCCTATTTTCCTAATTGGTGTCCAAACTGCTACTAATTCTCCTGGTTCGTAGCTTCTTTCCATGTGTTTCTTGTCATAGTTCTTTTTCATTCTTTCTTGAGTCTTTATTGTGTAATTTGTATTTTGTATTTGTGTGTATTAACAAATAACTAATTTTCTTGTTCTGTCTATTTTGTCTAAGTGATGTTTTATGTATTCATCATAATCATCCTTGTCAATGTCCACCGAGATATTCCTGTCGTCCAAAAGAGACGTGGGTTCTCTTCCAAACCTCAGGAAAAAGGGATAATATTCTGTGGTTTCCTGAATTGTAGTAATGTAAGCGTGAGTGATGAACGGGAGTATTTCATCCCAATTCTTCTGATCAGTGTTCACATACATACTGAGCATATTGATCAATGTTCTATTTAACCGTTCTGTCAATCCATTAGTCTGGGGATGATAGCTCGTTGTGAAGCAATGTTTAATCTTGCACATTTTCATCACCTCTTCCATTAAATTACTGGTAAATTGAGAGCCCCTGTCACTAATAAGATATTGTGGGGCTCCGTGCCGGAGAAAAATATCCTCTACTAGAAATTTTGAAACTTCTTTCACTGTTGCTTCCGAGACTGCTTTTGTTTCTGCATATCTAGTGGAGTATTCCGTCAGCACGATTATCCATTTTTTCCTGTTTTTCGTAGATGGCAATGGACCAACAAAGACAATTCCAATTCTTTCGAAAGGAAAGTTGGCTGGGGGAATGGGCTGTAGTAGTCTAGAAGGTAATTGGTTTTAGCCTTTTCTACTTTGGCAAAGGTGACACGTCTTAACGAATTCTGAGACATCCTTTAGCATGGATGGCCAAAAGTATTTACTCTTTATTCTGTACATGGTTCTGGCGACACCCAGATTACCATTCGACATATGATTGTGATATTCTTTCATAATTTCTCTCTTTTTCTTCTCTGGAACCACAAGCAACCACGCCCTGCCTTCAGGGTTCGGGTTTTTCTTAAAGAGGCATCCATCTTCTACTTTAAAGTTTTGCGCAATTGATCGCCTGCTTCCATTAAGGTTTTTCTTAGCACTTTCGATAAACTTATCCTCTTCGTCTGTTATTTGATTTAAAAATAGCCTTTCAAAATCCTCATCCCAATCAGTTTCTGGTAAGGGTCCCCTAGATAAGCCATCGGCGTCCGGATGCTTCTTTCCTGATTTATGTATTATATCGAAGTCATATTCTTGAATTTTTAATGCCCATCTTGCCAATCGACCTGTTGGATCCTTCAAGTTTTTGAGCCAGTATAAGGCGTGATGGTCTGTTACTATCTTAAAGTGTCTTCCATAAAGGTAGGGCCGTAATTTTGACATTGACCAGACAACGGCCAGACATTCTTTTTCAGTTGTTGAATAATTTTGCTCCGCTTTACTTAGGGTACGACTCAAATATGAGATCACCTTCTCTTCACCACCGATATCTTGGACAAGTGTTGCACCTATGCCGATGTTGGACGCATCAGTATGAACATAAGTAGGCGTATTTGGATTGAAGTGACCTTAAATTGGTGGACTTAATAGTGCTGTTTTAGAGTTTGAAACGCTTCCTCTTGTCTTTCTGTCCAGGTAAATGATACACTTTTTTTATAAGGTTGGTCAAAGGGTCAGCAATTTTTGAGAAGTCTTTGATAAATTTTCTAAAATATGAACACATTCCCAAAAAGGATTGTACTTCTTTGACCTTTTTGGGCCGAGGAAAATTTCTGACAGCTTTGATGTTATGTTCCGCGGGTTTTATACCATGTTTGCTCGTTATATAGCCGAGAATCTTCAATTCTTCAAAAGCAAATCGGCATTTTTTGTCGTTTAACCTTAAATTAGATTCACGAAAACATCTAAAAACAGCTTCAAGTCTTTTGAGGTGAGTTGGAAAATCCGGGCTATATATGATAACATCATCCAGATAACACAAACAAATTTGCCATCTCAGATTTCCAAGCATATTCTCCATATTTCTCTCAAAGGTAGCAGGCGCGTTACAAAGTCCAAAAGGCATCACGTTGAATTCATATAATCCATGCGCTGTAGTGAAAGCTGTTTTCTCTTTCTCTTTCTTCAACTTCAACTTGCCAATATCCAGATCTGAGGTCTATTGCTGAGAAGTGTGTAGACCCTTGGAGAGTATCCATAACTTCGTCTATTCTAGGGATCGGATAGACATCTTTTACTGTCACATTATTCAGTTTTCTGTAGTCCACACAAAATCTGTATTGACCATCTCGCTTCTTGACCAATATTACTGGAAAAGACCAGAGGCTAGAAGATGACCTAATTATGCCTTCTGTAAGCATCTCGTCAATTTGCTCTTTTATAATATCTCGTTCTTTAGCACTTACCCGGTAAGGCTTGTGTTTAATTGGCTTCGCGTCTTCTGTGTCTATCCGATGTTTTGCCAAATTGCCAAAAAACAGCTTCAAGTCTTTTGAGGTGCGTTGGAAAATCCGGGCTATATATGATAACATCATCCAGATTGTGTTTAATTGGCTTCGCGTCTTCTGTGTCTATCCGATGTTTTGCCAAATTGGTTCTCCCTAATCTCGACGAAAACAGATCTCCATACCTTTCTAAAACTTGTTTTAACTCCTTCTGTTCCTTTGGTGAAAGATTTTCGTTTATTTGGAATCTAGGTTCTTCGTTCTCTTCTACCTCTCTTTCTCGATTCACATTTATTTTCGCTGGACTACTTCCAAAAGCCAATGTTTGGGTTTTCATTATTTTTAACGGTCGAGGATACGGAGTAGTTATCCAGATATGTGTTTCCCTATTTATAACATTGATCCAGCTTCTTGCTAGACGAAATCCATTTGTTTGAAACATTTTGCTGCTCTCCTCCATAATATATTCCCCATCCTCTGTTTCTACCAATGCCTTGATCAATTTAATGGAACATTCCGGTACAATGGAATCCTTGGCACTCTTTATTTTCAACATTTTGAAATTGATTTTGTCATGATTATTCGTCAAATCGTATTTTATAGTTTCTTGCTTACAATCTATTTTCGTGTTCATTTTCTTAAGGAAATCTCTCCCAAGAATTAATGTCCGTAAATGCGTTTTCAATATCACAAAGTTGTGTGATAATGTTTCGTCATCAATTTTTATATTTAAAAATATACTTCCTACCATGTCCAATTTTTTTTAATCGGGTCCTGCACAAATTTTTGCGAGTTTACTTATACAATGGCCTGTATCGAGGGCCGTTCTGAGGTCGACCACTGAGAGCTCAGCACCTGTATCAACCAAAGCTTCAAAAGTCCCTATCTTGTCCACATTAATTTTTAATTTGTATTTAGGGTCCAACTTCTTGATTCCGTTTATGGTCGACTTGCTTTGATTGACAGATCGTGATCGAATTTTCATAACGTAACTTTATGAAGTAAACTTAAACACAGTTTATAAGATTGGTTTCTGTTCTAAAATCACTCTCTTTGAACATTTCTAGTATTTAAATTAATGATAAAAATACATAAAATGAATAAAAAATTTAATTACATTTTACAAATGTAATTTTTTTTATGTATTTTTATCTATTAATTTAAATACTAGAATTGTATAGAATAATTATACACGGTTGGATCAAAAAGTCCTCAAACTTAAAAAAAAAAACAACTTTGGAAAAAATCTAAAATCAATTTTTTTGTAAATAACAAAGCCTAAACTATAATTAAATGTAGCAACGCCAATAAATGCGCATGCGTAGTATTCATTTTGAGCATAATTTTGTTGTAAGTATTTGGCTCACGTCGGTTTCTGCAATGTCATAATTTGAACAAAGAGCGAATTTTAAATTTTGTGCAAAATTAAAATTCTCTTCACGGAGACATTAGCAATAATGAATAAGGCTTATGAAGATGAAAAATTGTCACCAACGCAAGTTTATTTCTGGTATACACATTTTAAAGATGTCTGTAAGAGCATTGCAGATGATTCAAGGTCACGTCAGCCATTGACGTCAACAACTGATCGCAATATTGGACATGTACGTGATTTAATTGTTTCTGATGGAAAAATTACTCTTGTTAATATATCAGAAATACTTGGAATTTCATATGGTAGTTGCCAAAAAAAATATTGGTGAACATTTAAACATGAAAAAAAAACTGTGGTTATTTTGTCCCATGAATTTTATGTAATTAATCCAGGTTTCTTAGACCTACAAAGGATCTCTCTAACCACTCACACTGTCTGTCAGACTTGAGTCTTTCTGGTTTTATTTACAAAGACTGTGGAAGTCCAAGATATTAACAGTGTCAAGCAAATTTATTTCTAGGTAAAATATATATTCATTTATGTCAGGTTGAGATTTATTATTCATAGGAAAGTGGCCGTTCGATTTCTTTGTTATCAGAAAGCTGAACAGGTGAAGAGGAGATGATCCACTGTTTGGTCTTCATTCTATCAGTTGGGATGAATCGATTCTCTTCCAAATTTTCACGGAGTATACCTGAGCGTGGCCATGGCCAGTTAGAATGGTTGTTGAAGTGAACTCATGTTATAAACACAAGGTAATAAGACCAAATCCAAATTACCTTGTGTTTATAATCTACAATCCAAATTGTGCCTCATCAATGAACTCATGTTAGATTCTTGGAAGCATGAAGATCAAAATTCTTGGCATTAATTTCAGATTGCTGGTTATGTAATCCATAATGAATTGTGGGCAACACTTTATGGATAGATTTTGAAAGACAATGTATAAGTTAGAAGGTGCGACGGGCTTACCTCTTTGGTCTGCTAGTTCATTTCCCAGAATACCGCTGTGACCTTTAACACTACAGAATAGAACATTAGGTGTATAGTGGGGTGGACTGCATATGATAGAAAGAGTCGATTGGCAGACAAAGGCAATTTGGGAGTTTACAGGCGGGAAAATCTGGCTAGCTTTAGTCGCCTAAAGAACCAGGGCTTCTTCTTGGAAGGTTGAATATTCGTGATATCAGCCGCTCATTACACTACAGAAACTGCTGCGCCTATTTTCTTCATTTCAAATGGGAATATAAAAATTATATTCTATGTCTTATCTTACAACCCCAATGAGATAAAAGTTTGATATTTTTTCTTTTGCTTTATAAGCTGTTTTAAGCGGGCATATCGAATTTAACACTTCTATGTGATCAGGGATTATACCAAAAATTGAAAGGAAACATGGAAATTAGTCCATTCCCGACCACATTTTCATAGAATGCTGGCCGCTCTTTACCTGACACAAACAGCTTCATTCAAAGGAAACTATGTTATTTCTATTCCTCTCAATCTATTCCAGGTCACACAAGGGTTTCCTAGAAGTTTGAAATTTTGTACACTGGGATTTATAGCAATAATGAAATAGCCTATAAAATACCAGACTTCAGCATGGTCTAGATGTATATTAAAAACTAGATCATTATATATAATTATTATAAGTTAAAGTGTTTGGCTGAGCTTGAGTTCTTCTTCTCCAGAAGTCGTCAATTTCTCTTTCTTTATATATCAGGTTTCCAAGAGAGAACACGAGTTATTAAAAATGAGGTTTTAGAAAAAAACAAAGACTTGACTTAAATTAGAGTTTAGTAATTCTAATTTACTAGGAACAACAAAAACAAAAGAATTTAGAATTTTCACACACACACCTCTGACACGATTTAATATATATATATGTAGTATATTTTGAGTTATATGGTTCACAACCTTCTTCTGATATTCATTATATAACCCCATATCTATATATTAAAATATGTATCGAACAATGGAAGTGACAATAAAACAAAGAGGAGGTAGACCAGAGACGACAAAGGCCAGACGAAAAACAACCTGGCGCCATAAAGTAACGTGATTACAGTAGCCAATGAGGAATCGCCACATATGCGAGCGTTCCAGAGTATATAAAGAGCCCAGAAATGGGACAAAGGGAGTTAGTCAGTTGTTTCAGAGCGACGCCGTTATACGCTCGGCTAGGGCATCCGTGACACCCGTGGTTCGACTACCTTCGTCCGTGGTCTACCTCTTCCTCTTGGAATTACCATCGAGACCTGCCTCTGTCTCTTGCTGTCCCAGTGCGGGAATCTCATCACGCACCCACTACCACGACTGCCCAGCACATTCCACATCGGGTTTACTACAGAACCCGTTTAAAGTCGACAGGATGACTGAGGACAAGCAGAGGATGACAGAGGTCGAAGACGAACACGTCGCGGATGCCCTCACCAACATGCAGCCCCACTGCGAAGACCTAGTAAGCCGCCTAAATGACGCCATTCGGGGACTAGCCGTGCCTCGTGCGGAGGAAGCCCTCATCTTATCTTTCGACGGATCCCACGCAACAAGTAGCCTTCTTCCCTACAACCATCTCCAGAGATCAACTCCAACCAGCATCAGCCATTTCAAGGTACTTTAAACTTTGTTTCTACCATTTTCCCCATAAATTTTATTCTTATATTTTCACCTTAAGCATTTTAAAATCAATTATAACCTTTTTTTTATAGCATTTTTATTCAATTTTTAAAACTTTCACACTCTCATTTACCCTTTTTACTTTATTTTAATCAAATTATAAACTTTAATTCATCATTTTCAACTTTATTATTAAAAATATTCAATCACGCATTTTTGCCAATTTACTAATCTTACATACCTTTCTTAAATTCACCTAAAATGGCATTATCCAAATATGCAACTTTAAATTTTACATAAAAAATCATATTATATTTTAATTACTCAAATCATATTTTCTAAACTCATTTGTGTTATTTTTTTTTATACCTTATTTATGGCCATAGTATTAATAATTAAATTTATTACGCTCTTTATTTTACTTGACCTATTACTATCTCAATTGATATCTTCTCAATACTTAAAAATTTTAAAATAGTCCTAGATTTGTATTTTTATAAATGTCAATTTTAAATTATCTCATCTCATAATGTGCCTCCCATTTTTCCCACAATTACAAATACAACTATAAATTACTATATATTATAATGAAGAGGTCCTCTATATTTCACCACCCAAATTAGAACCCTAAAAATAAATAGAATAATAGATCCTTCCCGACATTTTAGACCCCAACTTGTTTAGTCCAATAGAAAAAAGTATCCACAGCCCCCACAATGGCGGCCATATTGACATCTCTAGTTTCAGTACACACGTGCTCCAACTCGCAGGACAAAGAGATTACATAAGATAGTGGCACACCGGTATTCTAGACTTCGTGTCCACCAAACAACCTGCCAGATTAAAACGGATAGGAAAATTATATAAAATCCCTTTTATGGCGAACCTTATTTTTATAATGTTATAGAATAGTTTATTGTTTTATCAACCCGTTTAAAATTAAATCCCCAAAATGGCGTCCATCGCCACGACACTATTCCAAACATCGTCTAATTTGC
This sequence comes from Cordylochernes scorpioides, assembly GCA_030710605.1. Classification (NCBI taxonomy): domain Eukaryota; kingdom Metazoa; phylum Arthropoda; class Arachnida; order Pseudoscorpiones; family Chernetidae; genus Cordylochernes; species Cordylochernes scorpioides. Next base: position 156,221,478 of record CP092886.1, read on the forward strand.
GTTTATAAGTATTGTATCACGTGGGGAACACACTAACCTAAATACTTACTATATTTTAAAATCTTATTCATTTATATTTTTACGATCCTTGATGTGTGCCATTTTATATCTTAGAATATTCGACCATCAGCAATCATTTGGAATACTACTATTCGACTATTTTTTCATCTGTCAGCATATATAGATTCTAAAACGTTACAAATTCACGCTTTTTAAACATCATTTGAGTTTTTTATATAACATTTATATATTTTTTAAAAATACCTTAAGATCGTCTTATTTCTGATATCATTGTTTTTTATTAGATTATTATTATTTTCTCATATTGACGCCTCTCTCTCTCAATCCTATCTTCCTATCCTATACCACTTACTCACACCTCCTTAACACATCTCCTCTCAACCTCATAGTCTCTCATAGGGTTCCGGTTGCCACCCATTTTATTATTTTTTTATTAATTCATCTATTGGACCATCCTTCCTTGGTATACAATTCCCGATAACGAGTTCAGGAAATCCAAAGATTATTTCTTTTTTTTTCATCACCCGACAACATCATTCATTACATTCAACTATGTCGGGTTGTTCAATCTTCATTGACAACAGTACCCTTTACCTTCCTTACCTTCCATATTTCCCGCAGTCAAGAGTCTCCTGATCGCCAAACAAACTTTTATTTTTTTTATTTTGATTCAACCAGCTGGCTCTACCTTCCTCACTGTACATTTCCCAACAATGAGTACAGGCGACCAGTTCGAGTTTTTTTGTTTTTTTTTTCTCAACGCTCGGATCATCATCACAACCATCATTTTACCATTTTATTACTTTTTTTTTCAAACTTTTAATCCGAGCTCAATCATCATTGGCAACAGACAACTCTTGACTCCCCCTTTCCCATTTCTACTCTTTCAACTTACCTACCTTCCCCATCTGATCTAATGCTACTTACTGAACATCTTGAGATTGCTGAACCCTGAAAACAATACTTCGCTTCTAAGCTCGTATTGCAGGGCAGGACTCCTGAGATGTCCTTTACAGAAACCAATTCAGACCTTCTTCCTTTATTCCTCACTGCGTCACTACCTATCGCAAACCTTTTGCTTAAGTCAATTTTCTTTTATATTTTATTTTACTTTTATTATCTCTACTTCTCCTTCCTGTATTACATCCCTGAAACTATGTTGTAAATACTTAAGGCACCTTAAGTAACAAAAAACTGAAACTAGTATACCAACTTTCCCAAATATTTACTTTCGCTATTGTGTGTGCTTACTTTAAATTTATCCTTCCTATGTACTCCTCTTATATATTTTTTGTAGGTTTATAATATTATATCAGTGTGTCACCACTACTCCCCTTTATCTTTATTTTTATTCTAGTAACTAATTTGTGCCCCAAATTATTTCCCATTTAATAGGTTTACTAGCTTTTCTCTCATTAATTTGTAAATAGACTTACAGTTTACCTAGTTTTGTGGTGTTGGACTTTGTTTTTTAACTTACAGATGTAGATACAACATTTCACTATTAATCGATAATATCATTTTGTTTATTAATGTCTTCAACTACCAATCAACCCTTTATATATTATTACCTTTAATATAATTTTTTTTTCTTTTTCTTTTTCTCATCATGTTTAGACTTAGAATTTAACAACTTCAACTATTTTAGGCACCTTTTTAAAAAACCTACACCTAACAATATTTATAATATTTCTTAAACAGATAAAACATTTATCATTTTATTTTTCTTAATAGATTTTCAAAATGTTATTTTTGACGCTTCCCTTACAACCTCTTAACTCTATCCCATGAACCTTTCCTCCCAACTTTTTACATCCATCAAGAGAGTATTGTTCGTCAGCCATTTTCTTTTTTTTTTTATTGATTAAACTAACTAGAAGACCCTTCCTCGCTGTACATTTCCCCACAGTGAGCTCAGGAAACCCTGTTAGATTTTTATTTTTTTTCCTCTCATCGTCTGGCTCATCATTTTTTCATTTTTCAACTTTTTCTTTTCACCACACAAGCCGGACACAATCAAAATTGACAGCAATGAATCTCTTACACCCACCTCTCCTTTTCCACATCCTTCAAACCTCCAACTACCTTCCAAGGGATTCCAGTTCGCCGAACATTTTTGTTTTTTTTTCATTGATTAATCCGACTGGAACAATCCTTCCTCGTTATATCCATTCCCCATAATGAGTTCAGGATATCCAGCGCGATGTTTTTTATTTTTTTTTCTCATCGCCCGACTCATCATATCAATTCACCATTTTTTCAACTTTTCATTTTTTTTTCTCATAATTCAACCGGGCACAATCATTATGGACAACAGGGATCCCTCTTACCCCTCTTACCTCTACCTCTCCCTTTTACCTCCATCAATCTTCCCACCTCTTTTCGCTGTCTGAGCTAATGATGCAGACGGAATATCTTGGGCCTTCTGTTAATGAAAACAATGCCTCACTTAAACAAGTTCGCATTGCATTGCAGAATGCTTGGGATACACCTTGCCGAAACATGCTCAGATACCCCCTTTCCCCTTTTCAACCTTAGCGTCACATTATATGTTCAATCAATAAGTTAACTTTTTTTTCTCCTCTCATCTTTAATGCAATAAGGTATTATATTCCTTGTACGATTCATTTTACCATATTTACCATTTTGTATTATATACTTTCTCTTAATCTTGTATCATTCATTTTGTGCCTTTTTATTTTTATAACCTTGATTTTTTTTCTCATTGATACACCACCATTACAACATCTTTCTCTTTTTAACTTGTAGCTTAATAATAATTTTAACTAATTTGTATACAAATTATTTCTTTTATTCTTTTTATAAAGGTTTGTTAGGTTATATATCATTCATTACATGTCATTCCCCCAACCAAACCTTCATCACCGGGGACACATTCTGTAGTATATTTTGAGTTATATGGTTCACAACCTTCTTCTGATATTCATTATATAACCCCATATCTATATATTAAAATATGTATCGAACAATGGAAGTGACAATAAAACAAAGAGGAGGTAGACCAGAGACGACAAAGGCCAGACGAAAAACAACCTGGCGCCATAAAGTAACGTGATTACAGTAGCCAATGAGAAATCGCCACATATGCGAGCGTCCCAGAGTATATAAAGAGCCCAGAAATGGGACAAAGGGAGTTAGTCAGTTAGTTGTTTCAGAGCGACGCCGTTATACGCTCGGCTAGGGCATCCGTGACACCCGTGGTTCGACTACCTTCGTCCGTGGTCTACCTCTTCCTCTTGGAATTACCATCTAGACCTGCCTCTGTCTCTTGCTGTCCCAGTGCGGGAAATCCCATCACGCACCCACTACCACGACTGCCCAGCACATTCCACATCGGGTTTACGACATATATATGTCGTAAACCTGGGTAAGCCAACAAGTGAGTTGGAAGCAGTCGTGCTTGAGTGGCAAGGCGTGTAGAGTGGGGCGTCCGCACGGGACAGTAAGGACAAAGTTTGGGATCAAAAGGCGCTCTTCCGGAACATCTCACGTCGCACAAGGGCCAGGGGAAAGTTGAGGATTAACAGAGGAAAGCTCGGCGTCTTGCATGAAGCCGCGGGGTCAGAGAGGAGCCAAAACGTCGGCCACGAGGGCCGCCGTGAGATGACCATGGACCTAGTACTGAGCGGGCCCATCAGAAATATCAACTGTAACTCTAACAGTCGACAGCCGGACAAACGCCCCTTTTTCCTCCCTCTCCGGATCCCCAGGTATTGATTCTCATTGGTCAATCTTATGTGGGTCATCCTCCCCCTCCCCTGGGGTCCGGTGGCAAACTTGAGACGACTGAAAGGCGCCATACTTTATTACTTACATAGCCTTGTTTAAATTACGATTTATATATATTTATTAAAATATTCCAATATCAGAGTCATCAATAAACAATTCTGTCACCGTTTGCTTTTGTGAATGGAATAAATACCCAAATATGGCCATTTTTTATAAGCATCGGTGGTTCAGTGGTAGAATGCTCGCCTGCCACGCGGGCGGCCCGAGTTAGATTCCCAGCCGATGCATTTATTTTTTTTTACAATTTTTAAAACTCATTTATAATATTATTAAAATATACAAGTATCAGAGTCATCAATTCTGTCATCGTCAACCTCAAATGAGACCACCCCTATGAGAAACCAGGAATTTCCTTGTTTTCCTGGTGGTCTCTCATGGAGGTTTTAATGTATTTTGAAATTGTAAAATTACTTTTTAAAGTTGCAAACATCTGTTACTCATATTAGTTACAAAACATGAATTATTATAGCATTTAGAGTAAAATAAAATTTAATTGAAGATGAAGTTTTAAAATAACACCAAAACATAAAAGTTTAAAATTTTGCTCAACATATCAGCAGCTACATTGTCACCATCAGACCAAATTCCTAAATGTGTTGTTTTCAAGGTAAGTTTGAATATATATTTTTGTATTTTAACAAGGAATATTGTCAAAATTTGGGAATTATTTTACCAACAGATAGGTGTTTAGAAAAAATATATAAAGAATTAAAATAGTCAGATCATGTCACCAAACATTTATTAGAATATTGCAACTAGATACAAAGACAATGTAGCATAACAATTAGCCATTCATATAATTCACAAATAAAACAAGCCTTATATTTTTAAAATCAATTATTGGGAAACATCAAGTGAACACATAGCCATGTTGGGCACAAAATTCAAGCAGAGATTTGAATAATGTTATTTCTCTGTCAAAAACAGTAGCCCTAAAGGCAAAATGAATGGTGATACCTTATAAAAGTACAGGTATAATATACAACATCAATATAGTATTATTTACACATTGATTATAATATATATATGAAATGAACTATATAATTTCTTGTCTCAAATATAGCGCAAATATTGCATGCATAAAAAATTCAAGCTAAAAAAAATTGAAGGAAATACAAATATATATATCATTTAAGATTAATTACTTTTTATCTATGATAATATGGTAAAATATTTTGAAAAAGCAATTAGCAAATTGAGATCCATCATCCCCTCCTTTAAAATTAGTAGTATTCAACAGTGGAATGAGTCACCACTAGCTGCTCAAAATTCCAAATGTCCAATACTTTTATAACTTCTGAATAAAATCAAAATATTTCATAATTCCAAGCACAATTAATGCTATTAACATATTATGTACAAAAAAATAGAGTAAAATATTTTTAAAGAAATATTTCGGATATTTAAATTAATGTGAAAATATCGAATTTGAAAATGTTTTGCTATCACTTTTGGAAATGGGTTTAAAATGATAATTTGATCAAAAATTAAAAGAAAGAAAAAAAGAATACTTGTCCAATATCCTTAGCTTTAGTTTTGTGAAAATGCATATTGTTGAGGTCCTTATAAATCCCTTTTAATTTTTCCCTTTATTTGCAGATTTCTGATTCCTCCTTCCTTTTCCTTTTGTAGGCTGAGACTTGGGCTCAGATTTGGTTGCTTTGCCAACGGGTTTGCTTTCTCTAGCTTCTGTCTTTGATCCACCTTCCACTTCTTTTTGCTCTTGCTCTGGAGTTTTGGCTTCAGCTACATCTGCGGGTATTAATTTATTTGCAGGTTCCAAAGCCTTTGTTTTTATACCTTTTTCTGCTGGAACTTTAGGAAGGGAAATTTTTCCTGTGTTTTGTACATTCTTCTTTTTGGTTTGGCCTTCAGCATTCTTAGATTTCACCTTTTCACCTGTAGGCTCAGCCTTTGGCATTTGTGCAGACGTTTTTTTCACTTCTTTTTTCGGCTCTGTTTGATTGCTTTTGGTTTCTTTATTCTCCAGTTCAGAGTTCTCTTTTTGCAAATTAGCCAATTCATTAGCCATTTCTAAAATATTCTCAGGTGGCTCATAATCTTCAATCATGGTATCAAAAGGGATTTTATCCTTTTCATCCTAAACAAAAATATATTATTATGACAGAAAAAATAAGAAAAGAGATTAAACTTACCAATGCTTTAAGGTCATACATTGTTTTCAATTGTCTCCAAATTACTTCTGAGGATACATTATAATCGGTCCTTGTTGAAAAATCATTCATGATGCAGGCCATGTGGAAGGATTTGGAAACACCTATATACCAGAAAAAAAATTAATAAAAATATAGGTGAATAAAAATATATTTAAACAATAATTATATAGTGTAAAGTGGTAAAAAAGTAATAGTAGTATTATAAAAAGTTTCACTTTAATTTTTGAAACTACTATTGTCCTCTCTGTAAATTTGTTCAAAATATATCACCGAAGGAAATGACAAATAGTTTATTTTTTGATAAGCAGTCAAGAAATGGGTGTGCGCTCTGTAATGTGGAATTCTTGCAAGTACCTAAATTTTTTAACAAGACTAAATTTAAGATTCCCAACTCAAATACATGTTGGCCCTTCACTTTTATATTCTTTGATACGTCTTCAAATCATTAATCCCATGATATACTACATTTACAAGAAAAATTATCATAAATTGCATAAAAAGAATATGAATATTGTTAATAATTTTTGCAACTTTCTATATTTTAACTCGATTTTAATACCTATTTGTGTTTCCTATGTGGTTTTGAGTTTATAAAAGATTTATATATTTAAATAAATATATCAAACATGTGAATTTACACCTATTTTGTATAATGACATTTGAATATGGATTTCTATTTTTCTTATTGAACGGGAATTTTAATGTTAAAACTTACCATATTTGATAGGTAATATTTTATATAATGACATTTTAAAAATATCTATTTATATTTTTCTCTCTCATATTGTAAATGTAATTTTACTTTAAAACTTACCAACAGGCCTGTGCCCCAACATGGATTTTAATAGTTCAACTTCATTTGCAGCGTTCCATTCGATTTCTTCTTCTTGATCGCCAACGGGATTTGGCTGCACATTTTCATCTCTTGAATCATCAGAATTATCGCTAGATGCCGCCATGTGTAATCGTTATATTTTCCTTTAAATTTCCTAGTGATATAGGCCTTAAAAGGGGTTGTTAAAGTAGCAGCGGCAATGGACGTTCTAATGCTTCTTTGTTTTGATTTTCATCATCATTATTTATTAAATTATTTCTGTGAAAACAATTGACAAATTCTGATTCGGGACCTCTCATGTTTGGATAAATTAAAGGGAATTGGAGCTTTTTTAAAAAGAAATTTAATTTATTCAAAACGCCTTAAATATTTATAAACCATTATTATCCAACAATTAATAATTTTTTAAAGTTATAAAATAAAAATTAATAAATTTAATGATTTATTTATATAAAATTTTTAGCTAAAAACTTACAATATAAAAATATTTAATATATTTTTATTATTTTCAGATATCGACTATTTCAAAATTATATTCAGTAATTTGAATTATTATGATCCAATCTAAAAATACTCTGTTGGTTAAGCAATTCTAGGGAATGATTAGTTAAAAAAAAATGTTTATTAGTTAAGGGATTTTTGTGACTTATTTTCGGTAAGTTATGACCTAGGTGGCGCGCTAATGCAACTTAGTGTTGACAAATGAATTTTCGAAGTTGTTTAGATTAACTAAATGTTGGGGTGTGATTTTAATCATATAATATTTATTATTCAAAAGTTACATATATTTATATCTTTATGATATTATAAAGAAGGGGTGGAGGTGAATTGATTCCTGTTTACATTACTTGGTTCAGGTGTATTTTCTTTGTACCGCAACTTGGTAAAATATCACTAAATATAACAAATGAAAACATTATAAAACGCGAGTGTTTCTTTCACAAACATATCAAACTTCTACTGCCCTTACTTCGATGAAAAAATATTGAGAGGGCTTGGCTTATCAGTGATGAATCCTCCAAGCGGTTTTGCCAATTTTTTTTTAATCTACCAGACCGCTTCTTTAAAGCTCTAATACTGTTGTGAAGTAAAGTCTGGTATACTTTCACATAACAATGATGCGAAATTCCATTTAAGAATTTCACAGTGATGAATATTTTTTCGGCTGTTGCAAAGATTTTAGTCAGATCATTAAATAGCAGAAAGAAGAGGGTATAAAATCTACCCTAAACTAACTTTATTTAAACATGTAAAAAGGACAGAGTAAAACACCAAACTAGTCAGCAGATCACACCGCGCCCTAATCCCCTGTTGCCAGCTGGCGCCGCTGGGGTTGGTTTTGCTGTCACCCATCAGACTGTTGGGAATCTTTTATTGTTCAGACAATGAAACAACAAATAACAAGTTTACTTACAGCTGAAGTGGTTTTAAAGAATTAGGTGATTTTACCTTTTATGAAAGTATTTTAAATTTATTATTTTCACAAAGGGAGATAGAAAAAAACATTTAACAATTTACATTACAATTACTAATTTTGTAAATAAAAACCAACACTCCTTTGTTATAGTTTTTATATTACAGTGTTATCAGTCTAAAAGTATTTCAAGATCATTGATTTACTATTCTTCTTTTTTCCAACATTCCCTCTTAAATCAGTGATCTTATCACATTCAACAGTTTCTTCACTTGACTTATGTTTTAAATGGTTGTCATAAGAAGGGATTTGAATTTGTCACACTTTGGTCTGGCTAGAGGTTTTGTTAGGATGTCTGCAATTTGGTGTTCTGTTGGACAATATATCAGGTTAAACTTTTGAGCTTGATCTTTCACAAAATGATATTTGACATCAATATGTTTAGTTTTAGTGGTGAATTGGCCTGATTTTATAATTTTTATAGTGCTTTGGTTATCAACATAGAGATTTATATCAAAATTATCTGGAATTAATTCTTCTAATAGGGATCTTATGTATGACACTTCTTTGCATGCATCTGCTGCAGCAATGAACTCTGCTTCAGTGCTTGAAAGGGCAATTACAGGTTGCTTTCTGGAGCACCAACTTATGGGACCTCCACATAAATGAACTACATATCCTGTGGTACTTTTTCTAGTTTTAATATCTCCAGCAAAGTCAGAATCACAATACACATTTAATTCAAATGGCATCTCTCCATCATATGATATGCCTAAATTGGTGGTGTGATTTAAATATCTTAGGGTTCTTTTGATGTTTATAATATCTTGAGTTGTAGGATCATGCATTGACCTGCTTTCAAAATTTGTGGCAAAGGTCATGTCTGGTCTAGTTTTGTTTGTCAAATATAAAAGGCTTCCAATTGCTTGTCTGTAGGGAAATTTGTTATCATTTGATATTTCTAAGTTTTTGTCTAATTCTTTTACTACATCTGTAATGGGAGTGGGTACTGGTTTTGAGTTTTGCATATTATATCTTTCAAGAACTGATTTTGTATAATTTTCTTGTGAAAGTAAAATTTTATTTTTACCTCAAAACACAAATCTATTCCCAAAAAAGTTCTTGGATCATTGTTTATTTTAACTTCAAACTCTTGGGATAGTTTTTCTAAAATATTATTTAATTCTTCTTCATTATCTCCCATTAAGATACCATCATCTACATATATTGCAAGGTACATATTTCCTTTGTTGGTTTTAAAAAGACATGGCTCTGATTTTAGTTGTATGAAATCTTGGGATTTGAGAAAGGTTTTTAATCTTTCATTCCATTTTATTGGGGCTTGCTTTAAACCATACAATGCCTTTCTTAACCTGCATATGTTCCCTTTATAACCTTCTGGCAATTGAACGTATATTTCTTCATCCAAAAACCCATATAGAAAAGCTGTTTTTATGTCAAATGTTTTAAAAACAAACCTTCTCTTAGCCATTAGAGCAAAGTATATCTTTAAAGAGACAGTGCTTATAACTGGACTGAATGTCTTATCATAATCAATGCCTGTTTCTTGTTCAAAGCCTCTTACAACTAGTCTTGCTTTGTAGCGGCCATCTTCTTTCACTTTAAAGAGCCATTTAGAGGTCAGAATCTTCTTGTTTGACGCTTCATTTTCTTTTACTATTTCCCAAACTTCATTTTTGGCAAGAGACTCTTTTTCTTCTTTTATTGCCTTTTTCCATTTTTCTTGATTTGGACCAGATATAGCTTCCGAGTAAGTTAGAAGAGCTGATTCTGTTGTTCCATCCTGCTCTAAATAAAAGTCTTCATATCTTGATGGTGTTTGTAAACTACTTCTTGGTCTAAGATTATATTTTGAAGTACTTGGTTTTGTAGGGATATCTTCTTTGTCTTCAGAGACTTCTGGTAGACTTGGTTCTTCATTTAATTCTAGTTGATCTTCAGATTCTTCTTCTGGTTCGACAATAGGTATTTTTTCTTCTTTATTTATACATCCTTTATCTAAAAAGATTACATCTCTAGCTGTAAAGATTCGTTTGCTTTGTTCATCCCAAAGGCGATAACCATTTGGTGCATAACCTATAAAGGTATATTTTTTACTTTTGTCTTCCAATTTCTTTATGTGTTTCAGGGTTTTGACATAAGCTTCACAACCAAAAAGTTGTAAGTTTGACAAATTTGGTCTTTTGTTGAACCAAAGTTCTGCAGGGGTTTTCTCTAATTCTTGAGTAGGGCTTCGGTTCAGCAAATAGGCTGAAACTCTTACAGCTTCTCCCCACATGTATTTTTCTACACCAGAATCAATCAAAAGAGCTCTAGTTTTCTCCATCAGGGTTCTATTTAATCTTTCGGCTTTGCCGTTTAGCTGAGGTGAGTGAGGTATGGTGAGATCCATAATGATTCCTTTAGCTTTGCACCAGGATTTTATATCTTCATTTACATATTCTCCGCCATTGTCACATCTTATTTTTGAAACTTTTAGATTCATTTGGTTTTCTGCTTCGGTAATAAATTCTTTTAGATATCCTTTTACTTCTTATTTATTTTGTAACAAATACACATGACAAAAATGTGTGTAGTCATCAAGAAATGTTAGAAAATAGTTTTTGTTGTCATGGGTAGTGGGATCTAAAGGTCCACATACATCTGTATGGATTATTTCTAAAGGCCTTTTTGATTTTGTTCTAATGGAATTGAATGGCTTTCTTACCTGTTTAGCTTTTATGCATGTTTCACAAATTCCATCTTGATTTATTTTTTCTATGTTTATTCCATTAACCATAGATTTTAATTGTTTTAAGCTTGAAAAACTTATGTGACCCATTTTTCTGTGCCATTTTAGCATTTCTTCATTTTGGGTAGCTGTTAGGTGAGATTCTTCAATTTCGGGGTTTCCTGTTTCTATATTTATTGTATAGAGTCCATTTTCCCGTTTTTCTCCTTCTAAAACTTTTTTTCCATTTTTTACGACAAATACCTTTTCATCTTCAAAGACGACTTTGCCTTTATTTCTGGTAATGGCACTTACCGATAGTAAATTATTTGTCAAGTTTGGTACAAACATAACCTCCTTGAGATCACATTTTTTCCCTTGAATTTTTCCGACTGATTTTGCTATTAGAGTTTCTTCCTTTTTTGCTATTGATATTTTTGAGTTGCAATCTACTTCATCTAGTAAAAACTTTTTACTATTTATCATATGGCTTGTTGAGCCACTGTCTACAATAAATTCTAGCAATTCCTCATTTTTAAATTTTAAAGTCTCTCCTGCAAAAAAGGACAATTTTTCTTCATTTTTGTTTCTGAAAAAGCAATCCTTTTCTTTATGATTTGTCTTTTTACAAATTCGGCAAGGAATATTTTCCTGGAATTTATTTTGAGATTTCTTAAAGAAGCATTGGTCTTGAGTATGATTTGTCTTTTTACAGATGGTACACCTTTTTTTATTTAGTCTACAATATTTTGCTAAGTGCCCGCTCTTTTTGCAGTTAAAGCACTGCTTTACTTTAGTAGCACTCATGGCTATTCCCTCTTCAGGCTTTACTTTTTGTTTAGTTTCTTCAAGTGATAGTCTTGATATTAAGTTTGTTAACGTTTTCTCACTTTTTGGTGTCGAATCCCATGCTGTGCTGAAGTAATTAAAGTAGTCTGGCAAAATGCTAAATATTTTAGAAATTACAAGGCTTTCCTCAATTTCTTGTTTTACATTATTTAGTTTGAATACTAAATTTTGCATTCTGCTTATATTTGTTGCCATATCTGTATTTTTGTCAAATTTGAATCCATGAAATTCTTGTAGTAATTTGCATTTTAATTGCTCATCTTCTCTTTGATAAATGGCTACTAGTTTTTCATACATTTCTTTTGAAATTTTGCAATTTAGAATATGTGTTAAAACATTCTTTTCAATGGTTAACATTATGTATTTTTGTGCTTTGGCGTCTTTTAGGCTCTATTTATCTTTTCCAGTTTCATCTTTCAAGTCTTCAAACAACGATTTTCCATTTACAATATCTAGAAGGCCATTTGCTTTGAAAATAATTGTTATCTGAAAATTCCATAAATCAAAATTTTCAGGATTTTTAAGCCTCACAATATTTGCGATATCTTCGCTGACAGCCATTTTTATTTTATTTATATTTTATATATATATTTTACCGCGATTCAAAAAGAACCACGCTCTGCTACCATGTTGGGAATCTTTTATGGTTCAGACAATGAAACAACAAATAACAAGTTTACTTACAGCTGAAGTGGTTTTAAAGAATTAGGTGATTTTACCTTTTATGAAAGTATTTTAAATTTATTATTTTCAAAGAGAGATAGAAAAGAACATTTAACAATTTACATTACAATTGCTAATTTTGTAAACAAAACCAACACTCCTTTGTTCTAGTTTTTATATTACAGTGTTGTCAGTCTAAAAGTATTTCAAGATCATTGATTTACTATTCTTCTTTTTTTCCAACACAGACTGGCAGACATCCAAGTGGATCTCCTTTATTCCACAATTTTATTGTGTGTGGATCATTCTGCTTATAAACGCTACACTGAAAAGTGGAATCCTAGAAATTGTTTTTTAGAAAACTATGGGAAAACTTTTAGGACTAAATTAATTCAAGGCAATAACGCGAATACTATTTCTAAGATTCCACTTTTCAGTGTATTGTATATAAGCAGAATGGTTCCATACAGTATTGGAGCTCTAAAGAAGCGGTCTGGTAGATTGAATTGGTGAAACCGCTGGGAGGGTTCACCACTGATGAGCTAAGCCCTCCCAATTTTTGTCATCACAGTAAGGACAGTAGAAGTTTGATTTATTCGTGAAAGAAAAACGTCTTATAATGTTTCCATTTTTATATATAGATCGCGCGTTATTCTTTTGTATAATACTAAATAACAATTTTAACAAAGGTTTTAAATTTTCGCATTTAACCATTTGAATAAATCACTTAATACTTTTTGAAAACAATTTCCTAATTTGTCTAAAATGATCTCTGTGTAAAATTTTAATCCTAAACGATTTCTCCCTATCTCTTTTAAGGGTTATTTTTGTTATTTATACCTAATGTGTAAATGTTCATAAATAGAATTAAAGAGCTACTCTGTGTAATAAGAAGATGGACCAATGACCAACGATAGACAACAGGAAGTTTTGTACATTTTTAGCATCATGTATGAATAAAGTATTTAATCCAAACTTGTTGTTATGGATCATTAAAATATAAAACATGGTGGCAGTACAGGAACGAAATAATTCAATGGAATTAGAAGTAAAAAAATACAATAAAAATGAGCCAAAATAAGGAAGAGTGGTTCCAGTAGAACCAACCATCCAATCAGAGAATTCCCTGAGGTCGAGGCAGTGACGCGTAGAATGAACCAATCATAGCCTTTGTTTACATCGCGCGTCACCGTGACGTCACGACCAATGAGAGGCTTAGTCTCAGATTTGGCCAAATGTCTCAGAGTCATGGATGTTATATATATATATTTGCAACAGGCTTAAATTCTAAATACGAAATGTGTAAATAAACATGCTAATTTATTTATTAGGCGAAGAAGTGAATGTTATATTTTTGTCATTCAGACATTCAAGTGTAGATACCCCAAAATATGTAGTTTTGGAAAAATTTAAACAATATTTCATTGGAAAAAGAAATGCCATTTTTGATAAAGCCCAATTCAATAGACGTTCCCAAAAAGAGGAAGAACCATTAGAAGACTACATATGTTATTTATTTGTTCTTGCAATTATGGATAGCTAAAAGAAGAACTGATAAGAGACAGAATTGTAGTTGGTGTTAAAAACTTAACATTATCAGAGAGGTTGTGGTTAATACCAGATTTAACAATGGATAAAGAAATAAAATAAACAGACAAACAGAAGCTGTGAGAATGCAGCAGAAAACACTTAGAGAAGACTCTTTAGAAAATACAAATATTAACTTTGTCAAAAAGCAAAACCAAAGAAAAGGATATTTCAATAAATTAAAGCAGAAAGAAATTATCAAGCCAGGTAGCAGTAGAAATTTTCATCAAGCAGGAAAAGCTGAAGAAGCATGTACCAGATGTGGCTCACAGAAATTTCATAATTTATATGTTCAAAGAAGAGCCATTTTATGAAACAATGGCAATTGTTAGGACACCTCGTTACCACAGTATGCCACAATTACCCAGAACCCCATCTAACCTAATCATGTACCACCTTTCCCCATCTGAGATTCAAACCTCTAGTGATTGTGAGGTGTAGAGATAGAGCCTGAAGCCACCTTCAGTCTTGACAGCAACGAGCCAGAGTCCAAGATGGACTTAGACGCCCCTTCTCTTTGGTCAAGCCACCTGACCTGTGGTGGATGACCTGACCCCATCAGCACTAAGCCAGTCTCCAGCATGCCTATCACTCATGGTGGCTGACATCACCATCTTAAGCTCTACCCGACCCCAAGTTCCCGCCATGTTCATTATATTTTTTAAATTGTTTTTTTTTTATATTCAATATTTTCTAATCCTTATTTATATATATTTATAAATTTCATTGATATATATTTTCCAATTTAAAAAAAAAATATTTTAAGATACAGCAAAACCCAATAATATGAACCCTGGATATATAGCGAACAAACCCATGACGATTCCCTATTCCATTCCATTGAAAATACCATAGTTATAACGATCTTTGCGATTTTTAAAATAAGGAACTTGTCTTGTTTTATTTTCAATACTCTGTGTGAAAGCTAGATTTTGAATAGGAGCTAACCTAAAAGGTTTTTTTGGCATTCTGTGTTTGTTTTCTTCTTGTCTTGCTAAATGCAATAAATAATTCTTTTGTTGCTTTAAAGAGAGTTGTAATTGTTAGAATGGTTTTAGGTTTTATATTATTTTAGAAATTAATACATACGATTTTAGTAATTGAAAATAGTTTATTAAAAATTAACAGAACAAAACAAAAAGTTTAACTTATACCATAGAGTTATTTATATTCTTAATTTTTACAGCAGTGTAGCAAGATATATATTTTAAAACATTTTAAAAGAAATAATTATTAATTAATATTTTATAAAATATTAAAGTCTAAAATTGAATTCATATATTCAACACTCCTTCTTGAATTCATGTTTTAGAGTTTTAATTACTCTATCAAAACATCATCTGCAGTAGTGAAGATCTGTGTTTTTCAAAAGTTTCCTTTGGCAGAGGCTTGGTTAGGATATCAGCAACTTGGTCTTGGGTTGGGCAAAACTGAACATCAACATTTTCTCTTATCTGATCTTTCAAAAAATGATATTGAACATCTATATGTTTTGTTTTTCAGTTCATTCGTCCTGTCTTCATTAAAGTCATTGCACTTTGGTTGTCAATATTTAGTTTAGCAAGTATGGTTTCATTTGTAAGTTCTTCAATTAGTGCTTTTATATAAATGAGTTCTTTCACACATTCAGCAATATATTCTGCCTCAGTAGTGGATAAGGCTACAATTGGTTGTTTTCTTGAACTCCAGCTTATTGGTCCTTTACCAAACAAAATTGTATATCCGGATGTACTTTTTCTTGTTTTCATGTCTCCAGCAAAGTCTGAGTCACAATATGCATTAAGTTTCATATCTTCATCTTGTTTACTATAGTGAAGTCCAAAAGTTTTGGTTTGTTTCAAATATCTCATAGTTCTTTTAACATTTTGTATATCCTGGTTTGTCGGTTCATGCATTGAACGACTTTCATAACCAACTGCATAAGCAACATTTGGTCTGGTTTTGTTTGCTAAATATAGGAGACTTCCAACAGCTTCTCTATATGGAAAATTACCTTCAGATTTGTTTTTCTAATATAGGATCAATTTTCACAGCTCCTTCTACAATTGGAGTTGTCACCGGCTTTGCATCCAACATGTATATTTTTAGGACACATTCTATATAGTCATGTTGAGAAACTATCAGTCCCTCATCTTTATTCATGATATTCATGCCAACAAACATTTCAGGATTATTACTTATTCTTATTTCAAATTCTTGTGCCAGTTCTTCAACAAATTGTCCATTTCTTCTTCATCACTTCCAAACAACATTATATCATCAACATATAAAGCCAAAATTAAACTTCCATTTTGGTTTTTGAAAATGCAATTTTCTAATTTTGATTGCACCAGTCTTTTTGTTTTCAAAAAGGCTTCAAATCTTTTATTCCACTTTGAAGGTGCTTGTCGTAGTCAATAAAGTACCTTCTTAGTCGACATATTTTGTTATCTTCATTTACATATTCTTTAATATATTCTTTTGCTTCATATTTATTGCTGAGCAAATACACATAACAGAAATTTGTATAATCATCAAAAAATGTCATTATATATTTCTTATTATCATGTGTTAAGGGTTCTATTGGGCCGCACAAATCAGTATGAACAATTTCCAAAGGTCGGGTAGCTCTAGATCTTTCATTTCCAAATTACTTCCTAGTTTGCTTTGCCATGATGCAAATTTCGCACACATCATTTTCCTGTTTTTCCAATTTGTTAAGCTCCATACCATCAATCAAACTTTCAAGTTTTCTTAGGTTCGGCATTCCAATGTGTCCCAATTTTCTGTGCCATTCTTGGGTTTTGTTTTCACTTGGTAAGGTAAGGTTTGAGTCATTTTGCTTTGAAAAATGTTGTTCAATATTTACAGCATAAAGTCCATTTTCAAGTTGATCTCCTTCTAGAACTTTTTTCCATCTTTCAAAATTGTCACTTTATCACCTTTAAAATTTACTTCTCCTCCATTGTTGACAATTGAGCTCACTGACAAAAGGTTTTTGATAATTCAGGCACAAATATTACTTCATTTAGGTTACATTGTCTCCCCTTAAATTGTCCTGAAGTTTTTGCTCTCATACCTTCTTTTTTGGCAACATTGATGTTCACATCACACTTTTTTTGATGATCAAGCAATTTTTCTTCATTAATCATGTGACAGGTGGATCCGCTATCAACAATGAAAGTGACTGATGATCTTTTATCATATTCTTCTCTTTGTTCAGCAATGAAAGCAAAGGGAGGTTGCTTTTCTTTGTTCCTGAAATAGTAGTCTTTTAATTTATCTATAATCGAAATATCTTCCATAACAGCAGCCATTTTTATTTTTACGATTTTAGATATTAAGTTATAACCACGCTCTGCTACCACTGTTAGAATGGTTTTAGGTTTTATATTATTTTAGAAATTAATACATACGATTTTAGTAATTGAAAATAGTTTATTAAAAATTAACAGAACAAAACAAAAAGTTTAACTTATACCTTAAAGTTATTTACATTCTTAATTTTTACAGCAGTGTAGCAAGATATATATTTTAAAACATTTTAGAAGAAATAATTATTAATTAATATTTTATAAAATATTAAAGTCTAAAATTGAATTCATATATTCAACAGTAATTATTTAAAATACTACAATTTATGGTAGCAGAGCGTGGTTCAATTTAAAACTTGAGAAAAAGCGAAAATATTTTATCAGAAGTTTGATACTAATCGGTAAACAAAGATCTCTTCTGCATTAAGGTATGTAAATTTTGAAATATGTTTCAATAGAATTTGAATTTTATATTGATAAAAGAAAGTTTTAAATATAAGGATTGAAAAAAAAAATTTTTAATTATAAACTACTTTTAAACTATATTTTTTAATTTTAAAAAGTTGAAAAACAAGGCTAAAATGGATTGCAATTTTTTGCCAACGACAAAAATTAAACCTTTAAACAGGAACAAATTATCCGATTTGGGCTTTAAAAGTCGGAGCACTTTTACGTGGAAAGAAATTATTTAAATGCGTAATTTCGGATCCCGAGCCTGATATAAAAGATGAAGTCGCTTGGCAAATATGGAGTGAAAAGAATGACGAAGCCTTTGGAATTATAGTTACAACTCTATCTGATGAACAAGCAGGAATGTTTCTAGATGAAACTAAAGCAAAGAAAGTATGGGATGAATTGAGGAAAATCTACACAGGCAACCTAGAAGATAAGATCATTGATATTGGACTTGAACTTAAGAATATCAAGATGAAAAATAATGAATCCATAAATGAATATATGGCTAGAGCCAAAAATATTGCTTCTCAAAGTTCTTCACTAGGACACCAAATATCCCAAAGAGAACTAGCATTTCATATTGTGCAAGGTATCCATCCAAGATTGGAAAATATCGCTGTTGTACTGAGAACTAGAAGAGAATTAACTCTTATTGAAATTCGGCAGTCACTTAGAGAGGAAGAGAATCGAATGAATTCTAAGATGAATGGGAGTCATTCTGATGAAAATGAACAGGCTTACAGAAGTAAAGACAGAAGAAATCACTATCAACAGAATCGACAAAAAAAGTTTTGTTTGCCATAAAAAAGGACATTTAGCTAAAGATTGCTGGTTCAAAAATAAGCAAACTCAAGAACAACATGGGAAAAGAAATGCAAATTCAAATACGAACTATAACAAACAAAATTTCAGAAATAATGTGAATACCGTCTCAAGCAAGCCTGCCGAACAAACTTTCAATACCAGCACAGATAGTTTTTGAAAAATTCTCAAATAATTATAGTCAGATACAAACCTGGTGTCTTGACTCAGGGTGTACTACGCACTTATCTCCAATGTAATGCCTTATGAAAGTGAGATAAATTTGGCAGAAGAAGGTAAAGTAACACATGCTACAGCTAAAGGTGATATCAAGGTTTCTACTTGTACCGAAAACGGAATTGAGAATGTTCAAATTAAAGGAGTTCTGCATGTACCTAACTTAAGGTCTAATCTTTTATCAATATACGAATTAACTAACAAAGGAAATACTGTAATTTTCAATAGAGATGGAGCAAAGATTTACAATGAACAGGATGATTTAATTGCAGAGGCTCAAATCCAGGATAGGATGTATGTAATGGAAACAAGGTCCAGAGATGAATACAGTAATCCCTCGTTAAGACGAACTCAACGGGAGAACGAAATACCCTTTTTGTCTTAAAAGAATATATACCGAATTCGTATTAGACAAATTGAATTCGTGGTATCCGGGGGGGGGGTTGTACTTATGTACTACTGATGAGTAAGAAAACTACATTTCTGAGGAATAACGAATAAATTTATTTGGAAACAATATTAATGAAAATATTTTATAATTTTAAGGAACAACAATTATGTATATGTATGTACATAAAGTATTTTATTTTAAAAGACAATATGGATAATATAAGAACAATGTAAGGCAATAACATGAGAATATAAGTTTATTTTAAAACACAAATAAAAAAGAACAACAAAAGAAACAACTTACATAATATACTTGGTACATACGATGTTTATGTGTATGCAGCATATGCAGTATGCATAGAGTATCCTATATCTGGGTTTTCTCTGCAGGCTTCAGAAAGTCTGTTATAGTTTTTTGGTAGTATTTGATTGGGCGCTGTTTCAGACACTCCATTCTTATTTTATCCAGGTCATCTTCAAAATGAACATCAATATCCGCAGAGGTTTTGGACAGCTTCTGGAGGGTTTCGAGGGCCGCGATTACTTCCCCTCTAGTAGGCATCATTATCTCTTCTTTCACCTCATCATCTTCTGTTTCTTCTTCTTCTTTCTTCTTTTCTTCTAATTCGGGTGAACCGCAAATTTCCAACCCTTCATCCAGGGCAACATACTCCAGGAAAGTCAAAGTCTCAGCTGGGTTTGTAGCTGAAAGGAGTTTGGTCCATTCTTCAGGCTCATCAAGCATTGTTTCTGGAAGTGAAAACGAATCAGCTGTTTTTTCCACACCCAATGAGACACTTATTTCTTTAGCCTTTTCTTTGACAAGTGCGCCGGATACAGGAATATTATTTTGTCTACTTTTTTTAAACCGTTTTAAAAGCTCATCTTCCACGTCTTGATGGGATGCTTTTCGAAGTCGTTTTGAAGAGCTCGAAGACCCTGAGGCAACAGCCGCATCTAATTTTTCTTTGTTTTTTAGAATGGTTGATAATCTGGATTTCGCAATTTGAAAATTTTCGGCAATTTGCGACTTAGATAACACTCCACGTGCAACTTCGTCCAAAATTTTCCTTTTTAAGGCAAGATCAATGGCGCTTTTTTTTTCGCGGTTTAGATGACATGTTTATGTAGGTTTTTTTATGGAAGCTCAAACAATTCACACTTCGATTATTTAGAATTTAATAATTTTTATTTCAAGCGCATTATTTTATAATACAATCAATTAGTCGGTTATAAAAAAGATATAACAAATAGAAATAAGTCCTTTTTCTTCTGAGAGCTCGATTTACACAGATTATTATTCACAGAATACATTTTTATTATTTATATTATATTTAATATTTTTAAATATATGTTTTGTATAAAAATAAGAATAATATAATATTCTGTGAAATTCCGTGAAAGCGTGCGCTCCTTGGCTGCTGGCTGGCAGGGGTCACCATGGCCCCTACATTTATCAGTCGAGAAAAACAGCAATACTGGCACAATAGAGACGAAATTTTTCACTGATTGAGTACATGGAACGACCCCAAGGGGATGGTTTCATAGAAAATGAGTCATCATAACAAACAAAGGACGAATGTTTACACAAAAGACAAAGAGAGCCAATTCTTGATATCAACGGCGTTTTTGTTGTTTTAATAGTTTATTGTTTTACTTATAACTCGCCTTTAAAAACATATTAGAATTCGTTTTAACCGATTGATTAGTTCTGCTGGGGGCTAAATTTAATTTGTATTCTGTCATAACCGAATATTTCGTCTTAACCGGCGAAATCTCTTTGGAAAGCATTGAAATTTAATGGGGAAAAGAAACGGTTCGCGCAAACCGAGAGTTCGTATAATCCGAGTTCGTGATAACGAGGGATTACTGTACTCGGAAAAGACGGAGAATGTCATGACCACAAAAGATTTCTCAAATGACAATATCAGCTTGTGGCATAGAAGACTGAATCATTTGAACGAAGCGTACATGAAAGAGAATTCAACGGAATGTGGCATTGGGGTTTAATGTTAAATTTAAGAACTTGCCAGAATGTGAAGCTTGTATAATGGGGAAATTGACTCGACAACCTTACCATCCCGTTACCACCAACTGTACAACCAAACCCCTTGAATTGGTGCATATGGATTTGTGTGGTCCAATGCCATACCAATCTCTAGGTGGATCAAAATACTTTTTTGTTCTGGTTGATGACTTCAGCCGAAGAACCTTTATCTACTTTCTGAAAAACAAAGATGAAAATTTGGGGAAGTTTGAAGAATTTAAGGCAAGAGTGGAAAATGAGCTAAACCTGAAAATAAAGGATGTGCGAACTGATAATGGCACAGAGTTCACTAATCACATATTCAAGAATTTCTTAATTAAAAATGGAACACACCACCAACTCTCCACCACCTACTCGCCACAAAGTAACAGAGTTGCGGAGAGAGTAAACCCGAACCCTAATTGAAACAGCAAGGACATTATTGTTTGATTCAGGATTACCCATGGCTTTCTGGGCGGAGGCAGTCGCTACTGCATCATATGTCAAAAACTGTACTCCACATAGGTCAATCAAGCTTGATACACCAATGGAGAAATGGAAAGGAAGAAAACCCTCCATTCGACATTTCAGAATATTCGGTTGTTTGGCGTTTTGGCCCATTACACAACAACATAGAAGTAAATTTATGCCTAAAAGTCGAAAAGGTATTTTTGTAGACTATTCTCTGAAAAGAAAGGCGTATCGAGTGTATGACATAATCACTAAGAAAATAGAAGTTAGATCAGTAAAATTTGTCGAAAATGAGAAAGGAATTGATTATGCAAAAAATCTTCAAGAAGACACAAATTACGACCATTTTGCATATAAAAAGGAAGAGGAAAATCATAATGAAATCGACCT
The DNA here is from genome assembly GCA_030710605.1 of Cordylochernes scorpioides. Taxonomy (NCBI): domain Eukaryota; kingdom Metazoa; phylum Arthropoda; class Arachnida; order Pseudoscorpiones; family Chernetidae; genus Cordylochernes; species Cordylochernes scorpioides. The sequence continues at coordinate 156,243,629 of CP092886.1, forward strand.
TCGGACGCGTCCAGAAACCTCAGAACTAAATGAAGAAACGATTCCCACGCTAGACGAACCTAACGAGGAAAGAATTGTAAGGTCAGGTCGCAAAAAGGGAGATACACAAAAAGTTTTAGAGCAAAAACACAGAGCAAAACTGAGAGAAGAATAAATGAAATTGCTTGAACAAGGCGCTCGACGTTCGCAAAGAATAAAAGAAAGAAATAACGTGAATTTTATATTAGAACCAGAAGAACGTATTCCCAAAAATTATGAGGAGGCGATTAACTGCGTAAATAAATATGAATGACTCGAAGCAATGAAAGAAGAACTTTACTCTATTGACAAGCATAAGGTATGGTCTCTCGTACAAAGAGAAAAGAATATGAAGATCATAAACTGCAAATGGATCTTTAGCATAAAGAGTACGCCTGTTGAGGGTGTTTATAGAAGAAAAGCTAAATTAGTTGCTATTGGTTGTAATAAAAAATATGGCGTAGAATATGAGGAATCTTTTTCACCAGTGATCAGAAAAGAAAGTCTTTGTGCAATTGTAGCCCTAGCAGCTCAGTTGAATTTGGTTATAACATCATATGATGTGAAGACTGCCTACCTTTACGGAGAATTGAAGGAAACTATTTTTATGGAACAGCCGGAAGGATTTGTTGAAAAAGGTGAAGAAAACAAAGTTTGCAAATTGTTAAAAAGTATAAATGGACTTCCACAATCGGGACATTGTTGAAATAAAAAGATCAACGAGATACTGATACAACTGGGAATGGAAAGATCGCAATATGATCCATGTGTGTACACTTTTAGAAAAGGAAAGGAATATGGAATATTGGGTTTATACGTGGGGGATGATCTAATAATAGCCGGAACGGATAAAACCTTTAATGAAAAACTAGCATCAGAGATAGGAAGATTTGTTGCTTTAAAAGAAAAAGGGGAGAATGAACCTTTCATTGGTATAGAGATAAATAAAACAGAATACGGTTTTGATCTATCACAAGCCCATTATATCGATAAAATCTTGAAGAATTTGCACTCGAGGAATGTAACATTGAACAAACTCCCGGAGATCAAGACCAAAGTTTTAATGAATGTCAAGACTCCAAACCAGTAGACAAGACATTATATCAAGAGATGATTGGATCCCTGATGTATTTGGCAACCAGAACTCGTCCAGATATTTCTTTTAATGTGAGCAATTTATCCCGATTTTGCAATGATGCAAGAGAAGTACATTTAACAGGAGTTAAGAGAATATATAGATACCTGAAGGGCACCAGAGATAAAATCTTAAGATACAAGCCATCAGAAAATAGCATCCTTGTCAGCATAGATGCAAGCTGGTGTTCAACAAGTGACGCAAAGTACTATTCCGGATACACAGTTAAACTGGGAAACAACCTGATCAGTTGGAGAAGCAAGAAACAAAGTTTGGTGGCTCCGTCTACATGCGAAGCCGAACTGATTTTGATATGCGAAGGGATCTTCGAAGTAAAATGGATTAAAGGACTTTTAGAAGAACTATGTAAGGATGCGAACTTTCCTATAACGCTTAAAACAGATAGTCAATCTGCTATCAAGTAGATTAAATCTGAAAAAATAACTTCCCGGACAAAACATATAAACCGAAAATTGTATTTTATAAAAGATGCTGTGGAAGAAGGAACAATCGACCTTGAATTTGTTAGGAGTGATGAAATGGAGGGAAGCGGACCTATTAACAAAGAGTCTTCCCAAGGAGAAACTTAAAAACTGTATAAACTCTCTCGGACTTGTTTGATAGAAGCTTCCACACAGGGGAGGGATTGTCGAATTTTATTTTTCAATACTCTGTGTGAAAGCTAGATTTTGAATAGGAACTAACCTAAAAGGTTTTTTTGGCATTCCGTGTTTGTTTTTGTTTTCTTTTTGTCCTGCTAAATGCAATAAATAATTCTTTTGTTGCTTTAAAGAGAGTTGTAATTATTTAAAATACTACAGAACTACCCCGATAACGAACCTATTTTCGGTCCCAAAATAATAAAATCTATTTAAAATACTATGCTTATAACTAACTTAAAATTGTAATTAAAAAAAATTAAAACAACAAAATTATTAGTAAGTTTCAGCTCGCGGATTGCGATTTAAAAACAATAAATTAGCGGCATTGTTTGTTTTCATTTCCATTCTATTTTGACACTTAGTCAAGAGCTCATCGCCCAACAGCTGCCCCCCTGCAAGGCCTAGGGGGACCACCTCTACTCCACCAACTCGCCATGTGTAAATAGCCAGGACAAGGTGACTCGCGAGCTGTGCTCGAATGTAACACCTGTAAATTGAGACAAAATAAATAAATAAATTTTCATTTCCATTCTATTTTTGCTCTCTATTGTATAAATTTTTACACATTATACTTTTATTTAATAGAATATCTTTGCATTCTACAATTTTTAAATAGAAAATACAAATGGCTTCCAAAATAAAGAAAAGAAACAAAGAATGGCATGCTAAAAAAACAGTGGCAGCATTCCCTTTTAGAAGCGTTCTATATCAAGTTTAGCCTAGGCTAAAAATAATTCCAGATAATTTTAAAATCAGAAATGGTTTGAATAACAGGTTAAAAACAAAATTTAATCTATACTTTAGAAGATTATGTGGAAACTGGAATTGGAAGAAAAAAAAAGTACCCGTGTCTCATGGGCCACAAACAAATCGACTTTTAAATTCTCAAAAACTACCACTACATTTCTATTTTTATAACAGGAGCCTTGTTAGGTAGATGATTCATTCAGGGTTTGTGAATATTCCCCCTGGCTGGCAGTTTTATTACCGATTTGTCTTTGCAAATTCGCGTTTTTTATTCGCAATTTTACCGATCGCGCTACCATATCAACATGTTTCGCCTCCGATTTTTCTCAATTGGATACTTTTGATTCATTTTCAATTGATTCAGAATACATGGAGCTTTATTCCTTTGGTGGAAATAACGATATTTTAAGACAATTCTGATTTTCAAATTTTACATTTCAAATAAATTTAGTATTATATTATTTGAGAAAGATGTTCTAAAATACTCTTATACCTTTTAAGTATATAATTAATAAAGTTTTGCCTAGGGGATTTGGCTTAATTATTGAATAATACATAGGTTTATATAGGAACATGTATGCTAATGATTAAGAAGAACCTATTATCAAATGACTTCTTTTGATATTCAGCATTACTGTAAAGAAATAGGTCAATTTAAGGAATTAAAACAAAGTGACCATTATTTAGTGGCTGCTTTTCCTGTGTGTATGGCTGATTTTTAATTATATTTTCTAAAAATTTAGAAAATAAAAAAAATGGCCAAACCGTGGCTATAGTGAATCAAAAGCTCTGTCCCATTGGAGTTCACTATAGAGGGGTTTTACTGTTGGGAATCTTTTATGGTTCAGACAATGAAACAACAAATTACAAGTTTACTTACAGCTGAAGTGGTTTTAAAGAATTAGGCGATTTTACCTTTAAGAAATTATTTTAAATTTATTATTTTCAAAGAGAGATAGAAAAGAACATTTAACAATTTACATTACAATTACTAATTTGGTAAACAAAACCAACACTCCTTTGGTCTAGTTTTTATATTACAGTGTTGTCAGTCTAAAAGTATTTCAAGATCATTGATTTACTATTCTTCTTTTTTTCCAACATTCCCTCTTAAATCAGTGATCTTATCACATTCAACAGTTTCTTCACTTGACTTATGTTTTAAATGGTTGTCATAAGAAGGGATTTGAATTTGTCAAACTTTGGTCTGGCTAGAGGTTTTGTTAGGATGTCTGCAATTTGGTGTTCTGTTGGACAATATATCAGGTTAAACTTTTGAGCTTGATCTTTCACAAAATGATATTTGACATCAATATGTTTAGTTTTAGTGGTGAATTGGCCTGATTTTATAATTTTTATAGTGCTTTGGTTATCAACATAGAGATTTATATCAAAATTATCTGGAATTAATTCTTCTAATAGGGATCTTATGTATGACACTTCTTTGCATGCATCTGCTGCAGCAATGAACTCTGCTTCAGTGCTTGAAAGGGCAATTACAGGTTGCTTTCTGGAGCACCAACTTATGGGACCTCCACACAAATGAACTACATATCCTGTGGTACTTTTTCTAGTTTTAATATCTCCAGCAAAGTCAGAATCACAATACACATTTAATTCAAATGGCATCTCTCCATTATATGATATGCCTAAATTGGTGGTGTGATTTAAATATCTTAGGGTTCTTTTGATGTTTATAATATCTTGAGTTGTAGGATCATGCATTGACCTGCTTTCAAAGTTTGTGGCAAAGGTCATGTCTGGTCTAGTTTTGTTTGTCAAATATAAAAGGCTTCCAATTGCTTGTCTGTAGGGAAATTTGTTATCATTTGATATTTCTAAGTTTTTGTCTAATTCTTTTACTACATCTGTAATGGGAGTGGGTACTGGTTTTGAGTTTTGCATATTATATCTTTCAAGAACTGATTTTGCATAATTTTCTTGTGAAAGTAAAATTTTATTTTTTTCCTCAAAACACAAATCTATTCCCAAAAAAGTTCTTGGATCATTGTTTATTTTAACTTCAAACTCTTGGGATAGTTTTTCTAAAATATTATTTAATTCTTCTTCATTATCTCCCATTAAGATACCATCATCTACATATATTGCAAGGTACATATTTCCTTTGTTGGTTTTAAAAAGACATGGCTCTGATTTTAGTTGTATGAAATCTTGGGATTTGAGAAAGGTTTTTAATCTTTCATTCCATTTTAATGAGGCTTGCTTTAAACCATACAATGCCTTTCTTAACCTACATATATTCCCTTTATAACCTTCTGGCAATTGAACGTATATTTCTTCATCCAAAAACCCATATAGAAAAGCTGTTTTTATGTCAAATGTTTTAAAAACAAACCTTCTCTTAGCCATTAGAGCAAAGTATATCCTTAAAGAGACAGTGCTTATAACTGGACTGAAAGTCTCATCATAATCAATGCCTGCTTCTTGTTCAAAGCCTCTTACAACTAGTCTTGCTTTGTAGCGACCATCTTTCACTTTAAAGAGCCATTTAGAGGTCAGAATCTTCTTGTTTGACGCTTCATTTTCTTTTACTATTTCCCAAACTTCATTTTTGGCAAGAGACTCTTTTTCTTCTTTTATTGCCTTTTTCCATTTTTCTTGATTTGGACCAGATATAGCTTCAGAGTAAGTTAGAAGAGCTGATTCTCTTGTTCCATCCTGCTCTAAATAGAAGTCTTCATATCTTGATGGTGTTTGTAAACTACTTCTTGGTCTAAGATTATATTTTGAAGTACTTGGTTTTGTAGGGATATCTTCTTTGTCTTCAGAGACTTCTGGTAGACTTGGTTCTTCATTTAATTCTAGTTGATCTTCAGATTCTTCTTCTGGTTCGACAATAGGTATTTTTTCTTCTTTATTTATACATCCTTTATCTAAAAAGATTACATCTCTAGCTGTAAAGATTTGTTTGCTTTGTTCATCCCAAAGGCGATAACCATTTGGTGCATAACCAATAAAGGTATATTTTTTACTTCTGTCTTCCAATTTCTTTACGTGTTTTAGGTTTTTGACATAAGCTTCACAACCAAAAAGTTGTAAGTTTGACAAATTTGGTCTTTTGTTGAACCAAAATTCTGCAGGGGTTTTCTCTAATTCTTGAGTAGGGCTTCGGTTCAGCAAATAGGCTGAAACCCTTACAGCTTCTCCCCACATGTATTTTTCTACACCAGAATCAATCAAAAGAGCTCTAGTTTTCTCCATCAGGGTTCTATTTAATCTTTCGGCTTTGCCGTTTAGCTGAGGTGAGTGAGGTATGGTGAGATCCATAATGATTCCTTTAGCTTTGCACCAGGATTTTATATCTTCATTTACATATTCTCCGCCATTGTCACATCTTATTTTTGAAACTTTTAGATTCATTTGGTTTTCTGCTTCTGTAATAAATTCTTTTAGATATCCATTTACTTCATATTTATTTTGTAACAAATACACATGACAAAAATGTGTGTAGTCATCAAGAAATGTTAGAAAATAGTTTTTGTTGTCATGGGTAGTGGGATCTAAAGGTCCACATACATCTGTATGGATTATTTCTAAAGGCCTTTTTGATTTTGTTCTAATGGAATTGAATGGCTTTCTTACCTGTTTAGCTTTTATGCATGTTTCACAAATTCCATCTTGACTTATTTTTTCTATGTTTATTCCATTAACCATAGATTTTTAATTGTTTTAAGCTTGAAAAACTTATGTGGCCCATTTTTCTGTGCCATTTTAGCATTTCTTCATTTTGGGTAGCTGTTAGGTGAGATTCTTCAATTTCGGGGTTTCCTGTTTCTATATTTATTGTATAGAGTCCATTTTCCCGTTTTTCTCCTTCTAAAACTTTTTTTCCATTTTTTACGACAAATACCTTTTCATCTTCAAAGACGACTTTGCCTTTATTTCTGGTAATGGCACTTACCGATAGTAAATTATTTGTCAAGTTTGGTACAAACATAACCTCCTTGAGATCACATTTTTTCCCTTGAATTTTTCCGACTGATTTTGCTATTAGAGTTTCTTCCTTTTTTGCTATTGATATTTTTGAGTTGCAATCTACTTCATCTAGTAAAAACTTTTTACTATTTATCATATGGCTTGTTGAGCCACTGTCTACAATGAATTCTAGCAATTCCTCATTTTTACATTTTAAAGTCTCTCCTGCAAAAAAGGACAATTTTTCTTCATTTTTGTTTCTGAAAAAGCAATCCTTTTCTTTATGATTTGTCTTTTTACAAATTCGGCAAGGAATATTTTCCTGGAATTTATTTTGAGATTTCTTAAAGAAGCATTGGTCTTGAGTATGATTTGTCTTTTTTACAGATGGTACACCATTTTTTATTTAGTCTACAATATTTTGCTAAGTGCCCGCTCTTTTTGCAGTTAAAGCACTGCTTTACTTTAGTAGCACTCATGGCTATTCCCTCTTCAGGCTTTACTTTTTGTTTAGTTTCTTCAAGTGATAGTCTTGATATTAAGTTTGTTAACGTTTTCTCATTTTTTGGTGTCGAGTCCCATGCTGTGCTGAAGTAATTAAAGTAGTCTGGCAAAATGCTCAATATTTTAGAAATTACAAAGCTTTCCTCAATTTCTTGTTTTACATTATTTAGTTTGAATACTAAATTTTGCATTCTGCTTATATTTGTTGCCATATCTGTATTTTTGTCAAATATGAATCCATGAAATTCTTGTAGTAATTTGCATTTTAATTGCTCATCTTCTCTTTGATAAATGGCTACTAGTTTTTCATACATTTCTTTTGAAGTTTTGCAATTTAGAATATGTGTTAAAACATTCTTTTCAATGGGTAACATTATGTATTTTTGTGCCTTGGCGTCTTTCAGGCTCCATTTATCTTTTCCAGTTTATCTTTCAAGTCTTCAAACAACGATTTTCCATTTACAATATCTAGAAGGCCATTTGCTTTGAAAATAATTGTTATCTGAAAATTCCATAAATCAAAATTTTCAGGATTTTTAAGCCTCACAATATTTGCGATATCTTCGCTGACAGCCATTTTTGTTTTTATTTATATTTTATATATATATTTTACCGCGATTCAAAAAGAACCACGGACTGCTACCATGTTGGGAATCTTTTATGGTTCAGACAATGAAACAACAAATAACAAGTTTACTTACAGCTGAAGTGGTTTTAAAGAATTAGGCGATTTTACCTTTTATGAAAGTATTTTAAATTTATTATTTTCAAAGAGAGATAGAAAAGAACATTTAACAATTTACATTACAATTACTAATTTTGCAAACAAAACCAACACTCCTTCGTTCTAGTTTTTATATTACAGTGTTGTCAGTCTAAAAGTATTTCAAGATCATTGATTTACTATTCTTCTTTTTTTCCAACATTTACTGTATTATTTTTTTCCCAGAGAGAGAAGGGTGATGATAGTTTTAGGGGGGTGAGTCCAGCAACACTGGGGCAAGGAAGCGGGATTATGTATTTATTTATCAAATGCCTATCTTAGAAACACTGAGCAATGGTAAAGTGTTCTCAAAAGTAATGCCAACTCTGGATACTGGCAGGTACCTTTTGATGATAAGTCAAGAGACTTTACAACATTTCTAACACCCTTTGGGAGATTTCGATATTGTCAAATTCCATTTGGAATTGCTAATGCTCCCGAACATTTTCAAAAGAGAATGTATGAAATTTAAGGTGATATTGAAGGATTAATGTGTCACATTGATGCCATAATAGTTTGGGGAGCCAATCAAAGGAACATGATTCAAGACTTAACAAGTTTTACAAAAAAAAAAAAGAAGAAATCTGGATTGACACTTAATAGAGAGAAGTGTGTATTTTCTTCTCCTAAAATCAAATTTTTAGGACACCAAATTAGACTCGATGGATTAAAGCTTGATGAAAAAATATAAGGGCTATAATAGAAATGCCATCACCTCGAATGATATAGAATTAAAAAGATTTCTGGAAATGATTAACTTTATTTTTAGATTCATTCCATCTTTAGCTGAAATAGCACACCCCTTATATTCATTGCTGAGCCAAAAGAATCATTGGTTTTTGTGCACGAATCAAAAGAAAGCTTTTAAAGCCCTGAAAATAGCTTTATCTTCTTGTCAAACTCTTGCTATGTATAATCCCAACTATGAACATTCATTACTGCGGATGTTTCTTCTTTTGGATTGGGGCATATCTAAGTAAATAAATGAGAGAAATCAAAGACAGATCATTGCATATGCATTGTTAATATGCTCAAATTGAAAAGGAAGCCTTATATTTTACTTGGGCCATAGAAAATTTCAGAAACTAGATCATAAGCCTAGGGGTTGAATTAGAGATGGATCATAAACTACTTATTTCTATATTTTCAACAAAATCAGTTGAAGATTAATTTCCATATCCCTGGGAAGGAGAACATTGTGGCAGACATTCTTTCTTGAGAAAATAAGATTGACAATGAATAGTTTTAGGAAGAAATTTCCACATTTATCCAAAATATGGAACTTCTTTAAGATGTTTCAGACAAATGGATTTTCAAAAATGACAAATGATTTCTAATCATCAGGATGTATGCAGATCCATTAATTTAACAAGTAAAAATCTATGTTCTAAATCAATGGCCAGATAAAAATAAACTTTGCCAAAAATCAATAGAATATTGGTATGAACATGATGACCTCAATTTTATAAATAATATTCTATTGGAAAGAAGTTGGCATTTTGTTCCAGAATCCTTGAAATCTGTAATACTTAGCTGTGTACATGAAGGACATCAAGGAATTACCAAGTGTAGAAGTAGGATGCAAGAAAGTGTTTATTGGCCAAAATCCTAAAATACATCGAGCAAATGATTCAAAACTGTAATGAATGCATTAAGGAAGGCAGTTCAAGAAAAGAACCACTTATTGCTACTGAATATACTGATAGGCCATGGAAGGAGGTGGCAATGGACCTTTGTCAATTTGATGCTCAACACTTTTTGGTACTTACTGATTATTATTCTCTCTATCCTGAGTTTAGTAAATTAGACTATATATATGTTATATAAATAAAAATAAGATATTTTCTGTTGTATTTTGATTGTTATTTATATAAAATTATTAGTTGTTGCTTGATTTTGGTATGCAGTCGTGGAAAAGATTATAAAATTAGTTATCAAAAATAGCTTTAATTGAGCTTATGGGATATATAAAAACATAATAAAAGTAAAAGTACTGCCTGGCTTAAGGCGTAAGAATAAAAAAATTAAAAGCTTATTTACATAATGTACAAAAGTTTTGAGCTGGCCATTGGGATAAAACAACAACGAGTTTTTATATGCAAAGTGGGACCTCTGGCGGTCGATTTAACAATATTTGAATCTATGATATATATTTTTAAAAATATAATATTTTTATATAACATATATATATATACTAGACATATGACCCGGCTTCGCCCGAGAATTCCCCCGATTGCAATTTCCTTCATACTGAAAGTACATCAATAATAAATATTAGAAGTGCCATAGAATAGCAATACAGAATTAACACATAAACTACAGGAAAAAAGTGTGTGTGATGGCAAAAATTGTATTATATTAGTGTTTAGGTATTTGATTTAATTAATATAGTCGATATAATAATATATATTTATATTATATATAATTTGAAAAAAGAGCAATCCATACTGATATATAGCTAGCAATAAATATGTATATATATATGTTTCTATGAAAATGTTAATCTGCAAGACGCAGGTTATCATCATCCCTTTTTGATTTGTTTTTGTCACTTTTTGGCGTTTCGCAAATAAACAATAAAAGGCTGTATCAGACTTTACTAAGACAATAAAGATTTGCTAAAAATAAATGTGTACGAAGATGTTGCATTTGGCGACGAGGATATAAGAGTAAGTACCCTCGAATTTTGAAGTAAATATTTTTAGAAAATATCTTTGATTTTGCATATAATTGAAAGTTAATTTTAAAAGACACAAATTGCAAAGTTTTAGGATGCAAATTTAAGAAAGAGTGAAATAAAATGGCTAGTTACCAATTTAAGGAATATAATGAGGAAACTGAAACTTTTGAAACGTTTTATGAACGATTGGAACAGTTTCTCATATTGGAGGAGGCAGGGGATGAGAAGAAAAAGGCTTATCTCCTAACCCTCATGGGAAGTAAAACTTATGGTGTTTTGAAGAATTTGTGCAGTCCTATTCTACCTAAAGATAAAACTTTTGATAACCTAATAGATATCTTGAAAAGGCACTTCTCTCCAAAGCGCTCAATTGTAGTAGAGAGGTTCATTTTTTTTTAAAAGAATGCAATTAAAGGAAGAAAGCATCTCGGATTACTTGGTGGAAATTAAGCGTTTGGCTTCCTCATGCAACTTTGGAAATTTTCTGGAGGATTCTTTACGTGATAAAATGGTTTGTGGGTTATATAATGCCAAAATACAAAATAGAATTTTGTCGGAGGGCGACATTTCTTTAGCTAAAGTAATTGAGATAGCATTATCTATGGAAGTGGCCGAGAAAAATACAAAATTATTTCATTTGGAGCAGGGTGAAGATTGTGTAGATAAGTTGAGGATGGAACGCAAGGTTGAATCAAATTTCCAGAATGGCAAATGTAAACATTGTGGTAAACTGCATAAAGAACTATGTAGATTTAAGGAGGCGATATGCTTTAAGTGTAATAAAAAAGGACACATTGCCTCAATATGTTGGAGCAGTAGAAGAAATCTAAGGCAACATCAGAATCAGCCGGGAAATATACATCAGATGGGAGACCAGGAAGAGGAGGAGGAGTATGTCCAGAAGATTATAAGCGTGACGATACCTGAGTATAAAATTAATTTTGCCTCAAGTGACCCTCCCTATCTGATGGAGTTAAAAGTAGAAGGAAACTTTATTAAATTTGAAATGGATACGGGTAGTGGTCTAACACTGATATCAGAAAAGGATTTTAAAAATAGTCTTCAACACTTGAAATTGGAAAAAGCGAGTATTATTGTAAGAACTTATGATGGTACCGTGGTACCCATTCTGGGTAAAATCAATGTCAAAGTGGAGTGTCAAGATATTACTTACAAACTTAGAGCGTTGGTGGTGAAAGGAGAAAAGAGGGCTTTGATGGGAAGAGAATGGATAAATAGATTGAAATTGGGTTGTTTCGCGGTAAAACATATGCCTGTGGAAATTACCATTGAGGAAATTTTGAAGGAAAATCAAGCCCTATTTGTGGAGACAACTGAACCACTAAAAGGTTTCACATTTTCAGTAAACATGTGTGATGTGAATCCAATTTTCCATAAGGCTCGTCCGGTGCCTTTCGCCATTAGGCCAGCAGTTACTGAAGCATTAGACAAAATGGTGGCTAAGGGTTATCTATGTGAGGTGGCGAGCAGTAAATGGTACACTCCAGTGGTTGTAGTGCCGAAGAAAAATAAAGAGATCAGAATTTGCTGCGACTTCAAGGTAACTCTAAATAAATATTTGGACACTGCGGCCTATCCCCTTCCCACACAGCAAGATTTATTCTCCACATTGGCCAAGGGAAAATACTTTTCTAAATTGGACTTGAGGAACGCTTATCTGCAATTAGAGGTGGACCCAGGCACCCGACCGTTACTAACGATAAATACTCATAAAGGGCTTTTCAGGTTTAAGAGAATGCCATTTGGATTGGCAAATGCGCCCAGTTATTTTCAATCTGTAATGGATAGGGTTTTGTCGGGTATAGGAGGCGTAATTTGTTATATTGATGATGTCCTTATAGCCACAGCATCAATTGAAGAACATCTGGCGTTGTTGAAGACTATATTTGCTCGCTTGGCGAAGTATAATATCAAACTAAAGAAAGAAAAATGCCTATTTTTGCAAAAAGAAATTGAATATTTAGGACATCTTGTCACGGGAGAGGGCATCAGACCTTTAGATCATAAGGTACAAGCAATACAGAAGGCCAAAACGCCTACGAATATCTCTGAATTAAGGTCATTTCTTGGTTTGGTAAACGTTTATGGGAAGTTCATACCCAATTTGCCAGAGCTTTTGAAGCCTCTTCATGAGCTTCTTCACAAAAAACGTCCTTGGGTTTGGACAAAGGAATGTGGAGAGGCCATTGACAAGTGCAAGAATAGCATTACCTCTGAGAGGGTGCTAGTCCCGTATGATGCGACTTTGCCATTGTGTTTGGCCACTGATGCATCGCAGATTGGAGTGGGCGCTGTGTTGTCACATATTATAGAAGGCCAGGAGAGACCGATTATGTTTGCCTCACGGACTTTATCGGAAGCAGAACAAAATTATTCTCAGATTGAGAAGGAGGCTCTAGCCATTATATATGGAGTTACCAAGTTTCATCAATTTATTTATGGAAGAAAATTTATTCTTATTACAGACCATAAGCCATTGGTGACCATTTTGGGCCCAAGATCAGGAATCCCCACCTTATCTACTTCAAGATTGCAGCGTTGGGCGCTTATTTTGTCAGCTTATACTTACGATATTAAATTTCGAAGAACTCAAGACCATGGGAATGCAGATCTTCTGTCACGTTTTCCTGTGGGCTGTGAAGAAATTCCAAGATTAAATAATGTCTATGCTTTATCCTTTGTGGAAGAATTGCCGATCACAGCAGAGGAAATTGCCACGGAAACTGAAAAAGACGAAGTGCTCTCATTGGCCAAATTTTATACTCAGCAAGGCTGGCCTGAAAAGGTGGCTGATCACCTCAGACCTTATTTTCAAAGGAAACTTGAGCTAACTGTAGATGGGGAGTGTTTGGTTTGGGGAATGAGAGTTGTCATTCCACCATCTCTCAGAATAAAAATGTTGAACTGTCTTCATGAGACTCATTCCGGTATGAACAAAATAAAGGCTGTAGCAAGATCACATTTTTGGTGGCCAAATCTAGATACCCAAATCGAGTTTTTGGTGAATAAGTGCAGAAGCTGTCAGCAATCCCAGGATGGGCCAAATAAAGGAAAATGGCAACCCTGGAAATGGTCAACCAGACCTTGGCAAAGAATTCACATTGATTTTGCAAATAAGGAAAACATTAATTTATTAATAGTAGTAGATAGTCATTCAAAGTGGATCGAAGCCATCCCAATGAGAGAGACCACCACACGCAAAACCATTGAGCAACTACGGCGACTTTTTTCTTCCTATGGGTTACCGGAGGAACTTGTATCTGATAATGGACCTCAGTTTACTGGTAGTGAAATGAAAGGTTTTCTGGAAGGAAATGGAATTAAACAAACATTGATCCCGGCGTACCACCCGCAAAGTAATGGCTTGGCTGAAAGAGCGGTTAGAACAATTAAGACTGCCCTGGATAAAAATAAAAGGAAAATTGGAGATACACACACACACACCATTCAAGACACCTTATCCAAAGTTCTTCTGGCATATCGAAGCACCCCGCATGTGACAACGGGAAAGACTCCATCAGAGCTCTTTATTGGGCGTGCGCTTCGAACCAGAGTATCGTTGATACATCCCAGCTTGGCATCTAGAGTTAGGGACCAGCAAGCCAGGCAAATGAAGTATGATCGGCGAACCCATTTGGAAGAATTCCAGATAGATGATTTAGTGTGGTGTAAAAACTTTAGAGGTGGTGATAAATGGATCCCAGGAAAAATTGTGGGCAAGAAGGGAACTAGAGTCTACACCATTTTGATCCATGGACAGGTAAAGGCCTATCACAGGGATCAAATTAGAAAAAGGTGGAGGAATGGTGAGGAAGATGAGAGTGGAGATGGAGAGCGTCAACCCGAGCACTCAAGAGGAGCAGGTCCCAGTGCCATAATCTCGGAGGTTGTACGAGACAGAGGTTATATGGAGTCGCTGTCGCCAGGATTAACTAGCCAGCGGTCGGATCAAGATTCAGAGGTTCAGAGTGATACAGACGATGGGAAGTCATTGGAGCCTCTTCGCTCGCTGGACCCCGAGGCCTTGAAAGAGGAGGGTCCTGTCCTAAGGCGGAACCCACCTCGAGCGAGGAGACCGCCTGTGAGATTTCGTGTTTGAAGAGAGAAGATGGTGATATATAGCTAGCAATAAATATGTATATATATATGTTTCTATGAAAATGTTAATCTGCAAGACGCAGGTTATCATCATCCCTTTTTGATTTGTTTTTGTCACTTTTTGGCGTTTCGCAAATAAACAATAAAAGGCTGTATCAGACTTTACTAAGACAATAAAGATTTGCTAAAAATAAATGTGTACGAAGATGTTGCACATACTTAATTCATTAGATAATAAAAGGCATATATTGGATTTAATAAAATATTTATTTTGCCAATATTTCGGCTGGCCGAACGCCAACCTTTATCGAGGCATTACATTTTTGTATACACAAACTCAGCGCCGCATAGTGTTATAATATCACAGTTGAAATCAATTGAAATACAGAGTAGGTGGGAGAAAATTGTGCATGAAAAAATTATTATGAAAAATGCAACCAAAAATGCAAAATATCTTAAAATATAAAAGGAAAAAAAGTTCTTTCTTATATTTAAAAAAAATTGTAATAAAAAAGTACATAAAAATAATTCATTAATAACTCATAAAGAGATAAATTTCAAATCTTTTAATAGATACATACATTTTTACATTTATCTCTTCATGAGTTATTATTGAATTATTTTTATGTACTTAATACAATTTTTTTTAAATATAAGATAGAACTTTTTTTCCTTTTATATTTTAAGATATTTTACATTTTTGGTTGCATTTTTTATAATTTTTTCATGCACAAATTTCTCCCACCTACTCTGTATTTTAATTGATTTCAACTGTGATATTATAACACTATGTTTGTGTATACAAAAATGTAATGCCTCGATAAAGGTTGGCGTTCGGCCAGCCGAAATATTGGCAAAATAAATATTTTATTAAAACCAATATATGCCTTTTATTATCTAATTATATATAATATAAATGAGTTTTAAAAATTGTAAAAAAAAATGCATCGGCCGGGAATCGAACCCGGGCCGCTCGCGTGGCAGGCGAGCATTCTACCACTGAACCACCGATGCTTATAAAAAATGGCCATATTTGGGTATTCATTCCATTCTGGATTACTCCGCATAAAAAAAAAGTTCTTCAAATGAAAAAAAGAAATAGCCAAAAATACTAATCAAAATGTAGCCAAAAATTTTCCTCAGGTTTATAAAAAGCGACATGCAAAATTTGGTACCAATTGGTTCAGTAGTTTTTGAGTTTATTGCGAAACAGACAGACATTGACTTTTATATATATAGAGATATATAGACCGAATCTTTTATTATGCATACCAAATCCATCTTTGCCCGACATAAAATACCAGAAGTTATAAGGACAGACAATGGTCCATAATTCAATAATCTTTTATTCCGTAAATTTGAAAAATAGTATGGATTTAATCATATAAAAAGCAGTCCTACATATCCCCAAATAATGGAATGGAAGAGAGTGATGAGAAAATAATTCAAGGCAAGATTGAAAAATCTCAGGATCCTTCCTTAGGACTTCTAGCTTACAGAACTACACCATTAGAAAATGTATTTAGCCCATATGAATTGCTGATGGGGGTAAATTAGGACTAATCTCACTACTTATTTGGACCTTCTCAAGCCCTCTCTGTTCAACCAGGAATTTCTCAATCAAAAGAAAAAGAAATAAAGGGAAAGAGAAAGAAGAAATTATAACAACCATCGGAAAGTCCAGAGACAGATCTTGGTGTAGGAGATCAAGTGTGGGTGAAGGATTTGAGAACTCCAGAAACAATTATAGGCAAAACGGAACAGCCAAGATCATATATAGTGATATCTTCAAGAGGACATTTTAGAAGGAATAGATTTCATTTAGCTCCAAATTTTAAACATAATAAGATACAGAAGAGCACAGGCCTCAAGTAATTGAAGCTTAATTTGACTGCAAATCTATTGATTCTCCGCTAGGTGCCAACAAAGTAGGAAGCACCGGCAATGCTCCCGACTCAGTTTCTAATATAAGTAAATTTATATATTTTGCTTTTTTTCTTCCTTTTCTTTCCTTTTGTTTTGGGTTGAGAAAACTCTATTTCTAAAACTTTTAAAAACGAAGTAATAATTACCAACATTTTTGGCAAAATAGAAAATGAAGCCAATATTAACAATTTGTATGATATTAATATTATTAGCAGTGATAAAGGAACATCATCCTTTGAACAAATATAGCCTTAATACTTGTTTACCTTATGCCTTGTCTGCCCTTATAGTACCCGGTTCTGATCGCAAAATTACTTCATTACAGTCGATGGTTAATTACTCGAAACATACAAATACAACACCTTTAACAAGTTATAGATGGACACATGAGAACTCACAGTTTTTCTCGCAGGCACTAAATGAAATACACCTGAATTGGAATCACTCAATAGATAGCACAATGAGGCTTTTAACTGATAAAATCATTGATACTATGGGCAAAGCGGGGATGCAGAGAAGATCTAAAACATCGAACCCAAATTCAAAGCCCTGGTTTGATCGAGAATGTTATCTAACAAAAAAGAATACTAAATCCCATCTTAAAATCTACATGAAATCAAAAAAAGAAACAGACCGTGTTAACTTTATTTCAAAAAAGAAATTCTATGCTGCATTAATTAGAGATAAAAAGAAAAAATACTACCAATCATTGCATGTAAATTTATCAAGCAATACTCATGACTCTAAAAACTTTTTGACAACAATAAGCATTTATAAAAAAAGAAGTTTCATTCAAGGAAACATATCGCTTCAAGAATGGCACCAATTTTACGACAAACTACTCTCATCTGAAACATCAACAGAATATATCCTTCCTATGTTAAACACGCTTTCAGCGGATACAGGCTTATTGGCGGAAATTACAATGAAGGAGATAATAGAAGAAATCTCGCGTTTAAAGAACTGTAAGGCAGCTGGAATCGACGAGGTACCGAACGAAGCAATTAAGCTCCTTCCCCACAGTTACTTACTGTTACTAAAGGATCTATACAACAGAATACTAAGGTCAGCTGTATTCCCATCCTCCTTCTCGAGGTCTATTATTCATCCGATTTTAAAAATGGCGATTATGATAATCCATCCAACTACTGCGGAATCTCACTGCTGAGCAATTTTGCGAAACTATTTATAGCAATACTTAGGTCCCGCCTAGTCAAATGGATTGAAACTAATGATATTATCCAAGAGAATCAAGCAGGCTTTAGATCTGCTCACTCATGTCAAGATCATATTTTCATATTGACATCTGTAATCCAACTTGCCCTTTGGAAGAAAAGAGCCAAATGTTACTCCTTCTTCGTAGACTTAAAAAAAGCTTTTGACACGGTTCCTCACGCATTGCTATGGACAAAACTAGTCAAAATAGGACTGAATCACCGATTTGTCAACTTAATTAAATGTTATTATGAAGACATGACCGCTGCGGTTCGTTGGAACAATTCTATCACTGAATTCATTGAAATTCATTCGGGGGTGCTCCAAGGTGACCCCCTATCCCCATGCCTATTCCTACTCTTTATTAATGATTTGATTAAAATATTTGATGACTCGGGGTTGTCAGGAATATACTTACCCAATTTCGGAAACATACACCTCCTATATGCCGACGATATTGTTTTGATAGGTGATTCTAAAATAAACCTTCAATTGAAAATCAATATACTGAAAACTTATCTAGAAACTAACTTACTAACTCTGAACGAAAACAAGTCAAGAATAATGGTTTTCCATAATGGAGGAAAGGTGGCGCATTCAGAAAGATGGTATTGGGGTCAAAGTCCTTTAAGTGTTACTTCAAAATATATAAGTACCTGGGCTACCCGCTAACCCCTTCGATTTCTTTCACTCAAGTTGCCTTTAATTATAGAGGCAGGACCATGGCCGCGATGGGTGCTGTGGGGGAGATTATTTTGAAGTCCAAGCTCAAATCCTTTCATGCAAGTATGAGATTGTTGGATTCTATGATCTTGACAGTCCTACTCTATGCGGCTCCAATCTGGGCACATGATCAAGCCTTAATCTTAGATAGAATCCAGGATACCTTCCTCAGACATTTTCTGTGCCTTCCAAGCTATACTCCGGGCTATATTTTGAGGGCCGAAACAGGAAGAAACTCTCTTGATATCACAGTGAAAAAAACTAACTTTAAAATTCTGGACTAGAATTCTGAAAATGGACGGCAGCAGGCTACCTTCAATTTGTCTGGCACATTTGTGGGACATTTCAATTTCTTCAAAACAGAATATCGGACTGGTAAAAAGTATAACAGAGCTACTTAATAACACCGGCTTCTCATGGCTTGTTGGATGTACAGACTTCAATATTCTACAAAGATACATCCCCCTAATTATTAGAACGGCAACCGATCAGTCCTTGCAGCTCGATTATGTAAGAATAAGAAAATCAGTACTCTACTCTCACTATAAATACTTTCATTCATCACCTACAATGGAATGTTATCTGAATGACAATATCCCCCTAACCTTAAAGAGAATCATTGTACAAGTAAGAAGCCTTTTTGTAGTACAGAGAATTAATCATGTTTCACTATTGAAAACTAAGACCATAAAATGCACCTTATGCAACGGTGAATTTAGTCTCGATTTTCCACACTACATGTTCTACTTTACAGCAATGGAATAAGAAAGAGAAATTCTTCGTCAAGAGACCGGCTTCTAATAGCAATTCGCCTTAGGTTTTAATGGCAAAAGTCGTAAAATCCAGACCCTTTGTGTTGGAGTTTAATTTTATTATTACTCTGTGTAAATGTTTTATTATATTTGACCAGGAGTGCCTGGTCACGTGTGTGTGTTTGATTGTATATATAGTGTGTTTGGAAATAAAATGGGTGTTAAGTTGAGCTTTGTGAGACTGGTGACCACAATAGTTAGAGCTCGGAAAGCCCGCTTCATTTTAGGACAAGACCTCGGCGCTGACTATATCTCTACGCAGAAGAATGAGCATAAGAGAACCAGCCAGAAGAAGATTGGCTAACATTTTGGTCCCTCGAGCCGGATTTAAGCTACAAGATTTAAGTTACCGGATTTAAGTTATAAGACATAGAAGAAATCACTCTTGATTAAAGTTTAAAAGTTAAAAATCGTAAATTCAATTTGTTGATGATGGGATAATCAAGAAAGAAGGCTTATGCAAATTTAAGCAAGATTAGAACAAAGAAGAATTTATGTAGATAAGTTTTTAAGAAAGTTTTGCAAATTGGATTCAAAAAATAAAACGGAGGTATAGTGCGTTAAGTTACGTCAAGTTAAGAACAAAAGCAAGTCTAGAAAAGGAAGCGCGCAATAAGAAGTAGAGCCGTTCAAAGAACGACTATTTCTAAGTTGATTAAAAAGGCAGAAGCGGAGTTGGATGAAGAAACTCCTTCTGAAAATATGATAAGCACGAGCTATAAACTCATCGAAAAGTATATGGCAAATCTTCAGGATGAAGATAAGTTGATCTGGAATTTGATGCTAGAAGATAAGGAGAATGATGACAAGGTACTAGAGGAGGAGAGGGATACAGTGATCCATTATTATGGGAAGTGGATAGATCTTGAAAATGAAATAAATCATTTCCTCAACTCTCTGAAGAAAAATACGGAAGCCCTCCATGGTGCTAGTTCGGAAAAGGGCTCGCTGCCTGGAACAAGAGTTTGCCGATTGCCCAAATTGGATTTGAAGATCTGCGATGGAAGCAGTTTAGAATTCAGGATGAGTGAGAAGCCAAGGGTTGAAGGAATTACCTTGATGAAAGGAGTTGATCCAGCTTCTATTAAGGAAGATGCTGGGATTGTGGTATCATCCGAGCAAATGGTAGAAGAGACATCCAAGCAGATTGCCGTTGAAGAAAGTAAAAGGGCTCAAGTTGTAAAAAAGCATTTTTCTGAAGACGGTGAAAGGGCTCAAGTCGAGAAAAGGTCTGTTGTAGAAGTTGACGAAAGTCATAGGGCTGAAGTTAAGAAAGAATCCGTTGAAGCAGATGAAGAGAAAGGGCTGGATGTGGAACAAGGAATGGATTCAAAGAACACTGAAGAAGTGAAGCTGCTATATGCAGAACAAGGCACTGATTCAAAGGTGGCAGAAGGGCTAGATGCAGAACAAGGTACCGATATAAAGGTGGCGGAAAGGCAAGACGCAGATTTAGAGAATGGGAAAGACTCGGAAGCTGAAACCAAGGACAATGGAGTAGGGGATTCTAAAACTGCAATTAAAGGTTATGAATCGGTGAGCAATTCTAAAGCGGTACCTGAGGGCGCTGATCAAGTGGAGATTTCAGATGGTGAAACTGAGTCCATTGATGATATTGAGGAAAGAGTTGTCAGAGTTCCAGCATCGAGGAAATTGGTGGAAGCAAGACAAACTGGAGATGCGGAATTTAAAGTAAAGGGATGCTATTTTCCCGATCGCCCTGTATTTGAGTGTGGGTCCAAAGCGACGCCTATACGGCCAGTGTTTGATGACGCTTCCTGTCGAGGAAACTGCGGACTCGCCTTGAGGCGGTATTTGAGGAGGAGACCCAGTCTATTGAGAGGAATCCCTGAGATAAGGATAAAACTTCGGGAAAATAAATTCGGAGTTTTGGTCGACATGAGAAGATATTTCCGGTTGATGGCCATTAAGGAGAATGATTGGGACTACCTCAGATTTCTTTGGAAGAAGAAGATGGACAACTGATGGGTTTTGGGCGGGAAATGGTTGTAGACGATTTTAATTAAGTGCCCGTACCTCAAAATCCGGAAGAAAAAGAAATAGTTGAATATGATGATGCAAAGGTTGGAGAAAGTAAAACGCTTTCTAGGCAGGGTTGTACTGTCCAGATCACCTATGTGAAGAGAGAACCAATAGAAAAAAGTTCAATTGGCAAATATCTTCCAAACAATAAAATGCAACTTGTATCGAAGGAAACTGTTTCTGGAACTGTAATAACTCCAGTATTATATACTCCGGCCAGTTCTCCAAAGGGGCAAGTGCCTACTCCAGCAAAAAATCTTAATTTAGGAGACAAGTCTCCAGAAAAGTCTGGTAAAAGTGCTAAACTGGAAAGGATTGCGAATCCGGTAGATTATAGGAATATTATATTGAGTGGTTTGAGATCTCTAAAGAAGATTTCGGAATCCTATGACTTCTCTAAGCCTGCAAACGATACCTCTGGGCCTTCAGACGATACCTCTGAGCCCTCGGACGATACCTCTGGGCCTTCAGACGATACCTCTGGGCCTGCAGACGATGCCTCAGCATCAGATCCTGATTGTTCAAAAGGTAAAGCTCAAGGTTCTCAAGAGGTTCCAGAAATTGCAGTGGAAGATTCTGACTAAAAGTCTGCAATTGAAGATTCTCAACCTTCAGAGCCTCTTGATGTGGAGGGTTCTGAAGTGGGGGCTTCAAGCGATATAGAGGTAAGAGCTCAAACAAAGAGCCCTAGGGCCATATCTTCAAAAATACCTTGCATGAAGAAACGAACGCTCTCCAGCCTCAATCACCTTCAAAGCCCTAGAACCCACAGATTCTAAAGAAATTGATCAAATCATTGTGATGCTACCGAGAAACAAAGTAACAAATGTTAGATTTTACTATAGGCCTTAAATACCTATTTCGAAAAGAATTGTTTAAGGTAATCGTTTGATATTCGAAAAGAACATGGCGCACAAAAGATTACATTTGAACAGTCCAATGTTATAAGGACATTGGGTTTGGGATGGATCCAAAGTGAAGACTGTTTCCTATATGACGTTCAGTCGTTGGAAAAGACATCGGTGACTACCAAACGCAAAATGCTTTCCTTCATCGCCAAGTTAGAAGATCCCTTAAGATGGTTGGCACCTGTCCTTGTAACAGGAAAAATAATGGTTCAAAGGTTGTGGATAACGGGATTACATTGGGATGATCCGATGGATGAATCATTGATTGAAACATGGACTAATTTTCATAGGAAGTTTGAGAATACCCCGATGGTTGGGTCTCGGAAGGAATACCCAGGGAGTAAAATTGCATGGATTCGGTGATGACTCTGAAGGCATATGCGGCAGCTGTTTACATAAGAATTCCCACTGATGATGGAGTCAGTGTAAGACTGTTGGCATCAAAGACTAAGTTGGCTCCCATGCGGAAGATTTGCTGACCAGACTGCGGAAGATCTGCTGACCAGACTAGTGAAATATATAATGGAAGAGTTGAGTATCAAAATGGAGAGTGCTACCTGTTGGTCCGATTCTACCATAGTCTTGAGTTGGTTAAGAACTATTTCTGGAAATCTCCCCACTTTCATCGGCAATCGTGTCGCAGAGATTCAGAGTTGTCCACAAGTCAGGGAGTGGCGCTATGTTTCCACAGGAGATAATCCAGTGGATATTGCCTCACGAGGAATTCTGGGGTCCGAGCTGAAACAGTCTTCCGTCTGGTGGACAGGACCTACCTGGTTATCAGCGGAATCAACAGAATGGCCTAGAATGCCTCCTGTGTTTGAGCACCAAAGTCAAACTGAGCTCCTGAGTATTCATGCCATCAGTGAAACAACTTTCTTGGTGGCTATCGGAGAGATGAGCTCAACCTTTAATGGGTATATCCGAAAAGTGGCCTGGATATTGCGTTATTGCCATAACTGCCGCTACATTGCGGAGCGATATCAGTCGCACTTAACCCCAGCCGAACTGAGAAATGCTCATAGGAGAATACTTCAAGCAATTCAGTACCGGCATTTCAGGGAAGAAATAAGAAGTTTGACCACTTTAGGATCCATAAGGCGCACAAGCAAGATTTATGGTTTAACACCGTTCCTCGACGATCAAGGAATCCTTGGAGTCGGCGGTAGATTAAGATGGGCTCCATCTATGACATATGAGCAAAAACATCCTGAGCTATTGCCTTCATCAGGAAAGGTGGCTCAGATGATTGTTAAAGCGGTTCATATGCGGACTTTGCACGGAAGTGTGCACCTGATGCTGTCCACATTGAGACAGAAGTATTGGATACTGAGAGTAAAAGATCAGGTGAAGAGATGCATTCGAGAGTGCGTGACATGCTGTCGATACAATCGCGTCACTCAAGGCCAGCTAATGAGCGATTTACCCAAGGAGAGATTAACACCGGGTAAACCCCTCTCAATCAGTGGTGTAGATTATGCTGGACCTGTGAACCTTCGAATGTCCAAGGGTAGAGGCCGAAAGACTGAAAAGGCTCCATCTGTCTATTTGTGTGCTTTGTGACCCGAGCAGTACATCTTGAATTGGTCACAGATGCATCTACACCCACCTTCATGTCGGCCTTTAAGCGATTTGTGGCGCGAAGAGGACATTGCACTCGGCTATATAATGATCAAGGGGTAGTAACTCCCGCCCATTTCTTGCTTGCTGAGCCATCCTCTTGTGTCCCGGAAGATGACCTATTATTGATAAAGAATCATCTCCTAACAAGATGGCAGTTGGTTCAGAGGGTCATGCAACATCTGTGGAAAAGATGGTCAAAGGACTACTTGAATGGCTTGCAACAGCGCAATAAGTGGAAGACCATCTCTCCCAATGTCGACATCAATACGTTAGTATTGATAAAAGAGGAAAGAATGCCCCCTGCAGGGTGGCTTGTGGGCAGAGTGGTGGAGACACATCCTGGGAAGGACGGCCTGGTACGGGTTGTTTCGGTGCGGACATCGGTTGGAGTGCTCCGAAGACCCTTGGTGAAGCTGGTGCTGCTTCCGGTGGCCCCTCTGGAACTTGATGTGACCCATCAACTTGGGGAGGAATGTTGGAGTTTAATTTTATTATTACTCTGTGTAAATGTTTTATTATATTTGACCAGTAGTGCCTGGTCACGTGTGTGTGTTTGATTGTATATATAGTGTGTTTGGAAATAAAATGGGTGTTAAGTTGAGCTTTGTGAGACTGATGACTTCACAATAGTTAGAGCTCGGAGAGCACGCTTCATTTTAGAAGAAGACCTTTGCGCTGCCTATACCTCTACGCAGAAGAGTGAGCATAAGAGAACCAGCCAGAAGAAGATTGGCTAACACTTTGCATTCGCTTTTAATAAATACTGGAAATCAGCTCGATCAAAATATTTAGCACAGACACCGGATCCAACTCGATAGTTGGTCGAGGCCAATACCCAATACTTGTATATAACTACGATGCTAATTTGTTATTTATTTATTTTGTCTTACAGAGAGAATCCTGTATGGCACGTGAGCCCAATAAAGGCTATTGTTGTTGTGTTGTTGCTTACCTTATGATGAAAAAAAAACGCAAGCTAACAGGAACTCAAATAAAGCTTAAGGTGGCTAAATATTTAGATTTTGCCTGTGTTATTGCAATGCTGCTTATCATTTCCGGAATTGAAACTAACCCTGTGCCTAAAACAACCCCTAAACAGACTACCACCGTAACTATGTCTGAGAAAGAAATGAAGGAAATGCTTGTAACATTCCCTGAAAAATTTTAGGGTTGGATGGAAAGAATTGAAACTCGTCTAGTTTTAATTGAAAGAGGTGTAGGAAATATGGAAAAACAATTACAGTCCTTAGAAAGAACACTAACCTCAACTACCAAAACTACTGTCAAAAACTCTAAAAAGATAGCAGACCTAGAGGAACAGATTGAGCAGCTGGAAAGTCGCGTGAAAAGCAAATGATCTTATACGGAGTCCCGAAGCAGGAAAATGAGGAATGTCTCATGGTGGTGAAAGGAATTATTAAGGATAAAATGAAAATTATCGAAGAATTGAATATTACCCAATGTCGTCGACTTTCGAAGAAACAAGACGCACCTATTCTAATTGAAGTACCGGACTGTAAAGAAAGATTATGTGTAGGAGCCGCCTGTCCTTGACGAGCCCTGAATGGCGCTCTCTGATTGGCTGGCGAGGGATGATGCAACCACCACGCGGCAGACTTTGTTTTTCCTGTTGTTCCAATACACTCGCTCTTTTGTTTTGCTAATTATTGTATTGGAGCGGGTCGCTCCTTAATAAATATATTAAATAATTAAATAAATGGAATCTCCTCTTTCTTTATCCCAGTAAGGACGCCTACGGAAGCCAACAGAATTTCAGAAGCGGGATAACCCTAAAGAAAGAAGAATTCCTGGAGTGTTCAAGCAGCAACAAAGGACGCGCGACGCCATGTTGGATTAACCTAAAGAAGAAGCTGCAACACGAATGGTATGTACGTAACCTTACTACCATTTATTTGAAAGCATTTTAAGGTATTACCATTCTAAAGTATTTTAAAGAAAGTATTTTAAATAAAGTAAAGTATTCTAAAGAAAGAATTTTAAAGTAAAGTGAAGTATTTTAAAGAAAGTATTTTAAAGTAAAGTAAAGTATTCTAAAGAAAGTATTTTAAAGTAAAGTAAAGTATTCTAAAGAAAGTATTTTAAAGTAAATTGAAGAAACAAATAGAAGTATTATCGCTAAGTATCGCGATATAAGTGTTGTCCCAAAAGTACTAAAGAAAAGTTGATTCCGTTTAGAGAAATAATCAAAACAGTACGTATCCGGTTTAGTTAGTTTCATTTAATTATTTTTGTTTTGTTATACTCTATCTTGTTTTTGAAAAAAATGACTTATTTAGCCAGAGCAAAGAAATGCGATTTGAGCAAGTTGGCGTATGAACTCAGCGAGGTAGTACCGCCAGAGAGCAGGATCGTCGACTTAAAATGCCTTATCCTGAATAGTCAATCTTACGAAGAAGAATTCGCAAAGCAACTGTTGGAGACTCTGATCGAGGAACGGGAACAAACAGAGCAAGCAGAACGAGCAGAACGGGAACGAAAAGAACAAATGGAATTTGAGCTCGAGAAGCTACGCATCCAGACTGTGCATGGAAACAGCGATCCGTCTCGTGGTACCAGTAATAAAGCACATTGCGAGATACGTAAACTGATGCCCAAGTACGAATCGAAGGACAGTGATTTGAGTTTCTATCTAATTCTTTTCGAACGACAGGCAAAGTGACTAGGGTTGGATGAAGACCAATGGGCATTCAGTCTTCTAGGATTACTACCTTACGAAATGACGCAATTAATCGCTCGAGAGACAGAAGAGCAAAGCGGCGATTATAGATTCGTGAAAAGGTTGCTCCTAAAACGGTACAAGTTAAGCCCCGAACAGTTCAGACAAAAATTCGAGAAGCACGATGAATCTCAAGAGGGTTCCTGGAGAGACTTCGCTTTCGAATTGCGAGGGTTTTTCAACGAATGGATCGAAGGAATGAACGTGGAAGATTTCGACGCTCGAAAGGATTTGTCCGTCACTAACCAGCTAAGGAAAAAGGTTCCAAATGTGCTGCGTAATCATCTCATTGACGATTGGACCAAGATAAACAACCCAGATGTGTTGGCGGATAAACTGGACGAGTACGAAAATGTTCGCGCCGAGATGGGACCTCCGCATTGGAATTCGAAACACACCACACCACCGTCATTTCAGCAGAAATCTGCGAGATTTCCCAACCGAAGCGAAGTTAAAGAGACTGAACAAGGAACGAATGTTTCGAGTAGAGAGGCTGCAAGGAACGAAATCAGTGAAAAGTATCCTAACACCTCGAGGAGAATGGTCAACCGTGCAATCAGAAACGACAAGGGAGAACCGAAGTGCTTCAACTGCAATCAGTTTGGACACATTGCCAGAGACTGCCCAGTACCCAAGGCTACGTTGACATGCCGAGGATGCGGTCAAACGGGGCACAAGGAAAGAAATTGCACAAGACCCAAAGAAGGACTAAAAGTAGCCAACCTGGAAGTCGAAGGACTGAAGACTGTCCCGCCAGATGTATATTTGAAGGACGCCAAGATCGACAACAAGGAGACAGTGAAAGCAATGATAGACACCGGGAGCAGCAGTTGACTATTGAGAGAATCGGTCGCAAGAAGGATCAACGTCGACATCGAACCAGACTCAACTAGTTTGTACGGCATCGGTAACCAGACCGCACCAGCTGCCAGGACCGTTGGGAAGACGACAGTTGACCTGGAGATTGATGGCGTCATCGGAAAAGAAATTGCTGTATTCATTGTTAACGATGATGCCCAACCTTATGACCTACTAATTGGAAGAACATGGACAGATCTGCCCTACGTATCCTTCGCCAGAATCGGTAAGGAACTGCATATTGGCTATTCAACCGAATTTCCCTTTGCTAATCTGCAAGAAGAAATCAAGTCGCGTCGCGTTGAACTGAGAGCAACCGAGACTGTTCAGTTGGGGAGCGACTGCATTAACTTTGCAAGTGCAATCACAGACGAGGTAAAGGACGGCTACGTATTGTTCACAGGAGTAGACGACTGTGTCAATTCTCTATTGGAAGTGGTCGATGGAAAGACGACCGTACCCATCATCTCAGTTGGCAAGGGCAACTTGAGAGTAAAGAAAAACCAATGTATAGGTCGGGTTGAACTGCTGAGCCCTGATGACATTGTTGTTAACCTGGACGTTTCAGAGGATTCGTTTCAGACAAAAAGTGAAGAGAAGAGGGAAGGACAAGACCAAATGAAACGAAAGCGCCCCATAGTGCCTGAGGAGGTCAACATCAATCATTCTCTGACTCCGAAAGAGAGACAAGAAATCCTCGACGTAGAGAATGAATATAGAGACTGTTTCGCTCTTGGTATGGGTGAATTAGGGTGCACCGATGTCACCAAGATGGACATTAAGGAGGTTGAT
Organism: Cordylochernes scorpioides; assembly: GCA_030710605.1. Lineage (NCBI taxonomy): Eukaryota > Metazoa > Arthropoda > Arachnida > Pseudoscorpiones > Chernetidae > Cordylochernes > Cordylochernes scorpioides. The sequence continues at coordinate 156,271,830 of CP092886.1, forward strand.
GGAAGCAAGCCAGTCTGTCTGAGACCGTACAAGACGACTGCAAGTGAACGCGAAGCAATCAGGGAGATTGTCAGAGAGTGGAAGGACGATGGAATAGTCACGGAAACTAGATCACCCTACGCTAGTCCCGTCCTACTTGTGAGAAAGAAAACTGGAGATCATCGTTTGGTGGTAGATTATAAGAGACTCAAAATTCAAACAGTTAAGGACAAGTTCCCTTTACAGAGGATAGACGACCTTCTGGAAGGTCTACGGAATGCGAAATTCTTCACCACTCTGGATCTGGCGCATGGATATCTGCAGATACCACTGACTGATAAGGCAAAACTAAAGACAGCATTCATCACCCCAGATGATACAGGTCAATTCGAAAGAATGATTTTTGGACTCGCCAACGCACCAGCAGAATTCCAAAGACTGATGCACACTGTTCTAGGTCCACTGCTGAACAAGAAGGCATTCTGCTATCTCGACGACGTGATTATCCCGGCAAAGGATTGGCGGGAGATGATCGAAAGGTTGAGGGAAGTACTTGAAAGAATAAGATCAGTGAAGTTGACGCTGAAACCCTCTAAATGTGAGTTCGGAAGGAGGGAAGTTGAGTTCCTAGGGTATGTCATCAGTACAGGCGGGCTTAAGCCAGGCCCAAGAAAGATCAAGGCGATAGAAGAATTTCCAGAACCCAAGAATGTCCACGACATACGATGCTTTCTGGGACTGACGAACTTCTTCAGACGATTTGTAAAGGACTTTGCGAGGAAAGCAGAACCGCTAAGCAGACTTACAAAGAAAGGTACACAACTTGAATGGAAGGAAGAACAGCGAAAGTCATTTTGAGGACTTTGAAATGATCTGGTCGAATATCCGGTACTAGCTCATTACAACCCTGAACTTAAGACAGAAGTACATTGCGACGAGAGTGCTGAGGGACTAGCAGGAATGTTGCTACAGGAGGACGAAGACTACAAATGGCGCTTGGTCTACTGTGTGAGCAAGAAGACAACAGAGGCTGAGAAGATGTACCATTCAAGCAAATTGGAATTGATGGCGATAGTTTGGACCTTGGATCGACTACGTCAGTTCCTCGTCGGAATCAAGTTTACAGTGGTTACAGATTGCCAAGCACTGGTCTACATGAACGCGAAGAAGACTACAAATCCTCAGATAGCACGATGGTACAATCTGATTCAGGAATATGATTTCGACATTCGGCATAAACCAGGAGAGAAGATGGCCCACGTAGACAGAATGAGCAGAGCTCCAGTTGACGACCCTAGAGACACGATGAAGGAAATCGTGGAGAAAAACCTCGAAGTATGCTTCACAATCACACTGGAAGAACAAATCATGATGATTCAGCATTCCGACCCTGAATTGAGAGACCTGATCCAGATCTTCCGAAAGGACCCGTGTGATAGAACAGTAGGAGAACAAAATAGAATTAACGACTACAGCTACAAGGGAGGCAGACTTTTCCGCATGGTGAAAAATGGAGAAGAGGAACGAGCCCTGTATGTTATACCCAAAAGTATGAGGAAAAGTTTAGGTTTTAAATTCCATGATCTAATGGGACATTTTGCGGTTGATAGGACTGTCAACAAAATTAAGGAATTGTACTGGTTTCCTTCAATGAAGAGGTACGTTCGACGCCATGTTGCTAAGTGTGTCGAGTGTTTATTTAACAAAGTTCCCGGTTGAAAACAACAAGGCTTCTTACACCCCATTAAGCCAGGCAAGAGACCGTTTTCCATCGTACATATGGACCACGTAGGCCCTTTCGTGAGAAGTACAAGAGGTAACCAGGAACTTTTAGTGATTGTCGATAATCTGACAAGATTTGTCCGATTAAGCCCTGTAAGGAATACATCGACGCAGAACGTCCTGAAGGTAATGAAAAGTTTTGTGAATGATTTCGGACTACCCGACAAGATCATCAGCAACAGAGGGTCATGTTTTACCTCAAGACAATTTGAAGAATCCTGTCGAGGAAATGGAATACATCATACACTGAATTCTATGAAACATCCGCAAGGGAACGGGATGGTCGAAAGAGTGAACCGAACAGTATTGTCCACCATAGCAATCGGTATCGAGGATCCGCGACGGAAGGATTGGGACCTGAAGATCAAGGAGGTAGAGCGAGACCTGAATAATGCGGTGAACAAGACGACGAATAAAACACCTTCAAAACCCTCCACGGCTATTCCCCTCGATTCTACGAAGGGATACTTAGAAGATTAGCCGACGAAGATATGGATCTGTGGACCGAGCCGGAGAAAATTCGAGAGTGTGAGAACCCAAATTGAGAATAAACAAGAAATCATGAAGACGTACTACGATAAGAAGAAATCCCGTACACTCCAATTCGAAGTAGGAGAAATTGTAGTGATGAGGCATGTACCCAAAATGACTGGTGAACCATCCAAGGCTCAACCCAAGTATCGAGGACCTTTAATAATCACCGAGGTTCTGCCAAGCGACACGTACAGAGTGACTCAGCTAAGCGAAAGAACCGGTGGATGGTTCTACACGACAACGGCCCATATCAGTCAACTGAAGTCTTGGCACAGTGAAGAAGATGATTCTACTACAGAAGAAAGTCCGGACGAGGAGTCAGAAGAAGAAGACACCCTCCGACGCAACCCACGATGTTCCTGCAACGCAAAGTTCAATCGAGGACGATTGGAATCCAGGAATGGCTGAATGTAGGAGCCGCCTGTCCTTGACGAGCCCTGAATGGCGCTCTCCGATTGGCTGGCGAGGGATGATGCAACCACCATGCGACAGACTTTGTTTTTCTTGTTGTTCCAATACACTCGCTCTTTTGTTTTGCTAATTATTGTATTGGAGCGGGTCGCTCCTTAATAAATATTGTAGCGTGCTCTACCCCTCTTAACGCTTCCTTACTGTGGCTGACCCTTTGGACCGTTCCTCCCTTGACGTGTCCTTACTTTGGCTGTCCCTTCGGACCGTTGGCCTTCCCCACACTACCACCTGGGAGCCACGCCACCACGTGAAACTCCCCTAACCTCTGGCAGCATCCGTCAGCCTTACCACGGGTGGGGGGGACAGTCAGGACTGACCAGAGGCGCAGCGATGTGTTGTCGGAAAGAGAGTCACGACCGCACAACGCCGAAGAACAAGGGGATTTATTAAAACACTTTATCTACATTATAAATGGTCGCAATATCATATAACAAGTACTTTACATAATACAGGTGGCAGGATGAGGCAGGAGGAGGAATCATGCACAGAACCATTTATTACAGGGGATGGCGAAGGAACAGGACCAACAACAGAGTCAGAGCAGAGAAACGCCGCATAAATCCATGGCGCCACCTATTGGCCACTTTTAGAACTATTTTCTAACGCCATGCATGCCACACTGCCCCCCAATCAAACCTGATCGTCCCGATCAGGTCCACTCTGATTGCTCTCCCTGGAAGAGTGCCAACCGGCTCAAATGGACGACCCTTGGTTCTGCATCATCATTCAACTATTTCTTTTTCCTCCGGATCCTTGAGGTATGGGGCACTTAACTAAAATCGTCTCCAACGACTTCCCGCCCAAAAACCATCAGTTGTCCATCTTCTTTTTCCAAATAAATCCGAGGTAGTCCCAATCATTGCTCTTAATGGCCATCAACCGGAAGTATCTTCTCAGGTCGGCCAAAACTCCGTACTTATTTTTCGGAAGCTCTATCCCTATCTCAGAAATTCTCTTCAGTAGATTGGGTATCTTTTTTAAATATCGTCTCAAGGAGAGTCCGCTGTGTCTTCGACTGGAAGCGTCGTCAAATACTGGCCGTATAGGCGTAGCCCCGGACTCACACCCAAATACAGGGCGATCAGGCAACCAGTATCCCTTTCCTGCATCTAGCTTTTCTTCTTCCTTTGGATCAGTACCCTGTTCTGCATCTAGCTTTTCTTCCACCTTTAAATCAGTACACCGTTTTACATCTAGCTTTCCTTCCACCCTTGACTCTGTACAATGTACTTCTTCTATATTTTTCGCTTCATTTGCATCATGATCTTTTCCCTTGTAATGTTCTGACTGCCTGTGTTCATCCTCCAGCTGCATGGACATCTCCTTGACCTTCTTGTCCAGCTTCCTGTTGGCCTTGGCGAGAGCTTGTCTCTCCTTGCCCTCCGCCTCCAGCTGTTCCTCCAGCTGGCAGGTCTGGCTCTCTAGGCTGGCAATGGTGGTCTTGGTACGGGCTCTCTGAGAGGTCTCCCGCTCTTGCAGCTTGGCCCGCAGCTCCTTGCCCTGTCTCTCCAGCAGGGACCCGGCGTTCTCCAGCTTCTGGCAGGAGGCTCTCTCTGCTGCCACCTCTGTGGTGAGCAGGTCCACGGAGCTCTGGGCGCGATGGGCCCTCTCCGCCAGCCCCTCCGCCTCCAGCTGTTCCTCCAGCTGGCAGGTCTGGCTCTCTAGGCTGGCAATGGTGGCCTTGGTACGGGCTCTCTGAGAGGTCTCCCGCTCTTGCAGCTTGGCCCGCAGCTCCTTGCCCTGTCTCTCCAGCAGGGACCCGGCATTCTCCAGCTTCTGGCAGGAGGCTCTCTCTGCTGCCACCTCTGTGGTGAGCAGGTCCACGGAGCTCTGGGCGCGATGGGCCTTCTCCGCCAGCCCCTCCGCCTTGGCCCGTTCCTCCTCCATCTCCTCCTCCAGCTGGTGGATTCGGGTCTCCAGCCTGCGCTTGTCATCCTGGAGCATGGTCACACGACTAGCCTTGCTGTTGGCCTCTTCTGCCAGGTCGTCTCTCTCTGCCTCTGCGCTGCGTCTCGCACGCTCTGCTGTGCTCGGTTCCTCCTGCAGGGCAATCACCTCGGACTCCAGGCTCTTGATCCTCTTGTCCACATCCTTGTGCTGGCCCTGTGCTTCCACTCCTATCCCCGACAGCATTTTGGCCCATTTCTCCCATTTTTCCTCTCTTCGCCTCAGCTTCTCTTCCTTTTCTTGTTCTCGTCTCCGCTCTTCCTCCTCCTTTTCACGCTTCAGCTTCTCCTCTTTTTCTTTTCTTCACTTCAGCTTCTCTTCCTTTTCTTGTTCTCGTCTCCGCTCTTCCTCCTCCTTTTCTTGCTCCCTTTCTTGCCTCATAAGGCCCATGAATTGCTTCAAAAGTTCCTCTGAGGCCATTTTCTGTCCTCTGGTCTCCACAGGCATACAAACAAGGTGCCAACTATCTGGTTCCTTCCAGAGCCTCAACCCCGACTCTCCACCAGATACTGCCGGTCAGTCCACTAATAAGGATCCCACTTCTGACACCAAATGTAGCGTGCTCTACCCCTCTTAACGCTTCCTTACTGTGGCTGACCCTTTGGACCGTTCCTCCCTTGACGTGTCCTTACTTTGGCTGTCCCTTCGGACCGTTGGCCTTCCCCACACTACCACCTGGGAGCCACGCCACCACGTGAAACTCCCCTAACCTCTGGCAGTATCCGTCAGCCTTACCACGGGTGGGGGGACAGTCAGGACTGACCAGAGGCGCAGCGATGTGTTGTCGGAAAGAGAGTCACGACCACACAACGCCGAAGAACAAGGGGATTTATTAAAACACTTTATCTACATTATAAATGGTCGCAATATCATATAACAAGTACTTTACATAATACAGGTGGCAGGATGAGGCCGGAGGAGGAATCATGCACAGAACCATTTATTACAGGGGATGGCGAAGGAACAGGACCAACAACAGAGTCAGAGCAGAGAAACGCCGCATAAATCCATGGCGCCACCTATTGGCCACTTTTAGAACTATTTTCTAACGCCATGCATGCCACAATATATATAATAATTAAATAACTAAATGGAATCTCCTCTTTCTTTATCCCAGTAAGGACGCCTACAGAAGCCAACATATGTTTATTTAAAAATGCATTTGCTTTGAGGGAATCAAGGATTTCGTTGTCTAGAGATTATAGTGCTAAGATAAGGTCTCAAAGGCGCGTACTCAACTCAAAAAGGAAAGAACTTCAGCTAAAGAGAATCAGAGCAAAACTAAGAGATGATAGACTCCTAGTAAATGGAACTACATATAAAGTCCTTAACGGACAGGAGGTTGACCCTAATGGTACTTAAATATAGCCAACAATACTCAATAAACAAGATAAAGCTCAAATTAAATATATTAAGAAAATGATAAAATATTCGATTTTTTCTATTTCAGAGTATGTATATATATATATATATATGAAAAAAACGAAAGAAAAAAATAAAAGATAAAAAGATCAGGTATTGAAATCAATATTAAATATGGCATATCCTGACCAGGAGCACAAGTGCTTTACAGAAGGCAGAGAGCCATCTGGTGGAACAGAAATCAACTAATCATTGATTTAGCCTGTTCCCTGATATTTGGCCAACCCAATTTCTTGATAAATCAAGAAAAGCCATCCACGAACGCGTTTCGCGCTTTTGGCGCTCGTCAGCGTGGAGTAGGCTGAACCACTGCGACCAAAAAATAATTTTTGGTCCCAATGGCTTCTTGAAAAACCAAGAAATGGGTATTTAAGGCCAAACTTGCGTAAATACGCTTAGCACATGAAAAAAACGAAAGAAAAAAATAAAAGATAAAAAGATCAGGTATTGAAATCAATATTAAATATGGCATATCCTGACCAGGAGCACAAGTGCTTTACAGAAGGCAGAGCGCCATCTGGTGGAACAGAAATCAACTAATCATTGATTTAGCCTGTTCCCTGATATTTGGCCAACCCAATTTCTTGATAAATCAAGAAAAGCCATCCAAGAACGCGTTTCGCGCTTTTGGCGCTCGTCAGCGTGGAGTAGGCTGAACCACTGCGACCAAAAAATAATTTTTGGTCCCAATGGCTTCTTGAAAAACCAAGAAATGGGTATTTAAGGCCAAACTTGCGTAAATACGCTTAGCACATGAAAAAACGAAAGAAAAAAATAAAAGATAAAAAGATCAGGTATTGAAATCAATATTAAATATGGCATATCCTGACCAGGAGCACAAGTGCTTTACAGAAGGCAGAGCGCCATCTGGTGGAACAGAAATCAACTAATCATTGATTTAGCCTGTTCCCTGATATTTGGCCAACCCAATTTCTTGATAAATCAAGAAAAGCCATCCACGAACGCGTTTCGCGCTTTTGGCGCTCGTCAGCGTGGAGTAGGCTGAACCACTGCGACCAAAAAATAATTTTTGGTCCCAATGGCTTCTTGAAAAACCAAGAAATGGGTATTTAAGGCCAAATGGGTTGGCCAAATATCAGGGAACAGGCTAAATCAATGATTAGTTGATTTCTGTTCCACCAGATGGCGCTCTGCCTTCTGTAAAGCACTTGTGCTCCTGGTCAGGATATGCCATATTTAATATTGATTTCAATACCTGATCTTTTTATCTTTTATTTTTTTCTTTCGTTTTTTCATGTGCTAAGCGTATTTACGCAAGTTTGGCCTTAAATACCCATTTCTTGGTTTTTCAAGAAGCCATTGGGACCAAAAATTATTTTTTGGCCGCAGTGGTTCAGCCTACTCCACGCTGACGAGCGCCAAAAGCGCGAAACGCGTTCGTGGATGGCTTTTCTTGATTTATCAAGAAATTGGGTTGGCCAAATATCAGGGAACAGGCTAAATCAATGATTAGTTGATTTCTGTTCCACCAGATGGCGCTCTGCCTTCTGTAAAGCACTTGTGCTCCTGGTCAGGATATGCCATATTTAATATATATATATATATAAAACAATACACTATTTTTGCTCTAGTAGAAACATGGATTGATTACAATTTCCCGGTGAACATTTGCGGATATACCATTTACGAGTCTTTTGCTATCAGAAATTCTAAAATTGGTAGATTTTCTGGGGGAATTGTGGTTGGAATTAACAATTCTTTAGGCAACGATATAGCAGAAGTAGAAATAAAGTCTAACTAGATAATAATTTATTTCAAATCAAATTCATTAAGCAAAGTATGCCTAATATTTACATATCTACCTCCAAACGAAACTCTAAAATCAAACTTATGTAAATTATCTAAATTAATTGAAGAAATACTATCCCAGGGATAAGAAATAGTACTCTTTGGTGATTTTAACTCTCTAACAGGAACTGGGGGAGAATTTCACAATGTTTTTGAGCTCCCTTCGCTCCTCTCCTCTAATCGTAATTCTAAGGATAAGGTGACTTCGCCACACTTGAGTCAATTTCTTGAGTTTTTTGACAGCAACCTGATGTATTGTGAATGGTAGAACATTATCTGATAAAAACGGTAACTACACCTACATTTCTCAACATGGCTCATCTGTTGTGGACTACTGTATAATTACACCTTCTCTTCTAGACTGTGTTGTTGATTTTAAAATAGAAGATATCCCCTATTCCGACCACTTACCAATTACACTGACAATAAACCTAGATCCAGATTCTACTTTTGTAAATATTTCGAAACAACCAAATAATAAGCATTCAATTTATGCTAACTCAGTTTGTCGAAAAAAGTATAAGTGGGTACCTGAAAACTCAACGCGCTTTACGCAAACATTAGAAGATATAAGTGTAAATTGGAATGAATCAATTGATAATATAACGAATACAATAACAGACCAAATAAAAAAGCAATGGTTAAAACTGAAATGCAAACTATATTAAAGTCAGCTGGTTCAAAATCCAGACCTTGATTTGATCATGAATGCTATATGACTAAAAAATCGATGAAATCCTACCTCTTAATTTATGTTAAATCAAATAAAGAAAAAGACCGTAACACATACATTAAAACGAAGAAAGAATATAATGCTTCGATAAATTATAAAGAAAAACTACTACCAAATAATACATTAAAAACTAAAAAATGCTCGCGATTCCCAAAATTCTGGAAAACAATAGCTACCTACAAAAAAAAAGAGGCTGTATACAGGGGAATATACCGATGCTGACCTGGCATCAATATTATACGGAGCTTCTTGCTTCTGAGACAGTATTTGAAGTTGTTTCTTCTCTGAGTACTATATCCCCACCTGATAATGAACTAACCAAAGAAATAACCATCCTCTAGATTACTAAAGAAATCTCTCGCTTGAAATGTGGTAAGGCCAGCGGATTCGACGATGTTCCACATGATGCAATAAAAGTCCTACCTAAGAATTATTTGGTCATTTTGAAAGATTTATACAATAAAATCTTAAACACGGCTTCACTCCCTTCAATATGGTCAAAATCTATTATTCACCCTATCTTTAAAAACGGTGATACAGAAAATCCTGTGAATTACTGGGAATATCTCTGTTATGTAATTTGGCAAAACTCTTCACATCAATACTGAAAACCTGTCTATATAATTGGATTGAAAATAGAAAAATCATCTCAGAGAATCAAGCCGGTTTCAGGGCTAATCATTCCTGTCAAGATCACATCTTCACTTTAATATCACTGATTCAACTCACACTGAGGAAAAAAAGAAGAAAATTTTATGCATTTTTCGAGGACATCAAAAAAAGCTTTTGACTCAGTTCCCCACTCTTTACTAGGGAAGAAACTGACTGATATGGGCCTAAATTATAGTTTTGTGAATTTTATCAAAAATTACTATGAGAATATGACAGCAGCGGTCCGCTGGAATAATTCCTACACGGAATTCATATAGATAATATCAGGTGTTCTGCAAAGAGAACCACTTTCCCCATATTTATTCCTGCTTTTCATAAATGATCTAAGCAAAATATTTGACGACTCGAATTTGCCAGGAATATATTTACCTAACTTTGGAAACATTCATATACTGCCTTATGCGGACGATATAGTTTTAATTGGTGAATCTCGAATTATTCTTCAAATGAAAATTAATATTTTAAAAACATATTTAGAAAATAATTTTTTAACTTTGAATGAAAGCAAGTCAAAAATAATTATTTTTCGAAACGGCGGTAAACCAGCATGATCTGAAAAATGGTACTGGGGCCAATAAATTATAAACTCTACACAGAAATATTTTCTACAGGTAAACTCCGTGTAATTAGTTAAAATGTATAACGAATCTAAAGTTTTTCGGAGGAGCCTCTTTATTATACTTTTGCAAGCTTTCGAACCTTGCGGTTCTTCCACAGGCGTGGCTAGTATGACTACACTAACAGGGTATAAGCGCGCTTGAGCCATTATATACAACATATAAATTTACATGCGGAGTGATATTACAAACGTAATAAAATAGAAATAGGAATTATGACTATACCAATAAAATAAAACTATGTAAATGAACTTATAGATTTTTAAAATTTAGATGAAATTATGGCAAAAACTTTAAATACGATAAAAGTTAAGCAAAACAAAGATATTGACTGTATGTAAGCCGTGTGATACTTTAAAATTTCTTAACATTTAAAACCAGTAAAATTTTCAAAACATCTCAACACCGAAAAACCAAGCTGGGGTCCACTCCACCCAACCACACACCCGAGTATATCACGGTATAACTATTGAGATATTATATGATATATTTCCGGTAGATCTATTTTCCTATTTATGCTGTTTGTTTGTGATGATATGATGGATTCCAGTACCAGTCTGTGCTGCTTATTGTTTATGTGCTGATATAGGATTTTAGGATGATCTAAGTTGAAGTTATGGCCAATGTTTGAAATATGTTGGTATATAAGTGATTTCGGGTCTCTATTGTTTATGTTTCGTTTGTGTTCGGTGATTTTGATATACGCAGTTCTGCCAGTCTCCCCCACTTTGGAGGCTGGGCAATCCTGGCAAGAAACCGCGTATACTGCTCCGGTGGAGTGGATGGGATTGTTGGGTGCGTCTGCTTTGGTGATAGGATTCCTGAGGAGGGTAGCAAGATTGGGAGGGCTGTTAAAATAAACTTGGACACCATATGGCCGAAGGATTCTGGAAATGGCAACTGAGAACGAGGAATATGGAAGATAGCAGACTGCTCTATAAGTCGTGGAGGTCCTCGGAGCAGTGGGATCAAACGTGTGTTTATCTATGAATTTTCTTGGGTATCCTGCATTGGTTAGAAGGGTGGTAATTCTGTTTTTTTCTATTGCTTTGAATATAGGTAATGAGCAATGCGTATGTATTCTTTTGGTTAGAGTCCTGACTGTATTTACTTTATAGGCTACCGGGCTATTGGAGGAGAAATGGGTGTATAGGGGTGGGATATTCTTTTTGTAATAAACTGCTGTGTGCAATCTGTGTGGAGTGCGGATAATGAGGATGTCCAGAAATGGCAATACTAGGTTTGTTTCTGTTTCGTATGTGAATTTGATGTCTGTGTGAAAGATATGTAGAGTGTTAAGAATAGGTTGGAGCTCATTCGGTTTGATTATGCAGAAGATGTCGTCCACATACCTCCTCCAATAATGGATGTCGGAAGAATGCATCTGGTTGATCCACTGGTCCAAGGACCCCATCACGACTTCAGCAACTATGGATGAAAGAGGACTGCCCAGTGGGGTACCCCTGATCTGCTTATAATGCTGGTGGTTAAACGTGAAGGTGCTAATGGAAAGACATAAGGACGTTAGCTGGGCTATCAGGGTTATTGTTTGATCTTGAATACCTGCTGCCTTGAGAAATAACTGTAATTTGTTTAAAATGAGGTCGTGTGGAAGGGAGAGGTATAGAGCTGTGACATCAAATGTAACCATAGTGTGATGTGCGGGTAGCTGCATTTGTGTGATCTCCTGAACGAAACTGAGTGGGTGTGTGATGTTGTACTGGTTAGGATTGTTCTTCATGATAGGGGACAATAGTTGGGCCAGATATTTAGCTAAGGTATGAGCCGGGGAGAGGTGGTATGCGATGATGGGTCGGAGTGGTACCCCAGGCTTGTGTATTTTAGGAGCCCCATATATGTACGCATCCCGTGTGAGGGAACCGGTGAACTGAGTTAATTGTGCCTTGGTGATCTGCTTCGCCTTCATCAAGTTCCTAAGTGATGACTTGTAGCCCTTGACCATGGCGTCTTTCGCAGATGTTGAGATGTTCGTAAATGTGGATGTGTCAGCGAGTATGTTCATCATTTTTCCTTCGTAATCAGCTCTATCCATCAACACCGTCTGGTTTCCCTTGTCTGCTTTGGTGATTACCAGCGAACTAGTCTTTTTTAGCTTCTGGATGAGGGAGCGATGATCCCGGGCATATGATACTGGGTGATAGGGCTTGCGCAAGACCTGGGTCACTGCGTGTCTAATCCTGAGGGTTTCCATATGGTTGAGGTTTTTGAGTGCACCTTCCACTCCTGCTATTAACCTGGGTATGTCAGGCTTGTCGGGAGGAACGTAATATGTAACCCCAATGCTAACACCCTTTCCTCCTTTTCCGATAAGGGAATCGAGGACAAGTTAACTATTCCATTAGATGAATTGTTTGGTAAGGCTGCGGACTGCGGGAATTGGTATTTCTTTACCCAATATGACATCTTTGTTTGTTGCCTGCCTGTAAGGATCTTTTCTTTGTGTTGGATGTCTCTAGTGATTGACATGATGACATCGGTGAATTCTGCAATGGGAAGAAGCTGGCGTATGTGAAATATAAGGCCCTTCACTGTTTTAGAAATTATCCTGATGTTGGAGTGACATCCCTGGATTCTGGACTCTAGCAGGTCCCACTGGTACTTCTTTGTTATCTTTTCTGAGAAAGGGTTCCTAACCGGGTCTTTGATTCTGAGGGACGGTGGGATGAACTGGTGGTCCTTGCATATACGGTTGAAGCGCAGGTGACACCTCCATCTTGACAGTTGTGCCGACTTCTTTCTGAGCTGGCGTAGGTAGAAGGAACAATCGGAATTTGGGTGGCTCATGACCGTAAAAGCGACAAAGGCATAAGATTCTACAGGTAAACTCCGTGTAATTAGTTAAAATGTATAACGAATCTAAAGTTTTTCGGAGGAGCCTCTTTATTATACTTTTGCAAGCTTTCGAACCTTGCGGTTCTTCCACAGGCGTGGCTAGTATGACTACACTAACAGGGTATAAGCGCGCTTGAGCCATTATATACAACATATAAATTTACATGCGGAGTGATATTACAAACGTAATAAAATAGAAATAGGAATTATGACTATACAAATAAAATAAAACTATGTAAATGAACTTATAGATTTTTAAAATTTAGATGAAATTATGGCAAAAACTTTAAATACGATAAAAGTTAAGCAAAACAAAGATATTGACTGTATGTAAGCCGTGTGATACTTTAAAATTTCTTAACATTTAAAACCAGTAAAATTTTCAAAACATCTCAACACCGAAAAACCAAGCTGGGGTCCACTCCACCCAACCACACACCCGAGTATATCACGGTATAACTATTGAGATATTATATGATATATTTCCGGTAGATCTATTTTCCTATTTATGCTGTTTGTTTGTGATGATATGATGGATTCCAGTACCAGTCTGTGCTGCTTATTGTTTATGTGCTGATATAGGATTTTAGGATGATCTAAGTTGAAGTTATGGCCAATGTTTGAAATATGTTGGTATATAAGTGATTTCGGGTCTCTATTGTTTATGTTTCGTTTGTGTTCGGTGATTCTGATATACGCGGTTCTGCCAGTCTCCCCCACATAGGAGGCTGGGCAATCCTGGCAAGAAACCACGTATACTGCTCCGGTGGAGTGGATGGGATTGTTGGGTCGTTATACAGAAATATTTATACCTGGGATATCCGCTAACCCCATCAATTTCATTTAACCAAACAGCTCTTCATTTTAAGGGTAAGGCCATAGCAGCTATAGGAGCAGTATTGGAGATTCTTATGAAATCCAAGTTAAATTCTTTTCACTCAACAATGAAGCTGCCCGATACCATAGTTATAACAACTCTACTATATGCTTCACCAATCTGGTCAGATGAACAAGAGTTAATATTGAATAAAATCCAAGATACTTTTCTGAGACGATATCTAAATCTACCAAATTATACCCCAGGATATATTCTAAGGATAGAAACAGGAAGAACATCTCTCGCAGTGATAGCAAAAAAATTATCGTTAAAATTCTGGCTAAGAATGCTAAAAATGGACACTACGAGATTAACTTCAATCTATTTGGCTCACTTGTGGGATGTTTATACCTCTACAGGACAAAATATTGGATTTACAAAGAGTTTAATAAATACATTAAATAACATTTTTTCATGGCTTTTCGGATGCTCTGATCACAATTTAGTGCAAAGTTATATTCCTCTGATTACTAGGACAATGTCAGATCAATCAATACAAGAATACCAATCAAGAATAAGAAATTCAAAACTTTATCCACATTATAAAAATTTCCATACGTCAATAGAAACAGAATGCTACCTAACTGATGATTTCCCATTACCAGTCAAACGATGCATAGATTAATAGAAAATATTATTTACAGTCTTAAAAAAAACATGTTCTGACGTTTGTGGCCAAAAACCTGATATGTAGACTGTGTGACAAGGAAATTACTGAACTCGCCCATTACCTGCTTAATTGTACAGCCCTTGATGAAGAAAGGAAGGCCCTATATAAGCAAATCAAATGTACCAACATTTCACCCTACGTATTGCTTTCCAAAATATCAACAAACAAATCTAAGGCAATAGCTTACTATAAATATTTTAGATCATCATTATGTAAGGACCAGTCAACAATTGAATGACTTTGAGACGAAGAGTAAAGCCAGTTCAATTTCTAACTTACTACCTATGTAAATAACCAAGATGATTGTTACCTTACCCAATTGGGAGTATCTGTATTGGGCATGTCCCTAATAAAGGCTTTGTGTGTGTGTGTGACTGCAAACCTATCCTCACCACCCTTCCTCATCTATAGCCAATCTCTCAGGAAAAGCTCAAGACCAGAAAGTTAGAAGTGAAACTCAAAACCTTTATGTTACAAGGTCTGGAAGAGTGGTGAAGCCACCCAAAAAGACTAAGCTTAAAGGGGGGGGGGAGGATGTTATATATTCCCAATGTGTGTATATATATAAATATTCATAGATAGAATTAAATGACTACTCTGGAGTAAGAATATGGACCAATGACCAATGATAGACAACAAGAAATTTGTGTACCTTTTTAGTATGATGTATGAATAAATAATTTAATCCATACTTGTTCTTATTTATCATTAAAATATAAAGCAATTTAATTCAGTCACAATATTGGTAAATAAAGTATGAATTCCATGACCAACCTTAATTTGGGATGGTGGAGCTGATGTTTCAGAGGAGTATTCTGATAGTATAACAAAAATATATTTATTGGCTAAATCTTAAAGCACTGACTAAGACGCATATTCATTTTAGCACTTTCTTGGAATGTTTCAGGGAAACTTCTAGGTTATTTAACATGAGTGCTTTGGTGTGGAAGTCATTTGGCAACTACCTTTCTTTTTAAATCAACCTTTAAATTGGAAGAGTTGAAAGGAGCTCCATTATCTGAAGCAATCAGCTAAAATATTCCAAGCAATGAAAATCTTTCTCCCAGAAATGTAATGATAGACATAGTAGCTTCCTAAAGGTTTTCTTGTATTTCCATCAATTTGGAGTATACATCAGCTTCCAAAATGCAGCATTCACCTGAAAAATAGTGGTCTAAATAGCCCATTGACAATGTTGCTTAGCGGATAGCCACAGTATAAATTCAGATGAAGAAAATGGTGCATTTAGTAGGCAGGACTTGCATTTCTTCAAAAGAATTCAACACCAGCATTAAGACTTGCGACCACAAATAATTTATTGCTTATGGCCTCATTTTTACTCTTCCTATATTAGCCTCGTGCAAAGATCTAGGACTTGAGTGCAGTTGTGTTCCCCAGAATAATAATCCTTGAAGTATAAACATATATCAATCTAAATTTTCTCTCTGATAGGCATATACTCTTAGATGTTTTGAATGGATGTTTTGATGAGAGTTTAATTTAGTGAGACCCATTTGAATAATGTCTCTAGATCTGGGTCTTTCAGGATTTCTGCCTTAGCAATATTGTGTCTATAATATGCAATTCTAATCCCTTTCTGTCCAAATATATTCTGTTACAACAATTAATGTCAAACAAGGTAAGGAAGGGAAGCATTCCCAACATCTAATGCATGTTCAGTGTGTATTATCCAATTATGATGACATTCTAGATTTTACTTTAAGCTTTCATTTACCCAATTATTCATGTAGAAGACAGTATCAAATGAGATTTAAAATCATTTAATGGTGAGTTCATTCTTAGAAGGCAAGTAACTCCCAGGAGGGGCATGTGATTATCAATGCTTTAGCTACATTGAGGCAAATATAGAACTAAGCTAAAGAGAGAAGGGATAAATGGTAAAACGTTACACTCTCCTAGCCTTGTGAGTATGCGAAATGTAGATCCTTTACAATTTAAAAAATTCTCTACAGAAAAAAAAAATTGTGTGCACTTATTTCTTAACCTAATCTGATAAAACAATCCATAATCTAGCTAATATTTATTTGTGTTAACTCTGGCAGAATGCCTCTTTTGGAAGAGTTTTGCTAAGAATATGCATGAGAGAAACTTCAGGACCAGGTAGGTGACGAAGAAACTTTAGTATTAGTAGATGTAACTTTTCTTTGGCTTGTCTAAAAACATGTAATAACCATGATTGTGTGTATGACCAATTACAATATGTCAAATACAAGGTATAATAAAATTGTATCGCTCCAGCATAATAGAAAATACATGGAGTAAAAAAAATAATAGTACAGCATTTGAAAAGAAAGAAATTAATACCAGATGCACGTAAATGTTTTCAAGTATTTATATTTCGTGATATTGAATATATCTATATATTTTATCATATTAAATAATTATATTATTAGGAGGCATAGTATTAACAGTGAAGCTAAATTAAAATGGACATCAAAATGGAATGTGTTTGTTTTATTTCCGAATTGATAAATCAGCAGGTGAAAGCTTTGGTTTGAAACAAAAAGCATTCAGAAGAGCCTCATTTAAAAGAAAAACAGCATTTGAAAGAAAGAAAGTCATTTAGAAGGTTTAAAGATGATCGAACTTCCGTGGAAGTGACAAAAGGTGTGGGCGACCAAAAACCCTGATTGTTCCTGAAATAATAGAAAAAAATTTGCCCTGGTGTTTCAAAATCGAAGAAGAGCAATTGGTGAAGTTTGCAAAATATCATGATTTCGTACCAACTGGGATGATATTTAATCAAGAATCTTTTTTGTTATTTTGAAAAGGTTACGGGAGGTTGTGTGAAAGAAAGGCCCAGAAAAATGGAAGAAAAAATTGGTGATTTCTTTATGACCAAATATGGCTCATTCGATGCTCACTGATGAAAAAAAAACACCCCTGTTCTTCCCCACCCTCCGTATTTTTCTGATTAGCAATGAATAACTTTTTTTTCAAATACAAAATTATAGATAGTACATAAAAGTCAATGTTAAAGATCACACAAGCCATTAAAGAGAAATCACTGAAGTTTCGAAAAATGTATTTTCCAATTATTTCTAAATTTGGAAGAAAAGATTATAAAGATGCATTCATTTCAGGAAGGTCTTATTTTAAAAACTATTTAAATATTTTTGTTTGTATTTTGTATAAATAAACTTATAGCAGAGTGCGGAAACTTTCTGACCATAACTTTCATATAGAATGAAGTTTAAAAAAGGTTAGATCGTTCATTAAGACCTTAACCGTAAAGTGCCCAATGCGGATCTCATTGTCATAGTAGTCAAAAACCAGCAGTTTATACCACTTATCCCCCAACCCTCTGGAAAAAGCTGGAATGTATTATTAAGAAGAGTGGAATGTGTCTAAGGAATTGCTGCATGAATACAAAGTAGAGGAGGAGCCAATGTTAATTAGAGATTAAGAAAGTATTTAGATTTTAAAAGCACTTAATTATAGTAATTAGTAAGTAATAAGTAGTTTTCTAAACTGGATATGTGTGCCTGAGATAGGTATGATAACTGTCACATTAAGTCTTACCTGATTTAGCATATACATATGCTTCTCCTATTGCAAAAATCCTACTTAGTGATGAAGACTTGAACAGTTTTTTATGCTATATTGAACCAGACAAAAGAGGAAGTGAGATCATAAGGGGAGTAAACAGGAGGGCTTAGGTGAGATCAGAAGACATTGACAATTAAAATAATTTTATTGACATCTTGTCAATACATGCAAAAGTGCACAGTCTGCACTATTTCAAAAAGCTAATTATATATATTTGTGCATGATACTATGTACAATGAATATGGTGTGTCTGCCACCGTTGCAGAGTTTAGTGAAAAATTGACAGTGGGTCTCCAGCGACACCTTGCATTTCGGGATCTACGAAGAATACGTAGATCACGTGCTTCGCAGCTGAGATGGTGATGCTGTGATTCTCGAGATCAACCAGAAAGATCCAGGACTGCAGGTATGGTGGCTGGCCGATAATGGAGAACACCTCTCAGATGATAGGGTGAACGGCGCTGCAGGACCAGTAGCGGTGGGCCAGTGACAGGTCGCTGTAGCCACAGGCGATGCAGATAGGCTTACTCGATGCCAGGATGGGGCAGGGCGTAAAGGGCCACCCGCATTGCGATGTCCACTACATGGCCCCTGAAGGAGCAGCAATGAAGATATGAGAAGGGCACAATAGAAGAGGGTACGTCGACCACAGGCGCCCAGCGGCAGAGATACTGTGAGATCTGGCCAGACGGGGATGTTCCATCATGCATCGCGCTGTGCATGTGCATATGCGCAGAAACAGAGTAGCCGTCCCGCGCAGTACCACGGCTTCTTCCAAGAATTTCTCCTGGTATTTGCTTCTAGCATTGTCTGTCAGCAGCCGCTAGCAGAATGATCCAAGGGCAGCTGTGTCCTCATGGACACTCCTTGTCGTTCTGGAATTGAGTGGCGGATCCATGCCTCGGACTTGCACTCCGACCCACCTTGAGGGAGCTCAAAGCTATGGAGTTGCCAGGAACCTGCAGGCGCTGACGAGAGGCACGTTCAGTTGGGTGGGAACAGGCACCACCCGGTGGTTCAGGCCAAGGATTGAAGAGTCTTGTTCCCAGAGTTCCAGCAGCCTACGATGATGGGGCAGCAGTCAGGAACTCGAAGACAAGAGGGCGATCCAGGTTCTAGAGTCCGCCAACCATGAGTAGGCATTCTTACCTGCAGTTCTTTGCGCAGCCTGAACCCTCTTGAAGCAGGCTGGCTGGAGTTGGTTGCTGATGTCCAATAACCCCACCCCGCCAACGGACACAGGATGTGCCAGATGTGAGATCAGAAGATCAGAGAGAAATTGAACTACTTCTTCCACATTGGATGATTTCTGTGGAAGTTACTCTATCATAAATTTATTTCAAGTTAAGTTATTGAGAGGGCTGAATTTAATTCATTTACCAAAAAGTTATTCTATTCCTTCCATGAAGATAATTGAAGGGTATAAAGTGCAGATATCATATTCTTTATTGTGCCAAATTTTCTCTAGCAGAAAAACGTTTTTTAAATTATCATGCACTAGATTCCCATATTTCGCTTAATGTTTCTTATGTGATGGGTTTAGCATTAGGGATTAGAGATGCAATTTAAAGTACTAGATTGCATATGTGTATTTAATCTCATGATATCAATTAATTCACATAATTTTACAGCTTCTTTATTTTTATATAATCCATTGTTTTGAATTGTATCATGAAAACCTTATCCTATTTGACAATTTTAAAATCCAATAAAAGTGCTTTCATTAGTGAAATCATGTGATAAATTTTCCTAAAATCAATGATGTGATTGCCTGATATTATTTTTGAAAAAATCTAGTCAAACATACAGTTTTAAGAAGTTTTTTTTAATCCCTAGTACACGTGGTACAGGTCATAATAATCATGGAAGGTAGAAGTTGGCGACTGCTTTTACTGTAAGTGAACCACTTGTCTACACGTAAAAAGCAGTTTGACTTTTGCACTTACAAATGTGCCAGAGCACTGTTGGTTACTTGCACTCGCTGGTGGGGTTGGACTTTTACAAGAATCAGGAGCCATTGGAGCATTTTTTTAATTAGAAAAAGATCCCAATGCAGGATTTGATCCTGAGTCGCAGCGGTTGAAAACCAATGGCTTAGATCACCCTTTCACCGACCCCATCTTTCCCCCCCCAGTGTTTAGAAGTAGTTTAATCAATCCACACCAGCAACCTTCCTTACCTTCCAATGCCTCTAGGTGTATATAATCAAGCAATATGTTCCTCTACCAGTATTGACAAAATGTGAATATAATCACATTTTATATAAATACAAATACAAGTAATTAAAATTACATTTACAATATTTCCATTACAAATTATACTTGCATGCATCCTGGGTAATATATGACTGGAAGAAATATTTGATGTCTAGAAAATTTGACCTATTTCTTAAAAATCCAAAATATTATGTCACTTTGGAGAATGACCTTTCAAATAGTCCCACATAGGCTCACTAAGGTTCAGGTCTGAGCACCAGAATGGAAAGCCTTTCTGTCAGTGGTTTTGTGTTAGGGTTTACTAGCAGGCTGCAAGTCACTATCAGTGGCTTATTTGTAAACAATGGGTGGAGGAGGGGAAAGGCCAGTGCCACTGTGATGTTTCCTGGAAATAACATGAGAACCTTGCTGAATTACCTTCCAGTACCTCTGGTCTCATTTTATTTATTTTACTTGAATTTTTGCTTTTTTTGCAACATGGTTTCTACTTTATCATCTGAAAGTATTTTTTCTAATTCTGATATTAGTTCCCAATCTACCAAAATTTATAAATTTGAAGAGTTAGGAGAAAATATTGAAGAGCCAGAAGTTTGGTCTAATGTTTCCCAAAATAATCAACTCATTTACCACTCCTCATTTGCCGCCCCATCCTTGGTAGGCCAACTTACATCTTGATCACCAAATTAATATTTCAAACTTATTTTTACCAGTCAATTCATTGAAATGATTTGCTAAGAAACGAATACACGTAGATACATAAATAAAAATATCACTAAAATCCAAAAATCTCATTGAAGACTGAAGTGAATGAATTTCTATCATTCCTCATGTGCATTTTCAATTAGGGATTATGCCTTTGACCTCAATAAATAACAGTCTCAAAGATATTCTAGCAAGTTATTATTTTACTAAGCAATTTTCAAAAATATTTGTTTTGAACAAATTTAATGAATGCTTCTAATCAGTCCACCTGATCCTAGGCCGATTTTACCATAAGCTTTGGTTTTATCTATTCTTCTTAGAGATGAAACCATATCATATCTAAAACAACCAGATGTGCCATTCCAAGAAAAATGTGATATGTCTCCTAAATATGCCCCTGCAATAAAATCATAAAATGCAACTGGTTTTCATTTTTTCACAGATTGATTCAACAAAAATTGTACCCTTATTGAAAAAATTTCTAGAATGGAGAGTTCCTAACTGGTAACATTATGCAAAACTAATGAGTAAAGCCACAGGAACAGAAAACCACAACTTTCAGTGGAACAAAATCTTGCCTTTAAAAGGATAAACATACTTGCACTATGTTGAAAGGAAAAGGATGTGGTCCATAGTGCCTCTTCTCTACACACAGCTTCAACACCATTAGTCACCAGAAAAACTAGACTTGACTCAGAAGAAATTGAAAAGTCAACTATTATTAGAGACTACACACCGAATATGTGAGGTGTAAATGCTACTGAACACTATTGTACAACATACAAAATATTTAGGAAAACTGAAAAATGGCAGAAAAACTTGTTTTTCTGGGGTCTATAAGTTGTTACTGTCAACTCGTACCTCATATACAGTCCGACTTGAAAAAAGGATTAAGGCATTCAGCCATGAGAATATCACGGGGGAAGAGTTTGTGGAATCTGGAAAATTGGTTCCACAATGCAAACATCAACACTGCCAAAGACTGCAAGATCTGATCTTCTAAATCCACACCTGGTGGAGATAAAAAAGAACAAGATTATATTATGAAACCTGTCATTTGGGAGATTGTTTTGGAAAATAATGTACTTTATTGAAACAAATAAAAGTATTATTTTTTATGTACTTTTCTTCAATTTTATGCCTTAAAATAAATAGATACACATGTATAAAACATGTTTTAAATTATATTTGATAAAATGTGGATTTAAGGATAGATGCAAGAGCAGATCATATTACATTCTCAGTAGATGACACAGTTAATGCTTACATAAACATATATGTGCACGGGCCAGGAAGGGCTAAAAATCATTAGAGTGAATGGCAGTGCATTATCCTGCTGGAAACTAACAATAGGCCCAGGAATACCCAGATAGTAAGGGAATAACATATGGACATAGAAAGTCATTCACATAAAACAACAAGGGAGGTCTAGTTATTATAAATGAGGGCACTCCCTCCTATGATTCTTGCAGTTGATCATATGTGGAATTAACAGGAAAAACTGAATTATTCCTATAAGTAACAACATCAAATCCAAATTACTAAATTATATGAGATGTTTCAGTAGCAGCATTTATACAATCTTCAGACCATAGTTCTGACCGCATAATTCCTTCATTCTGTGGTGGCCTACTCTGCAAATTAAATGCTGCGTCATCATCCTGATGCTAAGTCAGCATTTTATTTGTGAATAGTGTGTAGATAATCTCAATGGTATTGAGCGATCTGTAAAATTTGAAAATACCTCTCGTTTTTAAATAAATTATTTTATGCCTACCCGCTCTGGTCTTGTTTACAATACAGCAATGGATCAGTCTCCAGTCGAAACAAAACCAGTCGTACAGGAAGGCATGACAATATGAAGTTATTTTTTAACAATGGATGCTCCCATATATAAAAGCCTTTATGACTATCACCAAAATTGCCTCTATCACTCAAGTTTTCAGCCATGTGCATTGTATTTTGCATTATGCTTCCTTTTTTGTTGACAAATTCAATTGTGCTCTTGTGTATATTTTGTTTAACAAGCAAAGCATTGTAGTTTGCATTGTATGTAATTTTAAATTTGATGAGAAATTGTATCTGGTATTTATGAAAAAATTATCTGCATTGTAATATAGATAATGACAACTATTAAAACTAACAAAATTGAGAATTGATTTTTTTACTAAATCTTTTCCTAATAAATCAAAAAGCTAATCTTTATTTGTCTGAAAATATTTTAGTTTCTCTCTTTACCTTGAAATAAATAATATATGTTGAATAGTTGTATAATCACACAAGATATTTTTCATCATAATATTTTAATAATCCACTTTCTTTCGATAAAATAATCCCTTGAATTAATATTAAAATAAAAACATAAAACTTCCAGGGAAAAGTTTCTTTTAAAATATTTTTTATTTAAAAAATATCTCGAGCTTTTGGGCAAGTACGCCCTTCAACAGGATAAATAGCGTTATATGATTAATACGCCAATAAAATATGATTTAAAATTAAATAAAGTCCATTTACTGTTTACATTTGTTTTAAAGCATGATCAACGCGTGCTTCACCTGGGGGTTATGGGCTGGGCTCAGGGAATATAATGTTATAAATTTCCGGAATATCTATTCTTCTGTTAATGTGTTTTCTGGATATGATGGATTCTATTACAAGTCTCTGTAGTCTATTGGCGATGTTTGAGTAATGGGTCTTTGGTTCTGATAGGGAGAAGGAATGGCCTGTTTCTCTTATATGTTGGTATACTAAAGATCTACTGTCTTGATTATCGATATTTCGTTTATGTTCTGATACTCTTATATTCAAATGTCTGCCAGTTTCACCGACATATTTGGTTTTGCATTCATCGTATTCTATGGAGTATATGGCATTCTTAATATTGGAAGGATAATCAATCGTATTGTTCTTTGTTATGGAGTTTCTTAGTAATGAATTTAAATTAGGTGAGTTTCTGAAAAAGGTTTTGATTCCAAATTTCTGCAGATGACGGGCTATAGAAACTGATACTGGTGAATAGGCAATACTGCTAATGGATTTTAGATTGGGGAATTCTGAATTTCAGAGGGGCTATAGAAATGTCTTAGAATAAATGATAAACGATATTGACAAGTCTTTAGATTTCTTATAATATTCTGAGTTTCTTCAGTTTTAAAGGTTTGAAGTGAGCAGTGGCTATGGATACGTTTAGTTAAGGTCTTTACCATATTGATTTTATGGTGAGTGGGCAGTAGGAGGAAAAACGGATATAGTCGGGGTTGAAGGATGGCTTATAATAAAGTTGTTTGGAATTGATTCTGTATGCGAATAATTTTTATATCTAGAAAAGGCAGGCTATTGTTTGTTTCTTTTTCAAATGTGAAGTTTAGGTTAGGATGGTAACTATCCTAGCATACGATTCCAAAACTTATGTACATATTAAAGGTTCCCCCATGGGGAGCTCTCTCTCAACCTCAGTCGCCGAAATTGTCATGCGTCGCATAGACAGTTGGATAACCTCCCTTTTTCCGTCAGATATAGTTTTATGGCATCGTTATATTGACGACATATTCTGTATATGCCCCGAATATCAAACAAAGAACATTCTGGAAAGACTCAACAGTTACCATCCTAACCTAAACTTCACATTTGAAAAAGAAACAAATAATAGCCTGCCTTTTCTAGATATAAAAATTATTCGCATACAGAATCAATTCCAAACAACTGTTTATAATAAGCCAACCTTCAACCCCGACTATATCCGTTTTTTCCTCCTACTGCCCACTCAGCCATAAAATCAATACGGTGAAGACCTTAACTAAATGTATCCATAGCCACTGCTCACTTCAAACCTTTAAAACTGAAGAAACTCAGAATATTTTAAGAAATATAAAGACTTGTCAATATCCTTTATCGTTTATTCTAAGACATTTCTATAGCCCCTCTGAAATTCAGAATTCCCCAATCTATAAATTCATTAGCAGTATTCCCTATTCACCAGTATCTGCTTCTATAGCCCGTCATCTGAAGAAATTTGGAATCAAAACCTTTTTCAGAAAAACTCACCTAATTTAAATTCGTTACTAAGAAACCCCATAACAAAGAACAATACCATTGATTATCCTTCCAATATTAAGAATGCCATATACTCCATAGAATGCAACAAATGCAAAACCAAATATGTCGGCGAAACTGGCAGACATTTGAATATAAGAGTATCAGAACATAAACGAAATATCGATAATCAAGACAGTAGATCTTTAGTATACCAACATATAAGAGAAACAGGCCATTCCTTCTCCCTATCAGAACCAAAGACCCATTACTCAAACATCCCCAATAGACTACAGAGACTTGTAATAGAATCCATCATATCCAGAAAACACAATAGCATTAACAGAAGAATAGATATTCCGGAAATTTATAACATTATATTCCCTGAGCCCAGCCCATAACCCCCAGGTGAAGCACGCGTTGATCATGCTTTAAAACAAATGTAAACAGTAAATGGACTTTATTTAATTTTAAATCATATTTTATTGGCGTATTAATCATATAATGCTATTTCTCCCGTAGAAGGGCGTACTTGCCCGAAAGCTCGAGATATTTTTTAAATAAAAAATATTTTAAAAGAAACTTTTCCCTGGAAGTTTTATGATTTTATTTTAATCCACTTTCTTGTTGTGAAACATGTGATGCAATTTCCCATGAGTGATTAAACTAATAAGCAACCAGCTTGGTAATATCATAAGGACATGAATTGAACAATGGCAACCTCAAATGTAACGGCCTCCATGAGAAACTTGAATTATTCTTGTTTTACTGGTGGTCTCTCATAGAAGTTCTATTGAATTTATTGAATATTTATTGAAAGTTTGAAACATATTTCCATCATATTAGCTGAAAAATGTAAACATAGCATTTGTGTAGTAAGAGTAAAATTTTGATTAATAATGAAAGTTTTATAATATGACCAAATCCTAAAATTTAAATTTTGAGCTACATTCCACAGCAGCTATATTGTTACAATCACCTCAAAGAAAAATGCTCCAATGGCCCCCGATTCTTGCAAAAGTCCAACCCCACCAGCGAGTGCAAGTAACCAAACGGGGCTCTGGCCCATTTTTAAGTGCAAAGTCGAACTGCTTTTCACATGTGTAGACATGTGGTGCGCTTACTGTAAAAGCAGTCGCTAACTACCCACCATGATTATCATGGCCTGTACCATGTGTACTAGGGATAAGCAAAAAAAAATCACATCAAAGTCTCATTTGTTTTTTTCTAGCTTAAATTAATATATAAAGGGTGTGGCAACTATTTGAGAACATATTGATGTCCATTGGAAAAAAATGAATAGACAAAGGAAAAAGCAGTTATTACATATTAAAATTTTATATAGATAAACACATACCTAAAGAATGATACCATTCAATGAACCCCTGTCAAGAGTGGCAATAACAGCTTCTATATGCTGCCGAAACTGACTGCAGGCAAGTAATGAGATAGGTCTTGGGAATGTTTGATATTGCATCCACTATAGTAGTTCTGAGAGCTGCAACAATGTTGTGAGAAATACTTTTGGAGTTCCTCTCAACTCACCCCACATGTAATAGTCCAGCGATTGACATCTGGTGAGCTGGGAGCCAAACGTTAGGTGTGACATGGTCATGAAGATTCTCGGCCATACATTCTTGGGTTGTTCTGGCTGTATAAGATGGTGCTGAGTCTTGTTGAAAATCATACGACCTCCCACGTGTACAGTAGTGTTCCAAGGCTTGCCAACTGTAGCTAAGACCTCAGTGTAAGCAACAGCATTTACTCTGGCACCTAGAGTAGAAAAATGTAGAGGCATCTCGCATCACCTTTACTACTAACAACACCTGGAACCATAAATAATGCTGGAAATAAGATATGCATGACCAGAGGTACCTCATCGTGGCTTTTTAATTGACACCCATCATTTTGCGGTTCACCTTCTGGTCCTGAACAAAGTTCTTCTTGTCTGATAAAACCAAATCATTCCTGACTCCTTAAGATGTTTGAGCTTGCTTAGAAAGGCTTGGTTCTGGTCAAGCATTTTGACTTGGTTCTTTTGAACATGAACTCTTCTCTCCACATCTCATTTGATTTGTAACGGATGTCTTCATAAACCACATGTCAGATGGTAGGCTCATCAACCTGTAGCTCACTTCCCAGGGACCTCAACGATGGCAGTTTGGACACGGCTTATAAAGACTGCCGTTCTGAGACTGCCAGAAAATTGACAATGTTGTTCACTTTGTAAAACTCCGCAAACACTAGATCTCACCATCACCTCCCCATCTATGCAACAGTTCATAAAAAACAGCACCCTGAAAAGCATCGGAAGCGACCATCTCCCTCTGCTAACAGAAATCTCCACCTCCACTTCCCTCCCAAAATCTTCACAAAGACTTTTCTGGAACTATAAAAAAGCCTCCTGGAATTCATTTAAAACATTGTTAGATAGTCTTCTCAGCAAAATCCCACCAAATTCCTCTTTGGAAGACAGGTGGAAGAACTGGAAGTCTGCAGTCCTAATTTCTGCCAAACAAAATATCCCCAGAGGAAACAGAAAATTCTACATTCCTGGATATAGAGAGGTACTAGATCTTTTGAAAGATGAAATAGAAGATAGGAACCAAGTTTACCTAGACCTCATTGAGAACAACAACACCCTCCTCATCAGAGATTACAATCACCTTGCTGCAAAAATTAAGCTTAAGGCCGACCAAATCAAACAGAATAAGTGGATTGAACTCTGCTCTTCAATTGACCCAAAAACCAGCGACACGAAACTATGGAGATTACTACATGCCCTCAATCAGGACACTCCATCTCACAGCAGCTCAAATACCTTCAAGGATAATTCTGGAAATCCCCTCACAGACAAATACAGCATAGCAAACCATTTTGTGCCCACCATTACAGCTCCACCGCAAAACTTAATTTTAATTTACAGGATAAAATAATAGGTAGAAAATCTAGGCTCACCAGAAACCTTGCAAAATCCAAACCCAGCCACAACATTTTCAGTAAACCTTTTCAAGAGCATGAACTGGACGAAGCTTTAAGTCATCTTGACCCTACAAAAGCTCCTGGTCCAGACAACATCACTGGACCCATGTTGAAAAACCTCAGTTCCCATGCCAAACTAGAACTCTTAAGCATTTTCAATTTCAGTTGGAGCTCGTCTACCCTCCCTAAAGAGTGGAAACATGCCACAATTATCCCCATCCACAAACCAGGCAAGCTTGAGAACCACCCAACCAACTACAGACCTCTCTGACCTCTATTCCCTGCAAAATCATGGAACACATGATTCTCAATAGGTTAACTTTTTATCTTAACCTCAACAACCAACTAGAACCTCATCAAAGAGCTTTTAAAAAATATCAAAGCACAGAAGATTCAATCTTTTACTTCGTTCAACAAATCCAGGACAGCTTCCATCATAAACCTACAGAATCCACTATAGCAGCCTTCATTAACCTTTCCCAAGCCTTCGACAGAGTCTGGAAGGAAAAACTAATTCTCAAACTCGATGAACTTGGAATAGAGGGAAGTATGCTGAGTTGGATCAGCAATTTTCTATCCAAGCGCACCATACAGATTAACTTCAACAACATCAAATCAAAAACCACTCGTATTTACCAAGGTCTACCCCAAGGATCAATCCTAAGCCCTATTCTCTTCAATATTTACCTAAATGATGTACACACTTTTATCAAACCGCCAGTTAAAATTGCCCTTTACGCAGATGACATAATCATCTGGGTCTCCAAAAACAACCTCTCCGATGCAGAACAATCTCTGAATAAAGCCATGAAAAATCTACAAAAGGTAACTCAGAAACTAAAATTATCCATCAACATCAACAAATCTGAAATCGGCCTCTTCACCATCAACAACCACCTTCGCCACTGGACCCCAAATATTTTCTTAAATAATTCAAAACTTCAATATTCAAATTCCCCAAGATATCTTGGTGTCACATTCGACCCTGCGCTCACTTTTAAAAACATATTGACACCATGATAAGCAAAGCCAAAAATAGGCTCAAAATCCTGAAAAAAATATCAGGCTTAAACTGGGGTGCAAATGCCAATATCTTACGCACAACGTACCTTGCACTCGTAAGACCTATTTTGGAATAGGCTTCACCAGCCTGGAACAATGCAAGTAAAACTAACCTATCCAAAATAGACAGAATCCAAGCAAGCGCAGCTAAGATTATCAGCGGACTTCGAGGATCCTGCCCAAATCGCATTGCTGAACTCGAATCCAACCTTCTTCCCCTGCACCTAAGGAGAAAAATATGGTTTTCAAAATTTATAACAAAAAAGATTAACTCTCCAAAAGAACATCTTACAGGAAAATTTATTAGAAATTGGGTCCCAAACCAAAGATTAAAACGCCCCCACACCTCTCAACATGGCTCACAACTCTAATCTTTTAGACATCCCAATTAATCCCAAACACAGAACTTCCTATCCCCCACACAAAACTCGCAACAAACTCATCTGTTTCCCTCATCTACCAGACAATCCCCAAAAACATGAAACTCAGCCAGAATTACTTAAAGCTCTTGGCCTCCAAATCATTGAGGAAAATAGCTCCCTCTTCAACATCACAATTTACACTGACAGTAGCCAACTTGAAACTAGACTGTCTGGCAGTGGAATTGCTATCTACAAAGAAAATATCCTGGAAAAAATCTCCCTTTCCCACCCTTGACACATTTCAGCTTATGAATCGGAACTCTTTGCAATAGATATAGCTCTAAAAGACATCAACATAAACTAGCCAAGCAATATAATAATCTACTCCGTCTCAAGAAAAGCCATTTATACCCTTCAAAGCTGCTTCTCCATTCAAGAACCTCTATCAAGAGCATCACTAAGTCTGTAAACCGACTCCCATCCAACAGCTCTGTCACAGTGCAATGGCTTCCAGCTCACGTTGGAATTCCTGGTAATGAGCTGGCAGACTCTCTGGCAAAAGCTGGAGCTCTTGGCCTACCTAAAGCAAGAGAATCCACCACCCAACTAGATGAAAGAGACCTCCTCCGTACCATCAAAACCCAATGCCTGCAGGAATGGAAATCTGATGCTGCACATGACTGGTACAGAGCAGGAGGGACAAGCACCGGTTCTGTCCTCCCAAGAGAACAACAGTCTTTTATTTCCAGACTTAAGCTGGTCATCTACGGACAATGACTTTCCAGAATGGTTGCAAGGTTTTCCCACTATGTACTAAGTGCAATTCTCAGCCTGCAACCCCAAGACATATTATTGACTGTATTGAATCATCCATTGATGAGCTCTACTCTTCCCCGGCAGACACCATCAAAAATCTCAAGCTTTACAAGCTTGATACCTTAGTGTGATTGAGTGGAGATAAAAAAGAAGAAGAAGAAGACCCTTTGCAGCTCTTAATTCACTCCAAACTTTGAAATCAAATGAGAGGGCGACTTTCAAGAATGCAGAAATTCTTAATCAGTGTGTCCTGCAGCCAAAGAGACAGTAACTGGATGCCTATTCATTTTTTTACATTAGAGTAGGTTTTGCCATGTCTATCTGCAACAGAAAAAACTATGTTACTATAACAAACAGGAAAGTGTGGCACATAAATTGTGTGTTCTTAAATACCTGCCTCACTCAGTATATTTTTTGAATTTTAACAAAAATTATCTTCAAAATTAGGAACTTATTTTACCATTAAATAGGTCTTTTGAAAAAATGTATATATATATAAAATTGAAAAAAAAAAAGATCTTTTTTACCAAACACATTTATTAGAATATTTCAACAAGATACAAAGATAAAGTAGCATATCAATTAGCCAATTAAATAATTCACAAATTATAAACAAGCCTTATATTTTTAAATCTAATTTTGGGAAACATCAAGGAAACACATATCCATGTTGGGCAAGCAGAGATTTGAATAATTTTATTTCACTGCAAAAATAGTAGCCTTAAGGGTAAAGTGAATGGGGCTTATTTTATGAAAACACAGGTATAATACACAACATCAATATATTATATACACATTGATTAGTAATATATAAATTTAAAATGAAGGAAAAAATAAAGGAAATACATATATACACACCATTCTAGATGAACGAATTTTTATCAATGATAATATTGAAATAACTTATGAAAGAGCATTAGAAAATTGAGATCCAACATCTCCTCCTTTAAAATTAAGTGATCAATAATGTAATGAGTTACTCTTAAGTGCTCAATATCTACACACGTTGTCCAATATAATTATAACATTTAAATAAAATCAAATTATTTATAGTTCCTAGAAACTGGTGTTCACACATATCAGGCGTAAAAATAAAATAATTTAAAAGAGCAGGTTGTCCCATAAATAATGGCCGTTTTTGGAAACACATTTATGAAATGAAAAAAAATTATATAAATAATTTGGCAACACATGCAAATTATATATTGTTATAAAGCTTACAGCATGCACATTCATGTGCAGTTATTCTTTTGAAAATTTAACGAATGATAAAAATCTATTATTTAAAATATTGAGCAATGGAACCTAGGAATTTGCGCATTATTTTGCTTCACAAATTTAAACTTGGACGTTCTGCCGCCATCATTGAGGCCTGGGGAGAAGCTTCTTCTT
Source organism: Cordylochernes scorpioides (assembly GCA_030710605.1). Classification (NCBI taxonomy): domain Eukaryota; kingdom Metazoa; phylum Arthropoda; class Arachnida; order Pseudoscorpiones; family Chernetidae; genus Cordylochernes; species Cordylochernes scorpioides. The sequence goes on from CP092886.1 coordinate 156,303,330, forward strand.
CCGAAATAACCACAAGAAGATGGTTTCAGAAATTTACAGTTGGCGATTTCGGACTTGAAGATCAAGATGGTCGTGGTTGTTTGTATACCTTCCAAAATGAAGATCTAAAGTCTCATATTGAATCCAATAATACCAAAATAGTGCATAAGGTAAGGGCAGAGCTTAATGCTTCAAAATCAACCATTGCTAGACACCTTCACCAAATTGACGAAACAAAAAAATTGTCACAATGGGTCCTGCACGATTTGAGTGATGCTCAACGTCAGAAAGTCTGGAAATTTGAAGTTCTTTGTTGGCTCACAATAATTTGACTTCTTTTTTTAAACGAATAGTTACGTGTGATGAAAAGTGGGTTCTTTTTGACAACACAGGAAGAGATCAAGGCAGTGGTCAGACAAAGATGAGGGCCCAAAACCAAGCTTGCATCCAAAGCGGATAATGCTTATTGTTTGGTGGTCATAGGCTGGATTATTCCATTACAGATTTTTGTATAGTGGCGAAACGATAAATTCAGAAGTGTATCGCCAAGTTTGCAAGCCATACATCTGAAATTGTCAGAAAAAATGCCCAGTTTGGTCAATAGGAAAGGTGATATTCTGCATCACGATAATGCACGGCCACACTCTTCATTTACGACCCAACAAAAAATTTCTCAATTAGGTTATAAAATTCTAGCTCACTCTCCTTATTCACCTGATATGTCCCCTACTGATTTCCATTTTTTCCCAAACATTTGGATAATTTTTTTCGTGGAAAACGGCTGATCAACCGGAGAGATGTGCAAAACGCTTTTTTGAATTTTTTTATCTCAAGACATCCAGACTTTTATGAAAAGGGCATCACGTTGGCATGATTTCTGTGATTCTAATGGAGCCTATATTGTTTGAATAAACTCATTTTTGGTTTAGCAATGGTATCACTAATTGGTCACTTCCAAATGGCAATTATTTATGGGACAACCTGATATTTGAAAATATTTTTTTCTATTACTTCTGAAGTTGGAGTTAAAATGAATAATTTGCTAAAAAATTAAAAGAAAGAAAAAATAATATTTGCCCATTATCCTCTTCAGTTGTGTGAAAATGCAGATTGTGGAACTCCTTATAAATCCCTTTCAATTTTTCCCTTTATTTGAAGATTTCAGATTCTTCCTTCCTTTTCCTTTAGTCAACTGAGACTTAGGCTCAGATTTGGTTTCTTTGGCAACTTGTTTGTTTTCTTTAGCTTCTGACTTTGCTCCACCTTCCACTTCTTTTTGCTCTTGCTCTGTAGTTTTGGCTTCAGCTACATCTGCAGATAAAAATTTGTTCAAAGGTTCAGAAGCCTTTTCTTTTATTTCTTTTCCTACTAAAACTTTAGGAAAAGAAATCTTTCCAGTTTTTTGTACATCCTTCATTTTGTTTTGGCCTTCAGCATTATTAGATTTCACTTTTTCACCTGTAGGCTCAGCCTTTGTCATTGGAACAGACTTTCTTTTAACTTCTTTTTTTGGCTCTTTTTGGATGCTTTTGCTTTCCTTATTTTCTAATTCAGTGTCCTCTTTTTCCAAATTAAACAATTCCTTAGCCATTTCTAAGATATTCTCAGGTGGCTCATAATCTTCAGTTGTGGTATCAAAAGGGATTTTATCCTTTTCATCCTAAACAAAAATATATATGTGACTATGACAAAAAAGAAAATAGAAAAGAGATTTACTTACCAATGCTTTAAGGTCATACATTGTTTTCAATTGTCTCCAAATTACATCTGATGATACATCATAATTGGTCCTTGTTGAAAATTCATTCATGATGCAAACCATGTGGAAGGATTTGGAAACACCTATATACCAAAAAAAAACATTAAATAAAAATATAGGTGAATAAAAATATATAAATAAAATAGTTATATAGTATATATACTTATAGTACAATATATATAAAGTATGCACATTAATTGTAGAAACCACTGTTGTCCTACTCCATAATTTGTTTTGTTTGAACAATTTGTTTGAACAAAAATTTGTTCTTCAAATTGTATTACCAAAGGAAAAACGAATGGCATTTTTTAGAGACACAATTAATTTAAGAAATGGGTGTGTTCTTTAATGTGAAACTCTTGTAAAGTTTTGAACAAGATTAAATTTATGCTTACCCAACCATATACATGCTCTCTCTTTACTTTCACATTTTTGACGCAAAATCAAATCATTACTTTCATGCTATATTAGATACACTAAAATATTTTAGAAAACATATGATTAATTAAAAATTTGGCCTTTAAAAAATTATATGAATTTGAAGATAATTATTTATAATTATCTATATTCTAACTCAATTTTAATACCTATTTTTGTTTCCTATGTGCTTTTGATTTTACAAAAGCAAATAAATTTTTTATATAAATATATCATATGTGTGAGAATTTACACTTATAATTCTATTATTACATAAAATAAATATGTATTTGATAAGAGATAATTTGGATTATAGTATATAAACACAAGGTAAAACGACCAAATCCAAATAAATAGTGTGTGACTTTTCAGTAACAGCGTTGTTACCGAAACGTCACACACTATTTATTTATTTGGATTTGGTCTTATTACCTTGTGTTTGAATAGGTATTTATATTTTCTTATTGCGAAGGAAAATTTAATTTTAAAACTTGCTATATTTTGTATATAATAAATGATATTTTCTGCAATGTTATGAAATAAATATGTATTTCTATTTTCCGATTTATAATGTAATTTTAATTTTAAAACTTACCAACTGGCCTGTACCCCAACATGGATTTTAATAGTTCAACTTCATTTTCTGTGTTCCATTCGATTTCTTCTTGATCGCCAACGGGATTTGGTTGCACATTTTCATCCTTTGAATCTTCAGAATTATCGCAAGGTGCCGCCATTTATAATCGCTATTTTCCCTTCAAATTTTTTAAAGATATAAGCCTTTAAAAAGTGGTGTTAAAGTGGCGGCAGCAATGGACGTTTTAAAGCTTCTTGTTTTGCTTTTCATCATCATTATTTAGTAAATTATTTCAGTGAGAGAAAACATTTGACAAATTCTGACTCGAGACTTCTCAGATTTTGGATTAAATAAAAGTAATTAGAGAATGTCTTTTATATAAATTCAATTTATTAGAAACTTTTTTTTTTTATTTTCAACCCTTGATGAATAAATTTTAAAATGAATTTTTTTAAATTTTATATATTTTTTAAAATATGACAATAAACAACACGTGCAGCACCGCTCGGTAAATATAGTTTATATTACTAATATTTCAGTGTATATTTGCCTTATACTATGAAAGGGATAATACTGTCACTCTTAGTACTCGTGGTATGCAACAATAAATATGCAAATTTACTCAAGGTAACGCACTATGCAAAAAACTCAGTACGAAGGGATAATGATGGACAATGTGGCCTAAATATAAACTTACCATCTGGGAATATATCTGGTAACCAAAAAAGACTGCTATGTATCATTCTGGCTCTATTATTTATCTCAGGCATTGAACAAAACCCAGGCCCCCCAACCAAAAAGCAAACTACATTGACTGCGCCAGTACACTCAGGAGAGAGAAAATCAATAGATGGCGAGCTAAAAATGCTAATCTTAAACATGGCGACGGAAATAAAGAGTCTAGGAGAGAGAATTGACATCAGACTTACCAAAATAGAGACTCGAATGGACGATTGGGATAAGCGATTCTGCAATATAGAGGAGAAGCTAACTAAATGTATAGAGTCTCAACAGGCTACCGAAAAACTGGCTTCATGTAATTCTTTAAAGGTAAATGAACTGGAGGCTAGAATCGAATTTTTTGAGACGAGACTGCGTGAGCCCAATCTAGTGTTCTATGGTATTGAGAGGGAGGGTGACGAAAATCAGGCAGATTGTAACTTAAAGATTCAAAACATAATTAGAGATAAAATGGAAATCGGAGATGATTTAAAAATAACAAAATGTCACCGACTTTCACGCGGATCCAATGTACCAGTTCTTGTTGTGGTGCCTGATTATGCTGATAGAGCAAAAATATTTAAAAATGCCTACAAACTCAGAGATACTAAAATTCGATAAGTAAAGATTATAGTAAAAATGTTAGAGAGCAACGGCACATCCTAATTGCAAAAAGGAAAGAATTGGGTGAAAGGGGAATAAAATCGAAGTTGAGAGATAACAAGCTTTTTGTAAATGATAAAGTCTGTAAAGTGATGAATGGCCAAGTTGTTGATAGCACAGGAGTTGCTATATAGCAAAAACCTTGTAGAAACAATTGTGTAAATAGAAGAAATAAGACATCAAAATCACAAATTAATTCTCCGCCCCATAATCAAATAACGGAAAGTTACTAGACATAAATACATGTAAATATGATTCTCAAGACGATGACAATGCAAATTTTTCTGAAAATTCGCGAGACATCGCGGAAAAAATAATATGTTGGAATATTAATGGTTTCTATAGGATTCTTTCGATATTTCCACTCCTCGAGCACAAAAAGAACTACGAAATTTTTGCTCTACTTGAAACATGGTGCCTGAACAGGACTAACATAACACTAAAAGATTATCAAATTATCGAATTACCTGCCACCAAAGAATCTGGAAGGGGAAGAGGGTCAGGGTGTATAATTGTCGGTTTTAGGGAAGGCGGGAAATATAGAGTAGAGAGTACAGAAAAGGATGGCACTTGGTTATCTATTTTCTTATCAACAAACACAAGAGCCCCCCAACATGTTATCTGTTTAATATTTGTATACCTTCCTCCAAACCAAATACAGCTGCATAACTTAGATAAACTGTTTACATACATTCAAAAGCAAGTAGCAGATGGAAAAGAAATTATTTTACTTGGAGATTTAAACATCAGAACTGGGAAGTTGGGAAGACTACACAATCCACGTAATTTCCAGCTCCCCCTAACATCGGAAAGAAGGGCCAAAGATCATATAATATCATCTCTGCTCTAATAAACCTTTTGATTTCCTGGAAGATAATTCTTTGACAATAGTTAATGGAAGATCTAGAGGTGATAAAGATGGAGATTTTACATACATATCTGAAAGAGGATCTTCAACTATTGACTATTGCATACTCTCACAGGGTTCACTACAAATTTTACTGGACTTCAAAGTCGATGACCAACTGTACTCTGACCACCACCCTTTGGTTTTAACGATAAAAGGCCAAAACTTCAATGAGAAAAAAACCAAACGGAAGATTATAATATTACGAGATATAGATGGTCAGCCGATGGACTCGCAATGTTTAAAATGAAACTGGAAGAATTGCGGGAAAAAAACATACCAGCCTCGATGACCTTGTATACACTTTCAATCAGCGAATCTTGGAAGCAATGTCATCTGCAAAAATAACCTACTCAATTAAGGGCGGCCCCAGGAAATCTAAGCCGTGGTTCGATAAGGACTGCTATGATATGAAAAAACTGGCAAAAGAAAGTCTGAAGAAATATCATAAAACAAATAGATTGGAAGACAGAGAATGTTATGCTTCTTCCAGAAAGAAATATCTCGCTTTATTGGATCTAAAAAGGAAAGGCTTTGATAATGAAAAACAGGAAATACTCAGAAATGCTAAAGACTCAAAGACCTTCTGGAAAACTATTGCGCTCTACAAAAGCACATCTATAATCCAAGGAGAAATATCTATACAGGACTGGCTGAACTTTTACCGCGAAATAATGACTACAGAGAAAAATTTGAGAATTTGTAATTTACATAATGTGATTTCTCAGAACGACCCTATATTGGACTCAGAGATAACCAATGCAGACATATACAAGGAGATAGCTGGTTTGAGGAGTAACAAGGCATGCGGGCCCGATGGCATCCCCAATGAAGTATTAAAAACACTCCCTGATTCGTACATACTGCTGTTGAAACAACTCTACAATAGTGTTATGACGACTGGAAAATACCCAGCAATTTGGACTAATTCCACAATACACCCAATCTTTAAAAATGGTTATAAGAACAGCCCCTCCAACTACCGAGGTATTGCACTGATTAGCAATGTATCAAAGCTTTTCACATCAATCCTAAGATCACGACTGGAGGAATGGGTCGAAGGAAGAAGGGTTATACCCGAAAACCAAGCGGGATTTAGAAAAGGAAGATCATGTATTGACCACATATTTACACTAACTACTTTAATCCAACTATCATTAAGAAAAAAGAGGGGAAAACTATATGTCTTTTTTGTCGATCTAAGGAAGGCATTTGATACTGTACCTCACTCTATACTTTGGAAAAAACTTTACAACCTAGGCATAAGTTACCAATTCATAAGTATGATCAGAAGTTACTACGAACAAGCAACTATAGCTATCAGATGGAAGGTGATACGTTTCTATTAAATGTTGAATATTAATGGTGAAAATTATTTTATAAGAAATTGCACTTTATATATATTTAAAGATGTTGGGGCACGTTTTTGTAACCATACCCCAACAGAAGGCGTATGTATAATCAACATCAAATGGATACATGGCTTCCCTCCCACATAGACTTATAGACCACCTTTTTGCCAAGAAACCTAGACACTTGATGACACCAGACTTCCATGCCGAAAGCTGATGCCTGGTGGAGAAGAAGACACCAGTGACATCCAGAGACATCCGCGCTGGAAGCTGTTGTTCCATATGAACATATATTCCCCTCATCTAAAATTTAGGTAGAGGTGACCAGAAGAAATGGAGAAGGAAGATTTCTAAAAGACTGAGCCTTATAAAATATCCTTCCCGAGAAAGGGAAGCGTTATATTACAGTTCAAGTGAAAGGGGCCTGTGTCGATTTTTATCTAAGATGGGGGAGCGATATATATACCGTCCCGAGAAAAGGGAGGATCGTATTACAGCCCATGTGGAGGAGGCCTGGGGTCTGATGAAATTTTACACTAGTGCCGTGGCTGTTTCCCTCTTTAGATTTTTTTTTGTTTTGGCAATACGATATGTTCTATTTTGATTGGAGAGGCCTGGGGCGTCGGTGAAATTGTATACTGGAGACGTTGGCCATTTTCATTGGTGCTCTCTTTCGACGAATGAAAATGCCAACCAATAGAAACTTTGGCGCGGCCAGCGAATGAAAACGGAGAGAGACAAGGATAAAAGAGGGTTTCTTTGCCAAAAGGCAGATTCAATCGGAGTCGCTCAGTGAGAGGACAGTCTTCAGTGGGGAGACCAGACCTTTGCCAGCACTTTCGAGAAAAGGTAAGCCATTTGTCATTATGACTTAGCGCCTCCCCCTTTTTTGAATAGAAACTAACCTAGATTTCGCATGGGCCCTAAAGGGCTTTAAGTAACTTAAAAAGGCAAATTAGTAACTTCAGGTCACCTCTATCTAGATTACTATGTAAATAGCATATCTCGTCAGTATAGAAATGTTCCCAAATTTTAATTTATTTGAATAAATATCTAGTATATAACTTATATGGAGAAATTTTCTTGTTTCCTCTCATACATATTTCATTCTTTTGCTTTATGGTGCTACCCCCACATCTTATTATTATTACAAATTGTATTGGAATATAAAACTACCAACTCTGATGGAATGGAGTTGTGTATTGTACCTTATTGTGATACTTTAATACAGAAACAACGGTAAATACGATTTTTCCCGCCTTGAGGGTATCTCTTTGTCAGGTTTTAGTAATATTTGTATTTTCATATGAGGAATTTGCCCTTCTTCCACTGTTTAAATGAAATATTGTATGATTCTTACCTATTTGAAGGGAATGTTACTAATAATCAAGTATTCTAATAATTGCTGGCCAACATACATTGTCGAACGTGCCTGCCAGAGAAGCCAGTTCTCCTGTCTGTGTTTCAGTATGTTCCATCATATCTACCATTATACTATTCGTTGATTTAAAATTAATAAGACCCATGTTGCCTTATACGCATTAGATTGTTCTCTTTATGATTTTATTGAAAACCTTTTGTTTTAGATATATTACAAATGTCAATGTCAATAGTATAAGTCTATAGATTTTGCGTGTCTCATAGCTTATTTTGTTAGGTCTCGGTATAATCTTTATAAATAGAGTCTTTCCATACATCCAGATAGTGACCTAATTCAACACATTTGTTGAATTTTACACAAATAAATTTACTGGCAATGCGTTTATTTTTTTAAATCTCTACAGACCTTACTGCAATGATATGATTTAATGAATGAGAGGGCTTGGCTCATCAGTAGTGAACCCTCTCAGCTTTTACACAAATTTATTTGTGTAAAATTTTAACGATAGAGGGCAATAAAATTTAATTTACATTTGTTGAATCTTTGCTATAAAATCGGAATTAAAGGAGTACCTACACGTTTGATCATATTATTACTGGTAAAATCTGGACCTGGTACTTCCTTGATATTTAAATTTGAAATAATATTTCAACACCTTATATTTCTATTAAAAAATTGTTAATTTGGTCTTATATTCAGGTTTATAGTTTTTTTTTATAATAACATGCTCATCTTTATCTGAGATCCATTAAAGTTGTTGGATGATCCCAGAGAATTTGAAACTATATGGTTTGTCACTGACCCGAGTCCGTTAGTCTGTAGAGGCGGCCAATAGACGGCGATCAATTCCAGCGTCTATTTTGATGAGAGAACCGACCACTATTTTATAGATCATTTAATTTATTGTAGGGACACATGTCGATAGTGCGTAACGGGAACTCAACACTTCTATGTCACACGCTATTCCGAAGATGGTAACGACGTTGTTACCAAAATGTCACACTTGAATATTTTAATAAGGAAATTTTACTAAGTCACATCTTACATGCTCCATTCCCATATGTCTAAAAACAGGAGAAGCCCAACAAAGATAAATGAAAGATACACCATTTTTAAGCTTCTATAATTATTTTATTCTTTTTACAATTCTTGCACACGTGCTCATTATGTCGAACATGTTGTTGTCTACAAGATGATGATAAAAACAAGATGATCAAAACAGAGTAGAGTAATAATATATCACTGATATATTATCTTTAAACAAAACAGATCATTCCTCCTTCCTTATATTGTACATAGTTGGAGAAAACCTGCAAGGAGGGCATCGAGGTCGGGTAGATCTCCTAGGCGGAGGTGACGTGGAAATTTGAGGGTCTTGTTCCAGTCGGTGAGGTCCTGCTCCAGCGTTGTCCAAGGTCCAATCAGAATCTTCAGCATATTTGGTATCTGAACCTGTCCTCATCTGATTGACATGCACTTTAAATGTGCCTTTTAGGTTCTTTACTAGATAAACATTGTAACCTAGTGGTCGTATCACCTGGGCCTTGAACCATTTGCGCCTATTTTGTATTACTCTTGTAAACAGCACTTTATCTCCAACTTGAAAATGTCGTCTTCCACACTCATTCCTCCCAAAAGTCCTCTGGATAAATTCAGAGTTCAAGCAATTTACAAATGTTCTAGGCACATAACTTAGGAGACGTTCTACAGGAGGCTTATCTAAAGAGGTAGGCGTATTTCTATAATTAAACAGAACATTTTGTAAAATACAGTCCATATTTGAGTTTGGAGATTCCTCTAACGACTTTTCCAGAGATTTTTTTATTATTCTTACCGAAACTTCAGCAATTCCGTTAGACGAGGGATTATATGCTGGCGAGGTTAAGTGGTATACATTATTTTTCCGTAAGAACTCCTTAAATTCAAGCGAATTGAAGGGGGGGCCATTGTCAGACACTAAGCATTGCGGTAATCTATACCTGGCGAAACACTCCCGTAGAAGCTTAATATTTTCTTGCGAAGTAGTACCTCTAACTGGGAATACTTCAATCCAATTTGAATTTGCATCTACTACCAATAAATAACAATCACCTCTGAAATAGAAATGGTCAACATGAACTCGCTGCCACGGTTGGTTAGTCCTGGGCCAAGGTGTGTTCTCAGCAGGAGGAGCTGTCTGATGATGCATACAGGGAGAACATTCCTTCACAAACTCTTCAATTTGACTATCCATTTTTGGCCACCTAACCGAAGATCTGGCTAGAGATTTCATGCGATTGATTCCTATATGACCTTGATGAAGTAACTTCAACATTTGATCTTGACAGGTTCTTGGAATCACTGCCCTAGAATCAACAAAAATGCATCCCTGCAGTATAGAAAAATTGTCCAATTTTGAAAGGAATGGTTTCATTGTTTCATCCTTTTTTTGCTAACTGAGGGTCCTCTAATAGATATTCCTTGAGCTTATTTAAAACCGGATCTTTATTGGTTTCTTCTTCAATAATGAGGTGGTCCAATGGAGTTACATTTAAAAATGATATATCATGTGTCACCAAATCAATGTTGTCTTCCTTTGAATTTATTTCCTCAAGTGGAAGTCTTGAAAATGCATCCGCACAGAGCATGGTATCTTTATTTGTATATCTAATATCGAAATCGAAATTTGACAACTCTAAAGCCCACCTATGCAAGCGATTTGCAATTAATGGCGGAAGAAGTCTTTTGTTTCCAAAAACAGTCGTTAAAGCTTTATGATCACTCTTTAACACAAATTTTCTCCCAAACAAGTATTGTCTCAGTTTGGAAGTTGCAAACACAATAGCAAGTGCTTCTTTCTCAGTCTGAGAGTATTTGGCTTCTGCACTTGACAATGTTCTGGAAACAAAGGTGATTGGCTTCTCTTCCCCTTCCACAATATGACACAAGACCCCACTTATGCCATAGGCAGATGCATCGCAGGTTAAAGTTAATGGAAGCTTCATTGAATAGTGAATAAGCGCCTGGGAATTTAATAGAGTTAACTTCAAATTCAGAAAAGCCTTTTCGCATTGGCTAGACCATTTCCAACGATTGTCCTTCTTTAGGAGTTGATAAAGAGGACCAGCCAAGGTTGACATATTAGGTATGTATTTTGAATAGAAGCTCAACATCCCTAGAAAACTCTTCAATGATGTTTTGTCGAAAGGCTTTTTACACCTTTCTAATGCTTTCAATTTCTTTGAATCTGGTCTAACACCATCTTCATTTATAATATGACCTAGAAAACAAATGTCTTTTTTTAAAAATAGGCATTTTTCTTTATTAAGGGTGAAATTTAGCTCTTTCAATTTATCGGAGACCATTTTTAAAATTCTGTAATGTTCTTGTTCATCTTTAGAACCAATGAAAATATCATCTAAGTATATCACCATGTTGGGAACATCATGAAAAAGGCTGTCCATACACCTCTGGAAAATGGCTGAAGCTGGACTGATGCCAAAGGGCAATCTATTATATCGGTAAAGTCCTCTATGGGTAGATACCACTAGCAGATTTTTTGATGCTTCATCCATTTCAATTTGATGATATGAGGAGGAGAGATCCAATTTGGTAAAAATCTTGTTTCCTCCTAGATTTCCCAACATAGTTTCTATAGTAGGTAATGGATATTTCTCATCTTCAATGCAATTATTCAAAGTATTTTTAAAATCACCACACAAACGTAGTTCTCCATTTGACTTTATTACCGTTACTAAAGGCGTGGACCAATCACTAGCATTTACCTTTTCAATTATTTGACTTTGTTCGAGTCTGTCTAGTTCTTTGTCTATCTTCTCTTTAATGGAAAGGGGTACTGGTCTAAATTTAAAAAATTTGGGCTTTGCATTTGGCCTCAATGATATTGAACCTTTAATGCCCTGAATTGGTAAATCTTTATTTTCAAATACTCTTTTATATGCTTCTAAAAACAGTTCTAAATTTGAAATTACATTTATATTGTTGAAGTTTGAGATTGAATCAAGGAATAAAAGGATTATTTATTAAACAAAGTAACTTAAAACAAGATGTTAAAGTAGCAACATTTTAAAGGCAAGTCTATATAGGAAGGCGAGGGACAAAGACTATATATTGACGTCGACTGCAGCGCCGCCGCGGCCGTTGATTGGTCGATTCCCCAATGCTCCACGCCAATTGGATCGCTATTCCAACACTCCCTCTCGATCCAAAATGTTCAGTAGACCTCTTAAGTAGTGGAATTTGTTTCGTGGAAGAGGTTTAGTCATTATATCAGCTAGCTGTTCTGAGCTGCAAACATGATGCACTTTAAGTTCACCTTCTTCATGTTTGGATCTAATGAAGTGGTAGCGAACATCAAAATGTTTCGTTCGTTTGTGGAATACTGGATTTTCAACAAGTTTTATTGCTGCTTGGTTGTCGATATAAAGTTCAGTTTCTTTAGTAATATCACAGCCGATGCCCTGTAGAAGTCTTCTGATCCAAATCAATTCCTTAGCAGCACTGCAGGCAGCGATGTATTCACTTTCGGTGGTTGAAAGTGCGATAATTGGTTGTCGTTGGCTTGCCCAAGAAACAGTTCCTCCGTTCATCATGAAGGCATAACCAGTCGTACTTTTTCTGGAGTCAACATCACGAGCAAAATCACTATCAGAGTAGCCAACAAGTTGGTCTTGTCCAGTGAAGAGAATTCCCATGTGTGGAGTGCCTTTCAGATAACGGAAAATATTCTTCACTGTTGTACAATGTGCAGGTCCTGGATATTCTAGGAATTTACTCACTTGTGAAACTGCATAAGTGATATCTGGACGTGAAACACATGATGCAAACATAAGGGATCCAACAGCTTCTCGAAAAGGGAATTTAGGCATCTTTTCCTTTTGTTCTGGAGTAGGACAGTCCTGTTTTGTTAAGATGACAGAAGGATCCATAGGCACCGAAGCAGGAATACAGTCAGCCATATTAAATTTACTCAAAATTTTGTCAATATATGATGACTGGTGAATGAAAATACTTGCCCTATCTTCTGACGGCTCTATTTGTAGCCCAACAGATGTAATTTCAAATGCGTGTTCTAACTCATCCATTATAATAGCTATTGCCTCTTTATCTTTAGATAGAATAATTCCATCATCAACATAGAGAGCTAAGATAACATTTGAATCATTGTGTGTTCCAATGAAAATGCACGGGTCGGCGTCTGATGTTTTGAAATTATGGCTATTCAAAAAATTGGTAAATTTCTTATTCCAATTTCTAGAAGATTGTTTAAGACCATACAGACTTTTATGTAATCTATAGCAGCTATTATCATCTCTCTTGTAGCCTTCTGGTTGTTCAAGATAAACAAGTTCCTCTAATTCGCCATTGAGAAAAGCTGTCTTTACATCGAATTGCTTAAGAAACATCCTTTCAGAAGCAGCGTGTGATAAAAGAATGCGTAACGAATCATACCTGACTACTGGGCTAAACGTATCGAAATAGTCAACATTTTTGATTTGAGAATAGCCTTTTGCAACTAATCTGGCTTTGAACCGTTGAATTGTACCATCGGACTCCGTTTTAATTTTATAAACCCATTTACAACCGATAGGTTTATGACCATCTGCCAAACGTTCTAAAGTCCATGTTTTATTTTTATTTAATGCATCAATCTCTTCATCCATGGCTAATTTCCATCTTTCTGAATCTGAACTCGTTATTGCATCTATATAGTTACTGGGTTCATCAGCGAGCGCAAAGTTACATTGGTTATTCGAAACTTTAGAGCGTGTTATCATTGGATGCGAACTGATATCGGATACTGGCGGCATTTCCTGCACTGGAATGTTTGCTGTCGCAACTGGTGATTCATCCGGAGCGCTGTTAATCTGAAATATTATTTCTTTCGGTTTGGTAGATTCTCTATCTGGAGTAGCTTTCTCATCGAATGTGACATCTTTAGAAATTCTTATTTTTCTAGTTTTCCAATCCCATAATCTAAAATTTTTGCTTGTATTCTCATAACCTAAAAACATAAGTTTTATCGATTTATTATCCCACTTTTTACGGTTTTCTTTGGGAATATGCATATAAGCATTACAGCCAAATATTTTATAGTTAGCTACATTAGGCTTTGTGCCAAAGAAAAGTTCATAAGGTGTCGTTCCAGGGGTTTGCTTAGTCGCACTTCTATTTAGAATATTAGTGGCTGTGTTACATGCCTCAGCCCAAAAAAATCCTGGAAGATTTCGTGAATTTAGCATGGACCTGGCTGCTTCCACAATCGTACGATTGTCTCTTTCTATACGTCCTATCTGTTCGTGCAGATAAGGTGCAGTGAACTCGTGAATTATCCCAAATCTTTTACATAAATCTGCAAAACTATCGCTTTTGAATTCTAGCGCATTATCAGTCCTAAGAACTTTTATCTTATTTCCAGTTTGAGTATAGATTAGAGTAGCATATTCTTTGAATATATCTAGCACATCTGATTTGTTTTTAATAAAATAAATATGGCGATAACCACTAAAGTAATCTTTAAATAAGCAGAAATACAGATATTTACTTAATGATTGAGTCTGCATTGGGCCACAAATATCAGCATAAATAAACTCACCTAGCTGGTAGTTTTTGCCATCTGAGGGATAGCACGACTTTCTATGGGCTTTTCCAAGTTGGCATCCTTCACAGAAGAAAAATTCTCCCTCTAAATCTTGAGGCTGCAGACCATCCACCAATCCTTTGGTCGCCATCTCTCGAAGTGTAGCAACTGGAAGATGCGCAAGTCTCTCGTGCCACAACTGAAGCTTGTTCTCGCTGGTGATGTATCCTTGTGATGATGACGTAACCTTGAAGAGCATCCTGTAGAGGTCGTCACGACGCACTCCTACGGCTTTTAGGTCATTATCCATGAAGATCTGTAGCTTGTCATGTTTGATAATGACGTTGAATCCTCTTCTTGTGGACGTAGAAAGGCTATACAAATTTTTCTTTAGTTGCGGCGAGTAGAGCACATTTCTTATGTACGTATTGTACCATCCACCGTCGACGTAGGCTTGAATCTCGATGTCTCCCATGCCTTTTGCAAGTAGTGTCGAGTTGTCTCCCAAGTAGATTGGATGATCACTGGTGAACGGCGTGTAGGTCTTGAACCACTCTCGTCGAAATGTCATGCTGCAGCTTGCACCGCTGTCAGCATACCAAATATCATTGGGCTCTACTTGATTATCGCACAAAATAAGTCCATAATCACTTGAACTTCCTTTTGAATCATGAAGATTTTTGGATTTATTTTTCTCATTAGCTAATCTTTTTCTACATTCGCGGCTCCAATGTCCAATTTTGTGACAATAGTGGCATTTAGTGTTCTTCTTGGCATCTTGAAAAGAACGTTGTGTATCTTTAGGCTTAGTTCGTGCTTGCCTGTGTAATAAGGCCTCATCTTGTTTAGAAGAACCGCTTTGTTGATTCCTTGTTTCTTCATTCAAAAGTCTTGCAGTTAAATTGTTAAGAGTTCGAGCTTTCGGATCTAACGATTCCCACGCTGCAACAAAGTAGCGCATACTCGAAGGCAAAGTATTTAAAATTTTTGCTACCTTTTGATCTTCCGTTATGGTTCCGCCCATTTGTGAAATTTGTGCAGAAATATTTTCAATTTTTGCTATGTAATCACTTATTGTTTCCGATGTCAATCGTGCATCGAAGAATTGTTGCCAAAGTAGGCCAATAGTAAATTCGGATTTTTGTTCATGAATAGCAAGTAATTTCTGCCACATTTGTGAAGCGGAAGTACAGTTCATCAGGGGCTGAAGAAACCTAAATTCGATTGCCTGTGATAACAACATCCTTGCCTTAACGTCCTTTGATTTCCAATTCTGTAGTGAACTTTCAGAGTTACTGTCGGAGGAAACAACATTCGGCTTTATTTCTAAGCCTTCCAATAATTCTAGTAATTTTTGTTGTTCCAAAAGAAGCCTGAATTGGAATTTCCATAGTGAAAAGTTTTCACCATTAAAAACTTTAATCCTTGAAAGACAATCTTCGCTCATCTTCTTTGTCTTGGAATCGGCCAACGACAAAAATAAACTAGGGTTATGGTTGGCGGTTGACGCCTAAACTTCGAGCAAAACAAAGGCTTACTCACTGCTGGCGGTAAATCCTTTTAGGCGCAGTGGAAGCGTGCTGGGCCCATAACCTGTTGAAGTTTGAGATTGAATCAAGGAATAAAAGGATTATTTATTAAACAAAGTAACTTAAAACAAGATGTTAAAGTAGCAACATTTTAAAGGCAAGTCTATTTAGGAAGGCGAGGGACAAAGACTATATATTGACGTCGACTGCAGCGCCGCCGCGGCCGTTGATTGGTCGATTCCCCAATGCTCCACACCAATTGGATCGCTATTCCAACATATATTATTACAGATATCAAAAACGCAATTGGGCCAATCAGCTTTTAAAATTCTTATCCAATTTCTGCCCAGTAACGGCGTTTGGTTATTAAACTGGCCTGTCACAATTAGAGGTAGTTTTTCCTGATAGTTTTTGTAACTAACATTTACCAAGCATTTTCCAAAAACTGGAATCAAATTTCCTGAAAAACTTTTCAAAAGTCCACTGTATTTCTCTAGAGTGACATTTTTAGATTTGTAAGAAAAAATTTCTTTGAAACTACAGACACGTCTGCACCAGTGTCAACCTCCATTATAGTGTCTGCATCTTCAATTTTAACATTTACCAATATTTTTGGTGCGTTTTCTAATGTGTTGCACTGAATAGTATTCAATTTATTCAGATTGGGTTTATTCATTCCAGAATTTTGGGCCGATTTTTTATTCCAACATACTGGATCAATGTGCCCTTTCTTATTGCAACTATAACATTGAGCATTTTTAAATTTGCATAACTTCGTATCGTGGTTAGACTTTCCACAAATTTTGCAAGGATTATTGTATTTACATGGGAATTTAAAATTATTAGATCTGGCTTTCAACTTATCAATATCATGACCAGGATTTTTCATCAAATTTACTTGTGACTTCGCTGCGCGCCTCTACAGAATTTGCAATATTTATTGCACTATCAAACGTTTAAAAAGGTTCACTTAGCAGCCTTTTAAGCGTAGCTTCATCGTAGCAACCACTTACAAATTGGTCACACAAATTTTCATTTATGTCAGTAAATTTGCACTTGTCTGCCTGAGATTTAAGCCTCAAAACAAATTTTCCCACAGGCTCATTTTCTTTTTGTACAATCTTGTGAAATAAATATCTTTCATAGTGCTTATTTTTTATTGGATATAAATGGTTGGTTAAAACCTCTACTAAATCTTTATATTTAAGGTCACTTGGCCTACTGGGTACCAACAAATCGCGCAAAGTTTTATAAACATTAACATCAATAGACGTTAATAACACAGATACTTTGTCTGCTTCTAATGTTTTGTTCAATTTAAAACATTCTTCTAATTGTTCCAAATAACAATTTAGATCTTCACCTTCACGAAACCTTGGATAATTTGAATTAGTGGTGGCCATACTTACATTAATTCTTCGTCGCCATTTGATACGTTTCTATTAAATGTTGAATATTAATGGTGAAAATTATTTTATAAGAAATTGCACTTTATATATATTTAAAGATAAATGAAAGATACACCATTTTTAAGCTACTATAATTATTTTATTCTTTTTATAATTCTTGCACACGTGCTCATTATGTCGAACATGTTGTTGTCTACAAGATGATGATCAAAACAGAGTAGAGTAATAATATATCACTGATATATTATCTTTAAACAAAACAGATCAGAAGGGATCATTTACGGAAAGTATTAAGATAAACTCGGGAGTCCTCCAAGGAGAACCACTTTCCCCACTGCTATTTATATTATTTATCACGGACTTAATCGAAATTTATAATAACTCAGACCTGCCGAGTATAAATTTGCCAGAATTTGGAGATATCCATTTATTGCTGTACGCCGACGACATAGCAATTATAGGTGAGTCCAGGAAGAACCTCCAAAAGAAGATCAAAATACTGAAAGAATATCTCGAGAACTTAATGACACTAAATGAGTCCAAGTCAAAGATTATGGTGTTCCGTAATGGAGGTAAACCCTCAAATAAGGATAGATGGTTCTGGAATGATAAACCCATAACAATAACTTCAAGATATACATACTTGGGATTCCCTCTGACACCAACAATAACAACTACTCACCCGGCAAATTACTTTAAAGGAAAAGCACTTACAGCAATTAACGCCACACACCCAATATTAATAAAATCAAAAGCAAAGTCGATAAATTTATCAATCAAACTCTTTGATACAATAGTGAGAGCTGTCCTGATGTATGCCGCTCCATTGTGGCCAACAGAGCATAAAGACTTACTGGACAATATACAAGACATATTTATCCGTAGGTTCCTGAATCTGCCCAGATACACTCCAGGTTACCTAATCAGATTAGAAACCGGTCGTATCTCATTGAGTGTAACAGCCTTAAAATTAACCCTGAAGTATTGGCTGCGGGTGTTGAATATGAGCAGTGACAGATTGCCACGTATATGTTTTAATAGAACACGGGAACTGTCTAATGCTTCGGGCACACCCATCGGTTTCATTAAAAAGCTCACCAATCTGCTTAACAATAATGGATCCCCTGCACTTGTTTCCTGTGATGACCCTGAAACGCTGAGGAGCGCGATTACAGGACTCTTAAAAACAGCGGCAGACCAATCTATACAAAACGACCTTACAAGAATGGATAAATCTAAGCTATACTCTCACTACAAAGACATTCACATATCTTTCATGACGGAGGGATACCTTTTAGGGGATTTTCCTTTCCCGGTTGTAAGTCTACTCGCACAAGTTAGAATACTTTCAAGTTTTTTTAGAGAAAACCACACCAAGATGCTCTGCGGTGAGGACCCGACTTGTACCTTCTGTAATTCAAAACTAAAAAATGAAATCACTCACTATATTTTTGATTGCTCTGCTCTGAAAGAAGAAAGAAGAACCCTTATGCTCAAAACTGGGCAACTCTGTGCTTCACTTCCATCAATAATTGACAATATGACCCAGAATAAGTATATTGCTACGGCGTTTTATGGTTTCCACAAGTCCATATCTCAGAAGAAGGCCAAGTGATACTCACTCCTCACTTTCTTACTGCTACTCTTTTTGTGTTGATTTCTTGCTTCCCTCTTTCTTCTTATTATTTTTTTTCCTTTTCTTGTTTTTTTTTCTTTCTCTTTTTACTCTGTATATATCGTTATTTCCTTTGTCTCACTGCTTTGTTCTTATGCATACCTCTGGTGAATCCTGTATAGGGTCAGTGACCTTAAATAAAGGCTTTTTTGTTGTTGTTGTTGTTTTTAAAATATTTATTTTTATAATTCTATATCTCAAAATTTACAAAATAAAAATATTTCACTAATGGATTTTATTTTAAGTAATTGACTCTCTGAAAATAATATTCATTATATTAAATATTTACTATTTAATCCTAAACTACTCTGCTGGTTAAACAACTAATGCATTGTTTATTAAAAACATTTTAAAAATTAGTCAAGTCCCGGGTAGTTGGCGCTGTGCGCTCCAGTAACCTGAGTTATAAATATCTCTCTCAATTTGGGACAGAGCTTTTGGTTCACTATAGCCACGGTTTGGCCATTTTTTTTACTTTTCAAAATTTTTAGACCGTATAATTAAAGGACAGCCATACACACTGGAAGAGGCTTCCTCTTAATAGTGGTCACTTTGTTTTAATTCCCTTAATTGACCAATTTCCATACATTAATATTGAATAATAATAGAAATCATTAGATGATAGGTTCTTCTTATCATTAACATACATGTACCTCTATGTCAAATTTAAAAATCAAGACAAATATCAGGCAAAGTTTTATTAAATATGTATTCAAAGACATAAAATGATTTTAAAACATCATTATCACATTATATAATACATTGTTTACTTGGAAAAATGGCTCTAACACCTTGTTGCTTCAAAGCATTCTTCAAGCATTGCACCATTCAAATAAAGTTAGTGTTTTTCTTCCATTTCATTTTCCAACATATTCTTCTAGGTCTAGATTTCGTTTTTTTTTAACCTGTCTTGCAAAACATTGCTGACTTTAAAATCACCATAGTTAATGGCATAAAAATAGTTTTTGTTTGATCACGGGACCATTTATTTGGATTTTTTTTAAGGCCCTAAAACTTACGATCGCGATCGCGGTTGTTCGTGTTCGTTTAAAAAAAATAAAGGGTGATCGATTGAAAGGAAAAACAATGGGGGAAATAAATGCACACTTACACAGTATAATAAAAGGTTTTATTTAAAAACTAAAAAGGGCTAAAAACTATTATACTTATATATAAAGAATTAGGGATAAAAAAAACAAGAAAAAAGGTTAAGCAAAATTATACTTATATATAAAGAATTATGCATAAAAAATAAGAAAAAAGGTTGAGCAAAATTATACTTATATATAAAGAATTATGCATGAAAAACAAGAAAAAAGGTTAAGCAAAATTATACTTATATATAAAGAATTATGCATAAAAAACAAGAAACAAGGTTAAGCAAAAAAAAGTAAAATTAACTAATCTTAGTGAAGGGAGATAAAAAAAAAGTGACAGGGGGGTGTCGAGCTTTGTGTTCACACAGTACCTCGGGTGGCAGCACCGTCGCTCTCTGGGCTTGGCTTCCTCTTGTCGCGGCTTGTGCGATGTCCAAGGCGTCCTTTCCGTCCTCGAGTTGCCGCTTGAGGGATACTCCAAGGAGTCCTTTCCGTCCACGAGACTCTGCTTGTGGGATACTCCAAGGCGTCCTTCCGTCCATAAGACGCTGCTTGTAGGATACTTCCCAGACGTCTTTCCGTCCACAAGACGCTGCTTGTAGGATATTTCTCAGGCGCGTCTGCTCTGCCTGGTCCCCTGCTTCTAACTAAGAAAAAAAAAAAGATCCCGCCACATGGCGCGCCGTCCCGGGGCTTGCAGAACAACCAAACAAATTCCACACGTCCACTTGACTCTGCCTCCCCGGGCATCGATCGACCTTTGTCCTGGGGCTCGCAGCTGGGAGTTTCCCCTCGTCTTCCTTCACCTAAGTCTTTCATTCTATGTACAAAAGTAAGGCTCGGTAAAATAGTTTTAACATTCTCCCACAAAATTTTGCTCTGAAAGAAGTCAAAATTAAGTATAAGACAAAAGAGCATATAAATACACAATACACACAAGAGTAGATATGCCTATTACATTACATAAAATACACTTAAAAGAAAACACATATTACACCTCTTTTTTTTTCTCCATACAGGTACTTTCACTAGTCCTTCGAGTCATACCTTGCAGGCTTTCTGATTACCCTACCATATCTATTTCTAGAGTCCCAGGATTCAATATTGGGCCTATTTCCTAAAAATGCTTCAGATTGGGGTTCGGTATTTGAATTGTCCATTTGAATCGTCTTAACATTCGAGGATATTTCCAGAGGGTGTAAGCGTTGTAGAGCCCTGATCAAGGTTCCTGTGGATGTTTTAACATGGGCCACTCTCACTATTCCATCTTTTCCTGGTATGAGATTTACTATTCGCCCTTTAGGCCAAAACATTCTTTTAAGATTTTCTTGCCCGATCAGTACAACGTCTCCTACTTTCAACTGTCTTCTATCAATATTTTCGGATTTCTGAATCAGCGCGCCTAAATATTCCTTTAAGAATCTCTGCTTAAATTCTCTCTTCAGTTGACCTAACTCTCTGTATCTAGTGTGCAACATTTCTGGCTTTAAATTTTCAAATTCCGGAAAGCTAGACTCTGGACCATTTTGTAAGAACTCATTAGGAGTTAACGGTTTTAGATCATTGTCGTCTTCAGAGACATAAGTGAGGGGTCGATTAATAATGATAGATTCGATTTTACAAAGGGCAGTCTGCAGTTGTACATATTTCAGCATCCTGTGACCTAGCATCTTTATCAACATTTCCTTTATTGTCCTAACCATTCTTTCCCAAAATCCTCCCCACCAAGGAGCAGAAGGAGGGATAAAAATCCATTGTATCCTTTTAATTGAGGTTTCCCTTTCAATTCTAGTCCAATCCAATCTCTTGAATATTCTATTAAGTTTTGCGAAATTGGTGCCATTGTCGCTATATATTTTCTCGGGGCGCCCTCTCCGACAAATAAACCTATGGAGGGCCATCATGAAGACTCCTGTCTCTAAACTCTTCACCAACTCCAGATGAATAGCGCGATAGACGGCGCAAGTAAAGGCGGCTACCCACACTTTCTCACCTTCTTTCAAATGAAGAGGGCCTAATAAATCAACTCCTGTAATTTGGAAGGGTTTGCCCAGTCCAATTATGTTTTCTGGCAAAGCTGCCATTGGTCTTTGCAGAGACTTTTCTTTAAGTCTCTTGCAAGCAATGCACTTACTGATAATTTTCTTTATCGTTTTCCTTCCGCTGATTATCCAAAATTTCTCTCTCAGCTTTGATAAAATGAATTGCACGCCTACATGTCCATTCTTCAGGTGCACTTCCCATATAAGTTGCTCTACGAAGGGATGGTCGCCTGGTAGAATGATAGGAGTTTTAAATTCTTCTGGGACCTGTCCATGTAAAAGTTTGCTTTCTACACACCAAAGTCCGTCAGTGTTTTTTAATATTTTAAAACTCTTGGTTGCATTCGATTTCTCTATGGAGACTTTCTCCTGAATAATTCGGATAAGCTTTTTTTCTGCCAAGTCTAATTCTGAAACTTTCAAAGGTCCTGTTTCAGTTGACTGTTTTTTAAGTTTCCCTAAAAATCTTAAAACATAGGACATTACCCTGATGTTGAGAGAGTAATTAGACCTCCTTGTCAGTATCCAGTCTTTATAATCGATGTTCAAATTAATGTTGGTTTTCATAATGTTTTCTTCAACCTTTATTTCTTTTGGATTTATCGAGAACTCTGAATTGGGCCAGAATTCTTTAGGTTTTTTCAACCATTCGGGGCCCTCCCACCATCTGCTTTGCACAAACTGGCTTGGAGGGCAACCTCGAGACAGAAGATCGGCCGGGTTCAACTGACTAGGAACGAACCTCCAATCGTTCAAATTGGTAGTGGCCTGTATTTCTCTGACTCGGTTTCTCACGAAAACTCTCCACTCAATTTCTTTCTTTATCCAACTTAGCGCGGTAGTAGAGTCAGACCAAAGAGTTGTTTCACATTTTCTCTTCAAGGCAGCTTGGATTGCATTGGCTAGTCTAGCTCCTAGTACCATGGCCATTAATTCCAAGCGAGGGATCGTAATACTCTTCATAGGAGCTAATCTGACTTTGCTCCAAATCAAAGTTAGAGTATTTTCTCGTCCCGTTTCGCTCCTTAAATAGGCTACAGCTCCATAGCCTATTTGACTAGCGTCACAAAAGATATGAACTTCTGTAGGGAAAATGAGATCATTCCACATATATCTCGGTATCTTTATTAACTCTATGAATTTTATTTGATTCAACCAGGTTCGAAATTCCTGGGCCATACTTTCGGGTAGAGGTGTATCCCAACCTAGTTTCAGCCCCCATGATCGCTGCAGTAACAACTTTGGTGGCAAGAATACTGGAGCGCAAAATCCAAGTGGATCACATATCCGCTGAACCATGGACAGTACCAGCCTTTTCGTTAATTTGGGTTGAAGACTCAAATTGTCAGGGAGTTCGCATTTTAATAAATCTTCCATTTTATTCCAAACAACACCCAATATTTTTGTACAAGTCCCCTTTTCAGGGTTTTCCTCCAGAGAATATTCCCACTCTCGTAAGTCCATTTTAGCCCTGTCCATAATTTCAATTGCGGCCTTTTGAAATTCCTGCACTTCCTGCTTTGTTTCCAGCGAGGTAATACAATTGTCCATGTAGAAGGATTGAGCTAAAATCTTTGCCCATTGAACAAGTAGGCCTCTTATTGATTGAAGATGGGATTCTATTACGGCGTTCAGCACAAAAGGACTACAGTTTAAGCCAAATACAAGTCTCTTATGCCTGTAAGCTATTAGTTCTCTATCGCTCTCCTTTTCCCACCAAAGGAATCTAAGGTAGTTCCGTTCAGATTCTTCAATCGCCACCATCTGGAATGCTTTTCTTATATCTGCCGTGACTTCAAATTTATTTTCCCGAAATCTTATCATCATTTCAGGGATTCTTTCCAATAAATTCGGCCCCTTTTCTAAACATTGATTCAAAGATAGTCCATTATGACCTAGACAAGAAGCATCGAAAACCGGACGTATGGGCGTCGTTTTAGATTCCATCTTGTACACAGGGCGGTGAGGTAAATAGTAGCCTCTTCTCTCGAGAGGATTTTCCTCGACTCTTTCAATGAGTCCTTCAGTCAGCCAGTCTCTAAAGATCTGACCATATTCGGTCAACTTATTCTGTGAGGTCATTTTCTTAGTGCTTATATCTAACCTTTTTATCGCTATGTCAAGATTGCTGGGGATTGACTCCTTTTCTACCTTCCAAGGTAGACCTACAGAATATCTCTGATCACTTTGTCTTTGAATTTTTGTTATAAACTTTTCTTTTATTTCTTGGTATCTGGTCTCTTTGGAGCAAGTTTCAACAGGATCCCTAATGCCTAGTACTTCTAGATCCCACAAATCCTAAAATCGCATCGCGTTGTTAGCAGATTCAAAGTCTGCTGCACATTGTCATTGCTATCAATAATTGGCGAATTGCCCATTAGTGTCCAACCTAATTTCGTTTCCACCGCAGTTAAATCTGCTTCAACTTGAACTATTTTTCCTGTCAAAATCATACCTAGATAGTTAGCACCAATCAATATGTCAATCTCTTGTCCTTTAAAATTGTCCTGAGACAATATTATGCCCTTAATCTTCAATTTTTCTAACCAGTCTCCTTTTGGCAAAGGTGGTATGGCGTCGCAAATTTTACGTTGATCCAGCGCCTCAATATGGATCACATCTCTTTTATTACCTAAATTCTCCAATTCTAACATTAATTTACCGTGCTTTTCTTCACCAATCTATTACCTCCAAAAAGACTTTTAGCTATAGTTATTTCGCCTTTTCTTTCTATTCCTATACTCCAGACTAACGACTGTTTGATATATGAAAACTGACTTCCACTGTCGAGGAGAATTCTAACCCTTCTAGAGGCATTTGGGCCTCTTAACAGTGCTACCGTGGTCATCAGCAAGACCTGACCTGTGCAGGCTTGACTAGAAAGCGATGCAATGGGTTCAGGTGCATTTTCCTTTAGATTTTCTCTTCCTGGTTTCGTTAACTGGTTAGAAGAATTTCCTTCACATAAAACTTCCAAGTGGTTTCTCCCACAGTTTTTGCACTCCAATTGTTCTCGGCACTGACTCTGTATGTGTCCCTTTCTTAAGCATTTGAAACATAGATGGGCACTACGTATTTTATCATTTCTCTCTCCCGGAGACATTTTCATTATGGAGCGGCATTGATGACTCGCATGATTTGTTCTTTCACAAAAGAAGCATTTTATATTAGTTCGCCCTCCGAACAGACTAGACACAGTGGCGGGTCTGAAATTGCTCCTTGTTCTGGTCCCATCATTGTAAGACCTTTTATAGGGTTCCTCCTGCTTAAAGCCTTTTTCTACAAATTTCAGCCGTTGAGCACTCCTTACTTCGGCTTTTAGAAAGTCCAATAATAACCTGAGCCTTTCTTGAGCTCCTCCAATCCCTTTATCTGACTCTTCCCGTTTTGCTAACTCCATACCATAACCCGAAGAAGGATGCCTGTGCCATATTTTCAAAATATCCGAAGGTAATGAAGACTCGACAAGAGGGTATAAAAAAATACCCGACAACTGGGGATCAATGCCCAATGTCTCTAACGACCGGAGGTGACTGCTCAGTTCGTCGTACAGACTGCTTAAATTTCTATTTTCCTTCTTTACATTAGTTATAACCGAATTCAATAGACGTCTGACATATAGTTCTGTCAGTATATTCGGGTCACCGAATCGCTCCTGTAGGGCTTGTACTGCCAAAGCATAGTTGGCGCCTGTAACGGGATAGCTTGCTACAACACGATAGGCTTCTGAATTTGGTACAATTGCTTGACGCAAATATAAAAACCGGTCGCTATCAGATAAATTCTTATTTTCGTGAATTTTCGAAAACTGCGCCCACCAAGGCAACCAACCTTCCAGAGAGCCATCATAGGTTTTTAGGGCTAACTCTGGTAATTTCACATTTATTACAGTGTCCTCGCTAGCAATCGGGATTGTTTCTTCTTTATCGGGATTCCGTAATACACTGACTTTCTGTTGAATATCAAACTTTTCCTCTTCATATTTATCGCAATCTTGCCATTCCCTATCAATACTTTCCTCTGTAATCCCTTCTTTCACTACCAATAAAGCCTGATATTTTTCGTTTAGATCTACAAGTTTCGTGTAATAAGACTAGTCTATTAAACTTAGAATAAATATCATTCCTATCAATTTGAGACTTTTCAAATTCCCCATTTATTTCATTAATAATTCTAGTGAAAGTACCTCTTATGGCTTTTCTGCGCTTTTTAATTGCATCCATTTCCTCCATATTTCCTTTAAATCGATCACGTCCGGCTCACCAAAATGTTCGTGTTCGTTTAAAAAAAATAAAGGGTGATCGATTGAAAGGAAAAACAATGGGGGAAATAAATGCACACTTACACAGTATAATAAAAGGTTTTATTTAAAAACTAAAAAGGGCTAAAAACTATTATACTTATATATAAAGAATTAGGGATAAAAAAACAAGAAAAAAGGTTAAGCAAAATTATACTTATATATAAAGAATTATGCATAAAAACAAGAAAAAAGGTTAAGCAAAATTATACTTATATATAAAGAATTATGCATAAAAATCAAGAAAAAAGGTTAAGCAAAATTATACTTATATATAAAGAATTATGCATAAAAAACAAGAAACAAGGTTAAGCAAAAAAAAAGTAAAATTAACTAATCTTAGTGAAGGGAGATAAAAAAAAGTGACAGGGGGGTGTCGAGCTTTGTGTTCACACAGTACTGTCCGTGAGGTCAAGAGACGTACGGACCTCTATGGTGTTGATCTCTTGGCGGAACGACTTGGAAGTCGGACTCGGGCCCCCCCCCTCCCTCCCTCGACGAGAATGGGTGCTTCTAAACCGCTTTAGGACAGGACAGGGAAGGTGTGCAGAGCTGATGAAGTTATGGGGCTACACCAAAGATCCAAATTGTGCCTGCAACGTCCCACAATCAATGTCCCATATACTAGATGACTGCCCGCTGTACCAATTCAATGGAGGAATCTCCAATCTCCACTCTGTCACCCCGGAAGCCCTGAACTGGCTGAAGGCCTTGCCTCTCAGACTTTAATGACCGAGAAGTCCTCACTTCTTTTTTCTAGATTTGATTCATTTTGTCTCCTCTCTTATTGTAAAGACATTGCTGTATCACCTCATAAGCATAAGCACCGTCGCTCTCTGGGCTTGGCTTCCTCTTGTCGCGGCTTGTGCGATGTCCAAGGCGTCCTTTCCATCCTCAAGTTGCCGCTTGAGGGATACTCCAAGGAGTCCTTTCCGTCCACGAGACTCTGCTTGTGGGATACTCCAAGGCGTCCTTCCGTCCACAAGACGCTGCTTGTAGGATACTTCCTGTTGTAATGTGCATGAGTTGTCTGAACAAACTCGCTACGACTTACAAGTTGAACTGCATGTTTATTCAATCTAGCAATCTTCTTATATACAAAATAGTGATAAAAAGGAAATAATTTACATAAGTTTTTTTAAAACAATTAACAAATGGAATAATTTTACATAGTTAACAATAGGTAACAATTATAACACTTAACATAGGTTATTTACATATCACAACATGTTTCCCCTCTGCTACAACAATTAAAGAATGTCACAAATCTAGACAACCATCAACAATCAGATCAGGCAAATCAAAAGGCGGTTGACATGCCTCCCCTCTGCTTAAAAACCAAATCTTTGTGGTTTTCTTAACTCTCTTCCAAACCTTGAAAACCGGGGCCTTCCGGATGGTTCTGGTGCAATCCCAGCGGATTTAGTCGCGCCTTCCCTCTGGTCAATATTGGTCTCTTCACTTGACCGCTGTATCGGGGCTGTGGATGACTCGCCCATCGTTGGACTGTCGCACTGCGGATGTTGAGCTTCTGGGGAGGCGGTAATTGGTTCTGAAGACAACTGGCTTTTTTCGTAGCCTCCATCCCTTGGCCTAATAAATTGTTGATTTCTTATCAACCTATTTCCCGATGCTGTCACAACTTCAAAGCTCTGAGGAGAATCAGCCTGCGCTGAAATCTTCACCGGTGTCCATGTCTCCCTTGGATGTATTTGACACCATGCATCCTCTCCTACATTGACCTTGGGATAGTTTTTACTATTTCTGTCATACTGCTCTTTCATTGAGCTCTGTCTTTTTCTTTTGGCATTCTCTATACTTCTCCAATTAGTTTGATAGGGTCTATATAGCGGTGTAATTCTGGGGATCTGACATCGAAGGCTCCTCGATAAACATAGCTGTGCGGGTGACGGTAGGTCATTTTTTGGTGTATTCCTATATGCCAGAATAGCCAGATATGGGTCGGACCCTTCATCTCTACATTTGATTAGTTGATTTTTTATTGTTTGAATGTTTCTCTCGGCCAGACCATTAGATCTATGAAGGTGTGGACTTGAAAATAGCTGTTTTATACCCCATCTTATACAGAAGTCAGTCATAATCTCTGAGCGAAACGGTGGTCCATTGTCGGACATCATGGTTTCCGGAATCCTGAATCGTGCAAATGTTTCTCTCAATTTATTTTTTACATTAATCGCCGTAGGTGGGTCCAATGTAAATACCTCCGGGTAGCCACTATATCTGTCGACCACTAACAAATGGGGCTTTTTCTGAATATAAAATATGTCCAATGATACTGTCTGCCATGGATAATCTGGAACTGGGAAAGGTTTTAACGGCTGCCGTATTTTTGATTTCTGATGTCTTTGACAAATTTCACAATTTTTTACTTTTTCAGCAATGTCGATGGACATTCTCGGCCAAAATAAAGATTCTCGCGCCAAACCCTGAATTGCAGATATCCCTTGGTTCGATTGGTGCAACAAATTAAGCATATTATTCCTTTGTGTCTTCGGAATCACTATGGCCGATCCTATACATAATAGATCATTCCATAAATACAAACGGTGTCTGAAATCGAAAAATACTTTGGCATCTTCATCGACGTCTTTTTTGCATATAGGCCATCCCTCAATCACATAATCGATTACTTTAACCAAAGCAGGATCCTCTCGGGTATCTTTCTGCATCGCTACCAGTTTTTCGTCCGAGATATTAACACGTACCATCTTGACCATTCTTTTGTCTTCAAGAAAAGGCGTTGGTAGTTCGTCCATGGGGTGAGTATCCCTGGATAGGGTATCAGCCACAATCAAGTATTTTCCTGGTTTGTACTGCAATTTGAAGTCAAATGCTATAAGCTTCATTACTAATCTTTGTAGACGCGGAGATATATCACTCAGTGGTTTTTTGACTAGAGGCAATAAAGGCTGGTGATCCGTCTGGACAACGAAAGTGTGTCCTGACAATAGATATTCGAACTTTTTGCATCCATAATAAACACTCAGTAACTCCTTCTCAATCTGAGAGTACTGTTTCTGCGAGTCGCTAAATGACGCGGATGCGAATGCTAGAGGTCGATCTTCCTGTAGCAGAGCAGCTCCCATTGCATCTTTGCTGGCATCGCACTGCAAAATCAGCATCTTGCTTTTGTCAAAATGTGCCAACGAAGGAGCATTCCTCACGCATTCCTTAATATGATCGAATTCCCCATCCTGTTTAGGCCCCCAATGCCAGACAACATTCTTTCTTAATATTCCTCTTATATTGGATGTGGACGCAGCTAAATTTGGAATGAATTTTCCTAAGTAATTATAAAGACCCATGATTCTTTGCAGCGACTTTTTATCCTCTGGCCGTTTAAAGGTAATTAATTTATCAATCTTATTTGGCTCTGGATCAATTCCATTTTGTGATATCACATGGCCCAAGAAACGAACTTTCGTTAGACATATTTGAGCCTTTGTTAAATCAAATTTGATATTTTTTTCTTTTGCTTTTTCTAGAATTCCCTTTAATTTTTTATTGTGCTCTTGAATGGTATCCGCATATATCAGAAAATCGTCTACATATGTAATATTTTGAAAGCTATCCCTAAAGATATTCGTCATTTTCTCAACAAAAATTTGTGCCGATATTTTCAAACCAAATGGCAATCGGTTATATCTAAATTTGCCAAATGGCGTGGTCATCACCAACAGATCTCTGCATTCCTTTGCAACCGGAATATGCCAATAGGCTGATTTCACGTCTAACACGGTATAATACTTAGCTTTGGGTATCTCGTGCAATAGTTCAGCTGGAGCCGGAGTCTGGAAATGTCTTCCCACAAGGGCCTCATTTAATTTCCGAGGATCCAGGCATATTCTGATTTGACCAGATTTTTTTTTTACAACGACCATAGGATGAGACCACTCTGTTTCATGATATATTTTTGTTACCATTCCTTGCTTCACCATCTTTTCCAATTCAGACTGAACTTCGGCTCCGAGGCTTGTTGGGATGCGCCTGGGAGGGACTTGCACAGGAGAATATTCAGGCTTTGTGTAAATCTTACATTCCGAGTTGATTAATCCTACTCCTTGAAATACTTCGTGGTATTGTTCGAGGATTTTTTGAGTTTCAGAACACAATTTCATTTCATCCGTGTTTATATGATTAATTCGCCTCAATATTTCAAGCTTCTCGCAAGTATCGCCCGTGATAAGTGTCTGCGCTTCTACATCGGCTACGATAAATTCAAACATTCCTTTCTTTTCACCATATTGGCATAGCACATTGCATTTGCCGACGATAGGCAATTCTGTATTTCCATATGCGAACGCCTTTAATGACGTGGGTCTGATTTCTGGTCTTGATGGCCATTGGTTTATTACTTTATGAGGAAGCACATTTATCTGTGCGCCAGTGTCCAAATGTACCGTGGTCTTCTTGCCATTAATTATTATTACCGCGGACCACTTGTCCGACCGAACAGTCTTTACAGCAACTTCATTTAGATTTATCTCGTCACAGGATTCTTCAGCTTCACTTTCCGCTAAGAGATTTCTTATACGTTTTGTTCGGCAAACTACTGAGAAATGATTGGTTTTTCCGCATGCATTACATTTCTTCCCATATGCTGGACACTTTCCATACTTGTGTCGTTGTCCACACCACTTACATGGTTCTATTATTCTTTCTCTTCTCGGGTTTATACCGCTTGGTCCTGCTTCTGCATTTTCCATTCGAAGTGTATCTTTCACCCAATTACGTTTTTCAATTTTTTCAATCATTTTTTGCTCATTCAACGATGCTACTTGTGAACATGTTGACTCGGAGATCACAGCTATCGAAATTGCCCTTGGTAGTGTCAACTGTGGATCTTCTAACAATTTTCTTTTCACTTCTCGGTCAAGTATTCCAATTATAAGGCGATCCCTTATGAGAGATTCTGTTAAATTCTCGAATTCACATTCTTGTGCGAGATGCTTTAATTCTGTGACAAATTCCATGATTCCCTGCCTTTCCTTTTGTACACAGGTAAAAAATGCATTATCCTTTGAATCGTATTTTTGAAGGGCTTAAAATGGTTCGTAAGCATATCAAGCATTTCCTTTACATTTGGGTAGGTATCATTTTCACTTATGTGAAATGTTTTGTATATCATCACTGTTTTCTCACCAGCAATATGCTTCAAGATTGCTCGCTGACGCACCAGCGGCATGCTTTCTAAATTTACCGCTATTGCAAAAATTTCAAACGACTCTCTCCAGGTTTCCCATTTTTTCTCGTTGCTGTACGGGACAAATTCCGCCGGCGGCTTGATTCCTTCCATTCTACTCAATGTTGAATTAATCTGTTTTAATTCGATACTTTTGTCGACTGCGCCATGTTGTAATGTGCATGAGTTGTCTGAACAAACTCGCTACGACTTACAAGTTGAACTGCATGTTTATTCAATCTAGCAATCTTCTTATATACAAAATAGAGATAAAAAGGAAATAATTTACATAAGTTTTTTTAAAACAATTAACAAATGGAATAATTTTACATAGTTAACAATAGGTAACAATTATAACACTTAACATAGGTTATTTACATATCACAACACTTCCCAGACGTCTTTCCGCCCACAAGACGCTGCTTGTAGGATATTTCTCAGGCGCGTCTGCTCCGCCTGGTCCCCTGCTTCTAACTAAGAAAAAAAAGATCCCGCCACATGGCGCGCCGTCCCGGGGCTTGCAGAACAACCAAACAAATTCCACACGTCCACTTGACTCTGCCTCCCCGGGCATCGATCGACCTTTGTCCTGGGGCTCGCAGCTGGGAGTTTCCCCTCGTCTCCCTTCACCTAAGTCTTTCATTCTATGTACAAAAGTAAGGCTCGGTAAAATAGTTTTAACAGCGGTAAAAGTTGAGGTTGATTCCTCTTTGTAGCAATTTTTAATAGCTTTATATTTTATCTTTTATAATAGAAAAGTTATATTATCTTATTTTAATATGTTCTTAACATTTTTTCTGTGTTGTTTCACTTTGAAAAGTTCTGAAAATGGCCTTTTTTAAAAAAAGAAATAACGCTTTTGTTTTTAAAATGCCTTTGTTTTCTTCATTTTGGAAGCCATTTGTATTTTTATATTACAAATTTAATGGATGAAAATATATTCTATTTAATAAAAAGTATAATGTGTTCAAATTTATACAACATACAGCAAAATAAAGTTCAAAATTCAAAACAAACAATGCCGCTAAATTTATTGTTTTGAAATCGCGATCCGCGAGCTGAAATTGACTCAAAATTTGGATGTTTTAATTTTTTTTTAATTACAATTCTAAGTTCGTTATAAGCATAGTATTTTAAATAGATTTTATCATTTTGGGACCGAAAATAGGTTCGTTATAGGGGTAGTTCGTTATTCTAAAAATCGCAAAGTTCGTTATAACGATGGTATTTTCATTGGAATGGAATTGGGAATCGGCGTGGGTTCGTTATAAGGGAAGGTTCGTTATATCCAGGGTTCGTGTTAGCGGGGTTTTACTGTATAATAAAATTTTGGTAAGTTTTTTTTTTTGTGTGTGTGACCTATGCAACGCGCTCTAGCAACCTGGGATAAATGATTAAAAATGCATTTTTAAAGTTATATAGATTAATCAAATGTAAGGGTGATTTCAATTAAAATAGCTGGGCTAAAAAAAACCCTTGGTAAACCAATGTCATGTCTTCATTTCTGCCCTAGGGGATTTATTTTATTCAAATCAGGTTAAAAGCGGCTAGATGTGATGATCAAGGAACAGTTCTCACCGAGGTGGTTGATCTGGTTTGTTTAAAGATAATATATCAGTGATATATTATTACTTTACTCTGTTTTGATCATCTTGTTTTTATCAACATCTTGGAGACAATAAAATGTTGGTAATATGATGTGCACGTGTGCAAGAATTGTAAAAAGAATAAAATAATTATAGTAGCATAAAAATGGTGTATCTTTCATTTATCTTTAAATATATATAAAGTGCAATTTATTATAAAATAAATTTCACCATTAATATTCAACATTTAATAGAAACGTATCAGTGGTCTCGATGCCAGTTGTTCTAGGGGTTGTTCTCGACCTTCTATCTTTCCTCCCCATCTATTTCCTCACAGGTTTTTACCTCTGGATCCTGTCTCCTGTGTGTCTTTACCACCCAACACTCAACCACCTTGACTACTTCTAATCAACATGCCACACACAGTCATCCAACAGGATAAACACACATTACAGCACACATATATATTAAATAAAAACAAAGCTTTCCGCCTGATTATCCTTTAAGTCCTCCTAAAATGCAATTTACTTGTGAAATGTTCCACCCAAATATTTACCCAGACGGTCGTGTGTGTATCTCAATTCTTCATGCACCAGGAGATGATCCAATGGGATATGAATCATCAGCAGAACGTTGGAGTCCAGTTCAAAGTGTAGAAAAGATCTTGCTTTCAGTTATTTCAATGCTTGCTGAACCAAACGATGAAAGTGGTGCAAATGTTGATGCAGCAAAAATGTGGCGTGAAGATAGAGAACAATTCAATAAAATTGCAGATAAGTTAGTTAGAAAATCATTGAACATTACATAATTAAATATTAAATAAGATATTTAAACTATATAATTATATCTTAGAAATGTTCTTCGTAACGGCCATAGGCACTTGGTTTCCTAAAAATGAAAGAGGCAGCAACACAGTTGAGATTTAATAAAATAAAACCATAATTGTATAAGATTCTATATAAATGGAGAGGAGGGAGGGTAGAACAACAATAAACAAACAACACCATCAAAGAGTGTGGAGAGGGAGGGTGATTTCTGACCAAAGCTATGGTACATGAGAGGTTACCAACAGTAAGTGCTGACACAGGACACATTCTTGGGAGTTTCTACTCCTCCGTCTCTGAGCTGGACATTTCTTGACTGGTTCACTTGCCACAGGTGGGGAGTCTGGATAATCTGTTCCACCAGTTCTTGGAAGGCTGTTTCCACCCCATCTCTGGTCTTGGCACTGGCTTCAAAGGTAACTGAGCTGACCATACGTAGCTCCGCCTGACATTTCTTCAATTCAGCCAGGATATCGTCTTCTGGGTTCTCTAGGCCATCCATATCGAGGATTCCCTGTTCTTCTAACTCTTTCTTGATCCTTTTCTCAATATGGTGGGTATTGCCTGTGTTGAGGGATTTGATGAAGTTGGATTTAGACGAGGGAGGTGAGCTGCCGTCCACATTGTCTTCTATGGGGGACATGAGGTTCTCCTCGATGAGGCAGGATACCAGCCTCTGTGTCAAAGC
The DNA here is from genome assembly GCA_030710605.1 of Cordylochernes scorpioides. Taxonomy (NCBI): domain Eukaryota; kingdom Metazoa; phylum Arthropoda; class Arachnida; order Pseudoscorpiones; family Chernetidae; genus Cordylochernes; species Cordylochernes scorpioides. Next base: position 156,338,018 of record CP092886.1, read on the forward strand.
TCCAAATAAAGATACGCATTGCTATCGTTTGTTTTTATTTAATAATTTATAGCAATTCTTTTGTCTATTTACACATATATATATATTAATTATTTAAAAAAAAAAACAGAAAAGGAATTGATTAATGTTTTTTTTTTATTTGCTTGAGATGTATTTTCCTAGTCCCTTCACTGAATTTTATTTAAAAAATTCAAATATCCCATTTAACACTATTTAAATGAATCTTTTAATCTTTGAAAACAATTTCCTCACTTTCTTTAAATGATCTCTGTAAAAATTGAGTTCGTATCGATTTCTTTCTCTCTTTCTCAGGACAATTCAATTCATTTACAACTTTAGTAAGTAAAGTATGAATTCAGTCACCAAACTCCATTTGGGATTGTGCAGGTTGTTGGTGATATATAGCTAGCAATAAATATGTATATATATATATATGTTTCTATGAAAATGTTAATCTGCAAGACGCAGGTTATCATCATCCCTTTTTGATTTGTTTTTGTCACTTTTTGGCGTTCCGAAAATAAACAATAAAAGGCTGTATCAGACTTTACTAAGACAATAAAGATTTGCTTAAAATAAATGTGTACGAAGATGTTGCATTTGGCGACGAGGATATAAGAGTAAGTACCCTCGAATTTTGAAGTAAATATTTTTAGAAAATATCTTTGATTTTGCATATAATTGAAAGTAAATTTTAAAAGTCACAAATTGCAAAGTTTTAGGATGCAAATTTAAGAAAGAGTGAAAAGAAAAATGGCTAGTTACCAATTTAAGGAATATAATGAGGAAACTGAAACTTTTGAAACGTTTTATGAACGATTGGAACAGTTTCTCATATTGGAGGAGGCAGGGGATGAGAAGAAAAAGGCTTATCTCCTAACCCTCATGGGAAGTAAAACATATGGTGTTTTGAAGAATTTGTGCAGTCCTATTCTACCTAAAGATAAAACTTTTGATAACCTAATAGATATCTTGAAAAGGCACTTCTCTCCAAAGCGCTCAATTGTAGTAGAGAGGTTCATTTTTTTTAAAAGAATGCAATTAAAGGAAGAAAGCATCTCGGATTACTTGGTGGAAATTAAGCGTTTGGCTTCCTCATGCAACTTTGGAAATTTTCTGGAGGATTCTTTACGTGATAAAATGGTTTGTGGATTATATAATGCCAAAATACAAAATAGAATTTTGTCGGAGGGCGACATTTCTTTAGCTAAAGTAATTGAGATAGCATTATCTATGGAAGCGGCCGAGAAAAATACAAAATTATTTCACTTGGAGCAGGGTGAAGATTGTGTAGATAAGTTGAGGATGGAACGCAAGGTTGAATCAAATTTCCAGAATGGCAAATGTAAACATTGTGGTAAACAGCATAAAGAACTATGTAGATTTAAGGAGGCGATATGCTTTAAGTGTAATAAAAAAGGACACATTGCCTCAATATGTTGGAGCAGTAGAAGAAATCTAAGGCAACATCAGAATCAGCCGGGAAATATACATCAGATAGGAGACCAAGAAGAGGAGGAAGAGTATGTCCAGAAAATTATAAGTGTGACGATACCTGAGTATAAGATTAATTTTACCTCAAGTGACCCTCCCTATCTGATGGAGTTAAAAGTAGAAGGAAACTTTATTAAATTTGAAATGGATACAGGTAGTGGTCTAACACTGATATCAGAAAAGGATTTTAAAAATAGTCTTCAACACTTGAAATTGGAAAAAGCGAGTATTATTGTAAGAACTTATGATGGTACCGTGGTACCCATTCTGGGTAAAATCAATGTCAAAGTGGAGTGTCAAGATATTACTTACAAACTTAGAGCGTTGGTGGTGAAAGGAGAAAAGAGGGCTTTGATGGGAAGAGAATGGATAAATAGATTGAAATTGGGCTGTTTCGCGGTAAAACATATGCCTGTGGAAAATACCATTGAGGAAATTTTGAAGGAAAATCAAGCCCTATTTGTGGAGACAACCGAACCAATAAAAGGTTTCACATTTTCAGTAAACATGTGTGATGTGAATCCAATTTTCCATAAGGCTCGTCCGGTGCCTTTCGCCATTAGGCCAGCAGTTACTGAAGCATTAGACAAAATGGTGGCTAAGGGTTATCTATGTGAGGTGGCGAGCAGTAAATGGGCCACTCCTGTGGTTGTAGTGCCGAAGAAAAATAAAGAGATCAGAATTTGCTGCGACTTCAAGGTAACTCTAAATAAATATTTGGACACTGCGGCCTATCCCCTTCCCACACAGCAAGATTTATTCTCCACATTGGCCAAGGGAAAATACTTTTCTAAATTGGACTTGAGGAACGCTTATCTGCAATTAGAGGTGGACCCAGGCACCCGACCGTTACTAACGATAAATACTCATAAAGGGCTTTTCAGGTTTAAGAGAATGCCATTTGGATTGGCAAATGCGCCCAGTTATTTTCAATCTGTAATGGATAGGGTTTTGTCAGGTATAGGAGGCGTAATTTGTTATATTGATGATGTCCTTATAGCCACAGCATCGATTGAAGAACATCTGGCGTTGTTGAAGACTATATTTGCTCGCTTGGCGAAGTATAATATCAAACTAAAGAAAGAAAAATGCCTATTTTTGCAAAAAGAAATTGAATATTTAGGACATCTTGTCACGGAAGAGGGCATCAGACCTTTAGATCATAAGGTACAAGCAATACAGAAGGCCAAAACGCCTACGAATATCTCTGAATTAAGGTCATTTCTTGGTTTGGTAAACTTTTATGGGAAGTTCATACCCAATTTGCCAGAGCTTTTGAAGCCTCTTCATGAGCTTCTTCACAAAAAACGTCCTTGGGTTTGGACAAAGGAATGTGGAGAGGCCATTGACAAGTGCAAGAATAGCATTACCTCTGAGAGGGTGCTAGTCCCGTATGATGCGACTTTGCCATTGTGTTTGGCCACTGATGCATCGCAGATTGGAGTGGGCGCTGTGTTGTCACATATTATAGAAGGCCAGGAGAGACCGATTATGTTTGCCTCACGGACTTTATCGGGAGCAGAACAAAATTATTCTCAGATTGAGAAGGAGGCTCTAGCCATTATTTATGGAGTTACCAAGTTTCATCAATTTATTTATGGAAGAAAATTTATTCTTATTACAGACCATAAGCCATTGGTGACCATTTTGGGCTCAAGATCAGGAATCCCCACCTTATCTACTTCAAGATTGCAGCGTTGGGCGCTTATTTTGTCAGCTTATACTTACGATATTAAATTTCGAAGAACTCAAGACCATGGGAATGCAGATCTTCTGTCACGTTTTCCTGTGGGCTGTGAAGAAATTCCAAGATTAAATAATGTCTATGCTTTATCCTATGTGGAGGAATTGCCGATCACAGCAGAGGAAATTGCCACGGAAACTGAAAAAGACGAAGTGCTCTCATTGGCCAAATTTTATACTCAGCAAGGCTGGCCTGAAAAGGTGGCTGATCACCTCAGACCTTATTTTCAAAGGAAACTTGAGCTAACTGTAGATGGGGAGTGTTTGGTTTGGGGAATGAGAGTTGTCATTCCACCATCTCTCAGAATAAAAATGTTGAACTGTCTTCATGAGACTCATTCCGGTATGAACAAAATGAAGGCTGTAGCAAGATCACATTTTTGGTGGCCAAATCTAGATACCCAAATCGAGTTTTTGGTAAATAAGTGCAGAAGCTGTCAGCAATCCCAGGATGGGCCAAATAAAGGAAAATGGCAACCCTGGAGATGGTCAACCAGACCTTGGCAAAGAATCCACATTGATTTTGCAAATAAGGAAAACATTAATTTATTAATAGTAGTAGATAGTCATTCGAAGTGGATCGAAGCCATCCCAATGAGAGAGACCACCACACGCAAAACCATTGAGCAACTACGGCGACTTTTTTCTTCCTATGGTCTACCGGAGGAACTTGTATCTGATAATGGACCTCAGTTTACTGGTAGTGAAATGAAAGGTTTTCTGGAAGGAAATGGAATTAAACAAACATTGATCCCGGCGTACCACCCGCAAAGTAATGGCTTGGCTGAAAGAGCGGTTAGAACAATTAAGACTGCCCTGGATAAAAATAAAAGGAAAATTGGGGATACCATTCAAGACACCTTATCAAAAGTTCTTCTGGCATATCGAAGCACCCCGCATGTGACAACGGGAAAGACTCCATCAGAGCTCTTTATTGGGCGTGCGCTTCGAACCAGAGTATCGTTGATACATCCCAGCTTGGCATCTAGAGTTAGGGACCAGCAAGCCAGGCAAATGAAGTATGATCGGCGAACCCATTTGGAAGAATTCCAGATAGATGATTTAGTGTGGTGTAAAAACTTTAGAGGTGGTGATAAATGGATCCCAGGAAAAATTGTGGGCAAGAAGGGAACTAGAGTCTACACCATTTTGATCCACGGACAGGTAAAGGCCTATCACAGGGATCAAATTAGAAAAAGGTGGAGGAATGGTGAGGAAGATGAGAGTGGAGATGGAGAGCGTCAACCCGAGCACTCAAGAGGAGCAGGTCCCAGTGCCATAATCTCGGAGGTTGTACGAGACAGAGGTTATATGGAGTCGCTGTCGCCAGGACTAACTAGCCAGCGGTCGGATCAAGATTCAGAGGTTCAGAGTGATACAGACGATGGAAAGTCATTGGAGCCTCTTCGCTCGCTGGACCCCGAGGCCTTGAAAGAGGAGGGTCCTGTCCTAAGGCGGAACCCACCTCGAGCGAGGAGACCGCCTGTGAGATTTCGTGTTTGAAGAGAGAAGATGGTGATATATAGCTAGCAATAAATATGTATATATATATATATGTTTCTATGAAAATGTTAATCTGCAAGACGCAGGTTATCATCATCCCTTTTTGATTTGTTTTTGTCACTTTTTGGCGTTCCGAAAATAAACAATAAAAGGCTGTATCAGACTTTACTAAGACAATAAAGATTTGCTTAAAATAAATGTGTACGAAGATGTTGCAGTTGGGAATCTTTTATTGTTCAGACAATGAAACAACAAATAACAAGTTTACTTACAGCTGAAGTGGTTTTAAAGAATTAGGCGATTTTACCTTTTATGAAAGTATTTTAAATTTATTATTTTCAAAGAGAGATAGAAAAGAACATTTAACAATTTACATTACAATTACTAATTTTGTAAACAAAAACCAACACTCCTTTGTTTTAGTTTTTATATTACAGTGTTGTCAGTCTAAAAGTATTTCAAGATCATTGATTTACTTTTCTTCTTTTTTTCCAACATTCCCTCTTAAATCAGTGATCTTATCACATTCAACAGTTTCTTCACTTGACTTATGTTTTAAATGGTTGTCATAAGAAGGGATTTGAATTTGTCAAACTTTGGTCTGGCTAGAGGTTTTGTTAGGATGTCTGCAATTTGGTGTTCTGTTGGACAATATATCAGGTTAAACTTTTGAGCTTGATCTTTCACAAAATGATATTTGACATCAATATGTTTAGTTTTAGTGGTGAATTGGCCTGATTTTATAATTTTTATAGTGCTTTGGTTATCAACATAGAGATTTATATCAAAATTATCTGGAATTAATTCTTCTAATAGGGATCTTATGTATGACACTTCTTTGCATGCATCTGCTGCAGCAATGAACTCTGCTTCAGTGCTTGAAAGGGCAATTACAGGTTGCTTTCTGGAGCACCAATTTATGGGACCTCCACATAAATGAACTACATATCCTGTGGTACTTTTTCTAGTTTTAATATCTCCAGCAAAGTCAGAATCACAATACACATTTAATTCAAATGGCATCTCTCCATTATATGATATGCCTAAATTGGTGGTGTGATTTAAATATCTTAGGGTTCTTTTGATGTTTATAATATCTTGAGTTGTAGGATCATGCATTGACCTGCTTTCAAAGTTTGTGGCAAAGGTCATGTCTGGTCTAGTTTTGTTTGTCAAATATAAAAGGCTTCCAATTGCTTGTCTGTAGGGAAATTTGTTATCATTTGATATTTCTAAGTTTTGTCTAATTCTTTTACTACATCTGTAATGGGAGTGGGTACTGGTTTTGAGTTTTGCATATTATATCATTCAAGAACTGATTTTGCATAATTTTCTTGTGAAAGTAAAATTTTATTTTTTTCCTCAAAACACAAATCTATTCCCAAAAAAGTTCTTGGATCATTGTTTATTTTAACTTCAAACTCTTGGGATAGTTTTTCTAAAATATTATTTAATTCTTCTTCATTATCTCCCATTAAGATACCATCATCTACATATATTGTGTTGGGGTACGTTTTTTATACCCCAACAGACGATGTATATTCAACTTCAACTGGATACATGGCTTCCCTCCCATATAGACTTATAGACTACCTTTTTGCCCAGAAACCTAGACACTTGATGACACCAGACTTCCATGCCGAAAGCTGATGCCTGGGGAAGAAGAAGACACCAGTGACATCCAGAGACATCCGAGCTGGAAGCTGCTGTACCATATGTACATATATGCCCCTCATTTAATATTTAGATTGAGGTGACCAAAAGAAAACAATTTGTCATATAAACATTTAAATCAATAATTTTTTTTAATACTCGGGATATATATATTATTTAATTTCCTAAAGGAATTAATTTGTTTTTCAATATACAATGTTTTTTTTTTCTCTCGCGGCAACACGGTAAATTGGAGGCGTGGTCATGATCACGTGCGTGTTTTCTTTCGACGAATGAAAATGCCAACCAATAGAAACTTTGGCGCGAGCAACGAATGAAAATGGAGAGAATCAAGGATAAAAGAGGGCTTTTCTTTGCTAAAAAGGGGCAGATTCGGAGAGTTTCAACCAGAGTCGACAGTCGGGCTTGAGACGCTGAAAGGAGGAGACCAGACCTTGCCGGCGCTTTCGAGAGAAGGTAAGCCCCTCGCCATTATGGCTTAGCACCCCCCCTTTTCGAGTAGAAACTAACTTAGATTTCGCATGGGCCCTAAAGGGCTTTAAGTAACTTAAAAGGAATGATAGGGTTCTTATATTTTGTCCCGCCAGAATAGATGGAGATCTAGGCTTTCCCCTTTATAAAGGCAAATTTGTAACTTCAAGTCACCTCTATCTAGATCATTATGTAAATAGTATATCTCGCTAGTATAGAAATGTTCCCTAACTTTACTTGTTTTTTTTAAATAAATGTCTAGTATATAACTTATATGGAGAATTTTTTTGTTTCCTCTCATACATATTTCATTCTTTTGTTTTATGGTGCTACCTTCCCCCCACATCTTATTATTACAAATTGTACTGAAATATAGAACTACCGGCTCTAATGGAATGGAGTTGTGTATTGTACCTTATTGTGATACTTTAATACAGAAACAGCGGTAAATACGATTTTACCCGCCTTGAGGGTATCTCTTTGTCAGGTTTTAGTAATATTTGTATTTTCATATGAGGAATTTGCCCTTCTTTCACTGTTTAAATGAAATATTGTATGATTCTTACCTATTTGGAGGGAATACTACTAAAAATCAAGTCTTCCAATAAATTGCTGGCCACATGCATTGTCGAAGGTGCCTGTCATGCCCACAGTGATCAAATAAGCCAGTTCTCCTGCCTGTGTTTCAGTGTGTTTTTTCCATCATATTTGCCATTATACTATTCGTTGATTTAATTTTAGTAAAGACCCATATACTCATTGGTTTTGTTCCCCTCATGATATTATTGAAACCCTTTTGTTTTAAATATATTACAAATGTTAATGTCAATAGTATAAGTCTATAGTCTTGCTTGTTTTTATAGCTTATTTGTTAGATTTTGGTATAATCTTTACAAATAGAGTCTTTTCCATACATCCAGATAGAAACCTAATTCAACACATTTGTTGAGTCTTTGTTATAAAAATCGGGATTAAAAAAATGTACCTGCATGTTTAATCATATTATTACTATTAAAATCTGAACCTGGTGCTCCCTGATTTCTAATTTTGAAATAATATTTTCAACATATTATACTTCTATAAAAAATGTTAATTTGGTCCTATATTCAGGTTTATAGTTTCTAATAATAACATGCTCGTCTTTATCTGAGATCCCTTAAAGTTGTTGGATGATCCCAGAGAATTTGAAATTAAATGGGCTTGTTACTGACCCGAGTCCGTAGGTCTGTAGAGGCGGCCAATAGACGGCGATCAATTCCAGCGTCTATTTTGATGGGAGAGCCGACCATTATTTTATAGATTATTTAATTTAATGTAGGAACGAGAATAATTCAATATTTCCCTCCTTTTTCCCAAGTACACGTGAGCCTTAGTTTAATGGGGGATCTCTTTACACATCTGTCCTAAACTTTCCGCACTATATCTTTTGTGTATGAATCTATTTACAATTGATCTGTAGAAATTATAGAGATCTATTGCTATAATTTCCCTCTCTGAAATAGTTCCCAGCGTCTTCAATGGGTTGCTAAATCTCCAGAAGGTGCCTTTTATAGATTATCTAATTTAATAATGATTTCATGGATGTAACACAGTATATGCCACAAAATGACTATGGATAATTCTAGAAGAGATCGGTGCTAGACAAGTGTATTGAGGGAGAATAGTAAAAGAATAAGTCGTACTAGATTTCGCGGATAGAGTCAAGAAAGGACATTATTCCAGAAGTCTCTTAAAAAGATAGTTGAAACCCGAGGGGGCCCACCATTATCTCTCTTTCGTAGAAAGGGGGGGGGGTGGACGTTGGAACTTCACATTCCATAGACCTAGTTAGTCCCCGGGACACCCGACGCTCTATACATTCCAGGACGGAACCTGTCAACGGTCCCCCCCGATCTGAGCCCCCTTTGGGGGATCCTCCCACGCCTGGCATGGAAGAAAGTTCTTACTTGGAGTTGTGTAGTCCTCAAATCCTTCTGTACCCTATATATTATTTGATACTCTATCTCCTCAAGTATAACCTTAGCTGCCTAAGTCCTATATTTGTCCATTTCTATGTCACACGCTATTCCGAAGATGGTAGCGACGTTGTTGCCGAAATGTCACACTTGAATATTCCCCATTTCTGCACCTCTCACGGACTTCTCCCACGGTAGCTTGGAAGCAAATCTTGGTGTGCTCTGGCATTATGTAATCTCAGGAATGCATCTATCCCCCATACTATATGTTATTTCATTTTCCCAATTACAATTTTAGATGCTCAAGCTCTACATTGTTTACCTCTATATCACACGCTATGCCTTTAATGGTAACGACACTGTTATCGAAATGTCACACTTGTATATCTTAATAAGGAAACTTTTCTAAGTCACATCTTACATGCTCCATTCCCATATGTCTAAAAACGGGAATACAACTATGGCGCCCGCCGCGAGGCTCGAATTTAGTATATATTTCATCTCATTTACTTTAGAAATATATACCTAATGAAAAGCCATACTATTTTTGGGTATAATTATTTAATTAATTAGATTGGTGAAGTAGTCCACACCCTGAGTTAAGAGTTTATATCTAAAGTGACTTACAAAAATTTCCAGTGGTCTTACTTAGGAATGTCATGTTGTTGCCTTGAGATTTTCCGCTAATTTTAAGAGCTATTCATAGCGCCCTTTTAGTTTTCTAACCACACCTACTGTTATGATTTTAAATCGTGAATTTTAATTTATGCTTTCCGTTTCACTGGCATTTTTATCAGGCAATGAAAGTTAAGTTGAGGCGATGTCTACCGCATCACTCGCCGCTGTCATCTACGATTCACATTGTTTGGGACAAAGCCCTAATAATTTATTATTTACAAGTTTTTATTTAGTTTTAATCATTTTATACAGTATGAGAAATGAGGTTGGATTGCCATGGTTCAAATTTAGAACGGTGGTCAGTGTTTTACAGTAGTCTACTGAAATGACCTAGCATTTTTTTTCATAGCTCTGATATAATCTCTCTCACAGCAGAGGTGAGTTCTAATAATTATTGCTGGCTACAATTTCTTAACTTTATTTTAATAGCGCTTTCTACCAAGTCATACTAGCCTGTGCATCCAGATTTAGGGCTAATATGCTGAGGGATAGTTAATTGATATTTTTTTTCCAGCGCATAGTGGATTGGGAGAGTGGCAAATATATGAGCCTTAAGGTGAAAGTAGAATTGAAGATCCAGTTAGCGTACCCGTGAAGAGAGAAGTTTGATCACCATAGAAAGAACGCATTTTTTTTTTCGTAAACCTTTTTTTTTAATTTGAAATCAATAATGGATAGAAATCTGGTTTTAACATTCCAATGGCAGAATCTCAAGGAATAGATCTGGTAACCAATTTGCGCGAGTACTTTTAATCACTGTGGAACTATGTATTAACTTATGACAACTACCTGGGATAATCTTTAAATATTCAAAGGAAAGGAGATGACTGGAGCTTGTGTCTGCAAGACAGCTGAGATATCCCGAGGTGTGCTTGGACAGCTTTAAGTTGATGACAAGGCAGCAAAAGCCACCTGTGTTAGAGACAGGATCTATCTAATAATGGGGGTATAGGAGACAGGAGAGTTTATCGAGGCTCGATTTGACACTTGTATATAATGAGGAAGTTAGCGGAATGCGAGTCTCCAGTGCGGAGTAATATCACCTAAAGGCTGTGAATAAGGATTGATAAAGTGGGGACACCCGAGCAAAGATATTACATTTAATGTAATTCGGAACCTGTAGGCGTGAGGCGGTATCGTGATTGGTTAGATGGCTAGACACGCGAGGAGGGCGGCCCCCTTTGACGACGTTTTCTGCCAAGTATGATCACTGGATGCCGATAGACCGCTTAAAGGGTGTGTCCCCCACATGGGAAATGTCATTGAAGATGTGCCAGCATGAAGATAAGAAAGGTCTAGGACGAGATGACGTTTCCTAAATTTGACACTCAAGGTGATACGCCTGGACAATAGATGAGGCAGTGAAGTTCATCTAGAATATGTCGCTAATTCCAGAATAAATGTGGATAGATCGGGCTGAGGTGACGACCCCATATTAGATATACTCCTGTAAATTCTTAAATGTCCACATATATTTCCACAGTGAATTACACAAGTTGCACACCTACCTCATGAGCCAAGAATGTAATTATCAGACTGACAGTAATAAAAGGAATAATATAGAATTTCTAACCCAGGAACAAACAAAACCCCTGATATGCAACACAGTCCTACAAAATAATTTCCCTACCAAATTCTCAGTGTATTATCATAACTCAACAGAAAACTCAGTTAAAAATTGGTATCCTAAAGGGCGAAATAACCTTGTCATTTCCCAGTCCGATATGCACCTGTTACCCCATAGACAGTGATCTTATAACCACATTTGATTTCGTTTCAGCATGTTGTAAGAGGGATGAACTCATGGAAATGTAGCCTTTAATTACTATGCCTCATACTGTATAAATACATGAAGGAAATTTCTAATAACAGCCGCTAAGTGGCAATGGACACATGCACGTGTTAAGGGATTAGGTAAATTGATAGGAGAAATTTCTAGATATTCAACAATTGTATATTCATAATTTGTAAATTGTTAACAATGTGGCAGAGATCATCCAGGACTTCAACGTGACATTTGTGTATGTCCCGGGGAGAGAGAACACGATGGCCGACTTCCTCAGTAGGCCCCCGTGTGGGGATGATTCTGACTCATCACGAGATAAGAGAGTTGTAGCCGAGGCAATTAAAAATAAAAATCATGGGGCCCCCTCCCCTTGATAGGTAGCAACCGGACGTGGGAAGGTTTGCTTAAGGACAAAAACGTACAAGAACAAATAGATGGTGTCATTGATGATGAGGATCACTGGATACATCCAACGTATCCAATATATTCCCATAGAACTGTAGAACCAGAGGAACCACGAGAGACGGCAATCTTAGGAAACCCGCTAGAGGTAGTAAATAGGGCAATTGGTGGCAATGTTGGCGGCCCTGAAATACGCCGTTCGACCAGGGTCAAGAAGCCCACTGAGTGCAGATCGTGTCCAGGTTGCCAATGATTAAACCTATAGAATGTGTACTAGAGTTTAGTTAAATTTTGATCATAGTATGATGTGTTAGAACGTGAGGTAAAGGCCATAGACTGTGGTTTTTTTTTTAATGAGTTTGTTTTTTTTTTTACGCTACAACCTTGTTTGTGTTAAATGTTCATTGTACGGAGTTTTCAGTTTTTTTTTAATTGAAGAGGCTATTCTGTATTAATAGCAAGTGGTGATTTAACACTTGAGTTCAACAGTATATTTTGTTTTGATTTTTTTTGTTGAAGGTTCTGAACAGTGGTTCAACTTTGAAAATAATTAAGGAACTTAGACGCATTAGATATCTGCTGTGCTTATAACCAATTCTCTATGGACAGACTTGGAACTTGTGTTGGGTAAAACTTGACTCCCTGTAAACCCTGGGTCCAGAATACAGTTCAAAGAGAATTTCTAATGAGAGTATGTAAGGCAGTTACAGTCTAAGAATTGATATGATAGAGTAACAAGTAACCTCTGTTGTTAAACTCCAGAACGAGCTGGGTACTGAAAGCCCTATAAGTCCAAAGAAAGAGTTTAGCTGAATAGCAGGGAAAGAAGAATACCAATGATCTTATATGGGAAGTAGCGTTGGCAAAACACTTGTAGACATATCATATTCGGCAATGAGGTAAATGCTTGAAGTTCAATTCGCTCCATTTAAGTGCTAGTTTGATGATTCGTTTGTTTAGACACCAAGTGTCAAGATAAGAAGATTTTCAAACTGTGAGACACACAGTTAATGTGTTAAGTTAGATTTCAGATTTTGATTGTTGACAATCAGCATAGTTTGATTTATTTACCTGTTTAATTATAAATAATATCTATCTATGAGTAGATAATTTATATAGGGTTTGTATGAGGCATTTATTTAAGTTAATAGGGCTTTAGTCCCCACTTTGTCTTAATTAGAAAACTTTATTTGATTTCACATTAGTCCTGGAATTTAGCAATTGTTAGGGTTTATTTGATAGAGATAATTGAGTGTTTTGGCGTTTATAGCAATTTTTGACTTTAGTTTATGTGCAAGATGCGAATGAAATGTATGAATGGGAAATCTTAGTGAATGTGTCAAGGTTAAAAACAATTATACTGTTAGACCAAAATTACTTTAGAATAGGGTTAGGGAACCAATAGATTCAATTTTAATTTTGATTTCTTTATTTGTTAGGAACGATAGCCTCACAGGACTGTACAACTCTATTGTTAGGAAAAGTATTCGCTCCATTTTGTTAGGCCTCCTTCTAAGGGAGTATAAAGTTGATTTCTATTTTCAGGGTATTCAATTACTCTTTTTCATTATATCAACTTGAATTTTAAGAGTCGTAGACAATGATCATGTCTTGATTCTCAGACTGGAAGATCGTGGGAGGTTATGATCAGACCAGAAAGCCCACAAGACTTCTCCTCAGTAGAGGGAACGGAGAGGTATCAGGTGAACTTTGTGCTAGGTGGGGAGATTCAGTTGCCGACGTCGCAAACTAAGTGCACAGCGACAAACCTCGGATAACCGATCTGACATCGTAGTTTACGATGCGTTAAGCGTGGCTGGAATGAGGGTGATTCAATCGGGAGGTTGGAAAGGATCGGCACGTTTGATGCTCTTCTATATATTGCGCAGCCTAGAACAAATTCCCCGATGGACGAGCATAGAAACATGTGCTGGGTAGAGAAATCGAATTCCCTGTAACTCCATGTCTCTTAGTCAAAGTCTAAAGGGGTTTTCTAATGAAGGTTAACAATTGAGCATGTAAGAAACAAGTTACGATTAGACGAGGCGATTCCGTCTACAGATTTTAGGTACCAATTAGTAAAGTGACAGATGGACTGTCCAGATTCTTTGCGTCTTATATCGCCCCAGGCTATCAAAAGTTAATCACCTAATTAAAGATTATCAGTCTACTGTATGTTTAGTTAGAACGAATTTAAGTCTAAATACCAGTTAGTAAGTAGAATTTTTTTTTTACGAGAATAACTCGTTCTATGTTAAGATAAATTTTAAATTAGTAGGCCACCTAAATGAACCTTTGAAGCAGATTGCCAGAACAAGCCAATACAGTATCCCAAATTCGAGAAAGAAGGAAGTTTTAAAGGAAGATCGAATATCAATTTTGTTTTAACAGTAAGATGGCCTAGAGCAATGAGTTTATTTTATTTTATTTTGGACGCAGAGTCAAATTTTCAGAGTGATAATAAGAACTCAAGTGGGAAGATGTATCACAGGGTATAAGTAAGACCTAGGTTGTTAATCATCATAATTTATTTTCAGGGTTAATTTTTTTTAAGTGAATTTGTTGGTCAAAAATATGAGTAAACATTCTATAGATAAGATAAACAATGTATAGTAGAGGTTAACAACAATGTCCAGCTAAAGAACAAAGATAGGTGAGATTGTCACCCTAGATTTAAATGGACTATGTAGTTTAATAGAGGTCTGGGCTATGTTCCATTTGACCAAGATTCTAAATGACGTTCCCATCTGGATTGAGGGAGTATTGTAGTTTGAGGAATCTAACACACAAGAGAGAACCCACCCTCCAATAAGATCGGGATAGACGGATATTACCCAGTGACCAACTCGTGATTCCAGACTGGATAAGATTGAAAGCTTAACTGAGATACTAAACCTTGAACCTTCAGCGCACAAATATATATTATGTTTGCATTTCCTTATTCAATATGTTATTATTTTTATATTATATATATTATACTTCATTTTATTCTATATATTGTATTATAATCAAATATTACATATTTCAACAATTTTCTTTTGATATTCATGATATTATTAATATTTACCTACCATGATGCGATTTTTTTTAACATGTTGTCATGGCTTATTCTTCCCTCAAGGTATGATTTATTTTATCCTTATTGTCTTTTATCCGCCTTACTTGTATAGGTATATATATTTTGTCATCATATATAATTTTGTAGTAGTTTTCTTTTGTCATCTATCATGGGATGATTTTTATCACTTATATCTTAACATATTTAATCACTATCTACATGTGATATGTTTACTTCAATATATATATTATACTCATCATATAACATGGAAGGATTCATTTTATCACCACATATTTCGTGCCTTATTTAATAATTATTTTCATAATTTGTTTTCTGTAATTTTTTATTTTTAGCAAAAGTCATCATGTCATAGGCTAATCATTATGTACCGAGATATTTCTTTCAGCTAACTATAATTATCCTTTCCTTTGATTGTATATATATAACTATACCATACGAATGTCTTGATTGGTACTTAAATAAAGATGCTGGCATGTTTTAAGAGTTGGACTAGCCAGTTATTTCTAAACGACTTCTTGGCGCCCAATTTTTTATATATAATATGAAATAGGGAAATGTTCTAACTGTATTGTTAGCAGAAAGAAGGTAGCAACGAGTCCAGCACCTCAAGAGGCAAGGATGGGGTGAGAGGACTTACCACAGGAATGGCCTGCTCCTCAAGGCCAAAGAAGAAAGCGGAAGGGTGGTATATATACCCATGAATGGTAAGACAGATGACCTTGCTTACTCCCATCATATGATATGACTGTCCCCAATGGCCTATGTTGATAACAGTGTGCTGACAGAATAATAACACATAAAAAGAAACCCTTTGCCAGGATGCACGATGCCCACTAATACTCATAATAATAAACATCTAGAATGACATACCATCATTTTGATTAGCCTGATTTTCCCTATAGGTTTCGGTACATCTGGGCTTCACCCAGTAATGGAAAATGCATTTTTCCTAGAAATGGGCCTGCTTTCATAGTAACTGATGAAAGGCAGATGAATAATGAGTAGCACAAACGCATTTGTCCATTACTTGGCAGGGGGAGGATTGTTGGGGTACGTTTTTTATACCCCAACAGACGATGTATATTCAACTTCAACTGGATACATGGCTTCCCTCCCATATAGACTTATAGACTACATTTTTGCCCAGAAACCTAGACACTTGATGACACCAGACTTCCATGCCGAAAGCTGATGCCTGGGGAAGAAGAAGACACCAGTGACATCCAGAGACATCCGAGCTGGAAGCTGCTGTACCATATGTACATATATGCCCCTCATTTAATATTTAGATTGAGGTGACCAAAAGAAAACAATTTGTCATATAAACATTTAAATCAATAATTTTTTTTTAATACTCGGGATATATATATTATTTAATTTCCTAAAGGAATTAATTTGTTTTTCAATATACAATGTTTTTTTTTTTCTCTCGCGGCAACACGGTAAATTGGAGGCGTGGTCATGATCACGTGCGTGTTTTCTTTCGACGAATGAAAATGCCAACCAATAGAAACTTTGGCGCGAGCAACGAATGAAAATGGAGAGAATCAAGGATAAAAGAGGGCTTTTCTTTGCTAAAAAGGGGCAGATTCGGAGAGTTTCAACCAGAGTCGACAGTCGGGCTTGAGACGCTGAAAGGAGGAGACCAGACCTTGCCGGCGCTTTCGAGAGAAGGTAAGCCCCTCGCCATTATGGCTTAGCACCCCCCCCTTTTCGAGTAGAAACTAACTTAGATTTCGCATGGGCCCTAAAGGGCTTTAAGTAACTTAAAAGGAATGATAGGGTTCTTATATTTTGTCCCGCCAGAATAGATGGAGATCTAGGCTTTCCCCTTTATAAAGGCAAATTTGTAACTTCAAGTCACCTCTATCTAGATCATTATGTAAATAGTATATCTCGCTAGTATAGAAATGTTCCCTAACTTTACTTGTTTTTTTAAATAAATGTCTAGTATATAACTTATATGGAGAATTTTTTTGTTTCCTCTCATACATATTTCATTCTTTTGTTTTATGGTGCTACCTTCCCCCCACATCTTATTATTACAAATTGTACTGAAATATAGAACTACCGGCTCTAATGGAATGGAGTTGTGTATTGTACCTTATTGTGATACTTTAATACAGAAACAGCGGTAAATACGATTTTACCCGCCTTGAGGGTATCTCTTTGTCAGGTTTTAGTAATATTTGTATTTTCATATGAGGAATTTGCCCTTCTTTCACTGTTTAAATGAAATATTGTATGATTCTTACCTATTTGGAGGGAATACTACTAAAAATCAAGTCTTCCAATAAATTGCTGGCCACATGCATTGTCGAAGGTGCCTGTCATGCCCACAGTGATCAAATAAGCCAGTTCTCCTGCCTGTGTTTCAGTGTGTTTTTTCCATCATATTTACCATTATACTATTCGTTGATTTAATTTTAGTAAAGACCCATATACTCATTGGTTTTGTTCCCCTCATGATATTATTGAAACCCTTTTGTTTTAAATATATTACAAATGTTAATGTCAATAGTATAAGTCTATAGTCTTGCTTGTTTTTATAGCTTATTTGTTAGATTTTGGTATAATCTTTACAAATAGAGTCTTTTCCATACATCCAGATAGAAACCTAATTCAACACATTTGTTGAGTCTTTGTTATAAAAATCGGGATTAAAAAAATGTACCTGCATGTTTAATCATATTATTACTATTAAAATCTGAACCTGGTGCTCCCTGATATCTAATTTTGAAATAATATTTTCAACATATTATACTTCTATAAAAAAATGTTAATTTGGTCCTATATTCAGGTTTATAGTTTCTAATAATAACATGCTCGTCTTTATCTGAGATCCCTTAAAGTTGTTGGATGATCCCAGAGAATTTGAAATTATATGGGCTTGTCACTGACCCGAGTCCATTGGTCTGTAGAGGCGGCCAATAGACGGCGATCAATTCCAGCGTCTATTTTGATGGGAGAGCCGACCATTATTTTATAGATTATTTAATTTAATGTAGGAACGAGAATAATTCAATATTTCCCTCCTTTTTCCCAAGTACACGTGAGCCTTAGTTTAATGGGGGATCTCTTTACACATCTGTCCTAAACTTTCCGCACTATATCTTTTGTGTATGAATCTATTACAATTGATCTGTAGAAATTATAGAGATCTATTGCCATAATTTCCCTCTCTGAAATAGTTCCCAGCGTCTTCAATAGGTTGCTAAATCTCCAGAAGGTGCCTTTTATAGATTATCTAATTTAATAATGATTTCATGGATGTTACACAGTATATGCCACAAAATGACTATGGATAATTCTAGAAGAGATCGGTGCTAGACAAGTGTATTGAGGGAGAATAGTAAAAGAATAAGTCGTACTAGATTTCGCGGATAGAGTCAAGAAAGGACATTATTCCAGAAGTCTCTTAAAAAGATAGCTGAAACCCGAGGGGGCCCACCATTATCTCTCTTTCGTAGAAAGGGGGGGGGGTGGACGTTGGAACTTCACATTCCATAGACCTTGTTAGTCCCCGGGACACCCGACGCTCTATACATTCCAGGACGGAACCTGTCAACGGTCCCCCCCGATCTGAGCCCCCTTTGGGGGATCCCTCCCACGCCTGGCATGGAAGAAAGTTCTTACTTGGAGTTGTGTAGTCCTCAAATCCTTCTGTACCCTATATATTATTTGATACTCTATCTCCTCAAGTATAACCTTAGCTGCTTAAGTCCTATATTTGTCCATTTCTATGTCACACGCTATTCCGAAGATGGTAGCGACGTTGTTGCCGAAATGTCACACTGGAATATTCCCCATTTCTGCACCTCTCACGGACTTCTCCCACGGTAGCTTGGAAGCAAATCTTGGTGTGCTCTGGCATTATGTAATCTCAGGAATGCATCTATCCCCCATACTATATGTTATTTCATTTTCCCAATTACAATTTTAGATGCTCAAGCTCTACATTGTTTACCTCTATATCACACGCTATGCCTTTAATGGTAACGACACTGTTATCGAAATGTCACACTTGTATATCTTAATAAGGAAACTTTTCTAAGTCACATCTTACACGCTCCATTCCCATATGTATAAAACCAGGAATACAACTATTGCAAATGTACATATTTCCTTTGTTGGTTTTAAAAAGACATGGCTCTGATTTTAGTTGTATGAAATCTTGGGATTTGAGAAAGGTTTTTAATCTTTCATTCCATTTTAATGGGGCTTGCTTTAAACCATACAATGCCTTTCTCAACCTACATATATTCCCTTTATAACCTTCTGGCAATTGAACATATATTTCTTCATCCAAAAACCCATATAGAAAAGCTGTTTTTATGTCAAATGTTTTAAAAACAAACTTTTTCTTAGCCATTAGAGCAAAGTATATCCTTAAAGAGACAGTGCTTATAACTGGACTGAAAGTCTCATCATAATCAATGCCTGCTTTTTGTTCAAAGCCTCTCACAACTAGTCTTGCTTTGTAGCGACCATCTTTCACTTTAAAGAGCCATTTAGAGGTCAGAATCTTCTTGTTTGACGCTTCATTTTCTTTTACTATTTCCCAAACTTCATTTTTGGCAAGAGACTCTTTTTCTTCTTTTATTGCCTTTTTCCATTTTTCTTGATTTGGACCAGATATAGCTTCCGAGTAAGTTAGAAGAGTTGATTCTGTTGTTCCATCCTGCTCTAAATAGAAGTCTTCATATCTTGATTGTGTTTGTAAACTACTTCTTGGTCTAAGATTATATTTTGAAGTACTTGGTTTTGTAGGGATATCTTCTTTGTCTTCAGAGACTTCTGGTAGACTTGGTTCTTCATTTAATTCTAGTTGATCTTCAGATTCTTTTTCTGGTTCGACAATAGGTATTTTTTCTTCTTTATTTATACATCCTTTATCTAAAAAGATTACATCTCTAGCTGTAAAGATTTGTTTGCTTTGTTCATCCCAAAGGCGATAACCATTTGGTGCATAACCAATAAAGGTATATTTTTTACTTTTGTCTTCCAATTTCTTTATGTGTTTCAGGGTTTTGACATAAGCTTCACAACCAAAAAGTTGTAAGTTTGACAAATTTGGTCTTTTGTTGAACCAAAGTTCTGCAGGGGTTTTCTCTAATTCTTGAGTAGGGCTTCGGTTCAGCAAATAGGCTGAAACTCTTACAGCTTCTCCCCACATGTATTTTTCTACACCAGAATCAATCAAAAGAGCTCTAGTTTTCTCCATCAGGGTTCTATTTAATCTTTCGGCTTTGCCGTTTAGCTGAGGTGAGTGAGGTATGGTGAGATCCATAATGATTCCTTTAGCTTTGCACCAGGATTTTATATCTTCATTTACATATTCTCCGCCATTGTCACATCTTATTTTTGAAACTTTTAGATTCATTTCGTTTTCTGCTTCTGTAATAAATTCTTTTAGATATCCATTTACATCATATTTATTTTGTAACAAATACACATGACAAAAATGTGTGTAGTCATCAAGAAATGTTAGAAAATAGTTTTTGTTGTCATGGGTAGTGGGATCTAAAGGTCCACATACATCTGTATGGATTATTTCTAAAGGCATTTTTGATTTTGTTCTAATGGAATTTAATGGCTTTCTTACCTGTTTAGCTTTTATGCATGTTTCACAAATTCCATCTTGACTTATTTTTTCTATGTTTATTCCATTAAACCATAGATTTTAATTGTTTTAAGCTTGAAAAACTTATGTGACCCATTTTTCTGTGCCATTTTAGCATTTCTTCATTTTGGGTAGCTATTAGGTGAGATTCTTCAATTTCGGGGTTTCCTGTTTCTATATTTATTGTATAGAGTCCATTTTCCCGTTTTTCTCCTTCTAAAACTTTTTTTCCATTTTTTACGACAAATACCTTTTCATCTTCAAAGACGACTTTGCCTTTATTTCTGGTAATGGCACTTACCGATAGTAAATTATTTGTCAAGTTTGGTACAAACATAGCCTCCTTGAGATCACATTTTTTCCCTTGAATTTTTCCGACTGATTTTGCTATTAGAGTTTCTTCCGTTTTTCTATTGATATTTTTGAGTTGCAATCTACTTCATCTAGTAAAAACTTTTTACTATTTATCATATGGCTTGTTGAGCCACTGTCTACAATGAATTCTAGCAATTCCTCATTTTTACATTTTAAAGTCTCTCCTGCAAAAAAGGACAATTTTTCTTCATTTTTGTTTCTGAAAAGCAATCCTTTTCTTTATGATTTGTCTTTTTACAAATTCGGCAAGGAATATTTTCCTGGAATTTATTTTGAGATTTCTTAAAGAAGCATTGGTCTTGAGTATGATTTGTCTTTTTACAGATGGTACACCATTTTTTATTTAGTCTACAATATTTTGCTTAGTGCCCGCTCTTTTTGCAGTTAAAGCACTGCTTTACCTTAGTAGCACTCATGGCTATTCCCTCTTCAGGCTTTACTTTTTGTTTAGTTTCTTCAAGTGATAGTCTTGATATTAAGTTTGTTAACGTTTTCTCACTTTTTGGTGTCGA
The DNA here is from genome assembly GCA_030710605.1 of Cordylochernes scorpioides. Taxonomy (NCBI): domain Eukaryota; kingdom Metazoa; phylum Arthropoda; class Arachnida; order Pseudoscorpiones; family Chernetidae; genus Cordylochernes; species Cordylochernes scorpioides. The sequence goes on from CP092886.1 coordinate 156,359,313, forward strand.
GTCCCATGCTGTGCTGAAGTAATTAAAGTAGTCTGGCAAAATGCTCAATATTTTAGAAATTACAAAGCTTTCCTCAATTTCTTGTTTTACATTATTTAGTTTGAATACTAAATTTTGCATTCTGCTTATATTTGTTGCCATATCTGTATTTTTGTCAAATTTGAATCCATGAAATTCTTGTAGTAATTTGCATTTTAATTGCTCATCTTCTCTTTGATAAATGGCTACTAGTTTTTCATACATTTCTTTTGAAGTTTTGCAATTTAGAATATGTGTTAAAACATTCTTTTCAATGGTTAACATTATGTATTTTTGTGCTTTGGCGTCTTTTAGGCTCCATTTATCTTTTCCAGTTTCATCTTTCAAGTCTTCAAACAACGATTTTCCATTTACAATATCTAGAAGGCCATTTGCTTTGAAAATAATTGTTATCTGAAAATTCCATAAATCAAAACTTTCAGGATTTTTAAGCCTCACAATATTTGCGATATCTTCGCTGACAGCCATTTTTGTTTTTATTTATATTTTATTTATATATATTTTACCGCGATTCAAAAAGAACCACGCTCTGCTACCATGTTGGGAATCTTTTATGGTTCAGACAATGAAACAACAAATAACAAGTTTACTTACAGCTGAAGTGGTTTTAAAGAATTAGGCGATTTTACCTTTTATGAAAGTATTTTAAATTTATTATTTTCAAAGAGAGATAGAAAAGAACATTTAACAATTTACATTACAATTACTAATTTTTTAAACAAAAACCAACACTCCTTTGTTCTAGTTTTTATATTACAGTGTTGTCAGTCTAAAAGTATTTCAAGATCATTGATTTACTATTCTTCTTTTTTTCCAACACAGGTGATGTTTGAGAGAGGCGTGTTCCAATACTAGAACGAAAATTCTTATAATGGCAACATATTTAAACATTGATTAACTGTATATTTTTCTTAATACCTTCTTGAAATATTTTACAGAAACTTCTGCTGAGTTATTTGACTGTGAATACCTTGGTGTGGAAATCATTTGGAACCCACCTTTTTAAAAAAGTAATATGTAAATCAGAAAGCTTTGAAATGGGCTCTACTTTTTGAAACAATCAGCTAAAGTATTCCAAACCTTGCAAAGATATCTCCCAGAAATATAATGACAGGTTCAGTAGTTTTCCATGTGATTTATTTTATTTCCAGTCGATTTGGAGTGTGCATCAACTTCCAAATTACAGCATTTACCTGGAAAATAGCTGTCCACCTGCGCCCATGAACAAGTTTATTTAGCTAATGACCTCAGTATAAATTCAAAGTGGAATTCTTGTGAAATTAAAGTTCAATGATGGAGAAGACTTTCAAATAAATATGAAAGCTGTTTTTCCTTTTCCAAAATTTTTGTAAGCAATTTATTTACAGGAAAAAATATTCAATGTTGTGACATAAATGCGATGGCTAAAGACTCATTCTCTAAAATTGTGTGAGTTCTGATCACAAAAATAATTTATCTTCCACATTCCCAACTTTTTGTGAAAGCACAACTTCTCCTACACTTGATTCATCACAACTGAGAATAAGAGGAATTTCCATTAAAAATTGATATCATATAAAATATGAAATTAAAAGCTAAATTGAATGTTTTGTATTCAATGGTACTCAATTTCCACTACTGAACTATTTCAAATTAATATCATATAGAGACTGAGATAATTTTGAAATATCTACAATATATCTTGAATAAAGGAAATTATTCTTTTAAGAATGTTAAATTATGTCACATCTCACTTGGTATTGGGTAATACTTAATGAGTTTGTGGGGGCTGAGAGATTTCCTTCCAGCCTGCTGGATGACGCACCGCGCCGTCAAGAAAAACAAACAAGCGGCGCCATAAATCAGGAGATGACGACCGCTGCGCCAGGGCGGCACAGAGGTGGAAACCAGAGAGGACCAGAGTGTGCATCCTAGGGTGTTGTGCTTTTTGTCTTCCCATATAAATGTAGCTAATAAGTAATTCCAATAAAACACTAACTTTGAAATACTCTCTGGGCCATTGCTGGACTAATAAATCGACACACCACATTTAGATGTAAATAGAGATAAAGTTAAAAATAATAAATCGAGATAAAATAATAAGGAAGATAATATTAAAACTTATCTTAGTCTTGAGATGATATCCCGATATTTTGGATGATGCTTCTTTTCAAGCTTGAATCAATTTTTCAATTTCTTTATCTCTTGAAATCTTCATATGCTTTTTCTTTTCAATCACGTCCGGCTCACCAATGTGGTGTGTCGATTTATTAGTCCAGCAATGGCCCAGAGAGTATTTCAAAGTTAGTGTTTTATTGGAATTACTTATTAGCTACATTTATATGGGAAGACAAAAAGCATAACACCCTAGGATGCACACTCTGGTCTTCTCTGGTTTCAACTTTCTTCCAAAGGAAAAAAAATTGGCATTGATTCTATAACCTAATATAACAATTTTATTTTAATTTTTCGAGAGCATTTGACTCCAGATATTGTTTGGGACCCAGACGCTGTTTATGTTCTTAATCTAATCATGCTGGCACAAAGATACACACGTGAATTCTTATGGAATGCAGCGAAGTTAGTGCTTTATTATACATAGCACTGTCAATTTTTTGCTGTACACTACAACATCTACCCGCAGTCAGATTTCGATGTTACCAGACTCCCCCACTGTAATGCCATGCTGGTTGAAGGTTGAGGCTATTGATGGTGGTTATTTTAGTGGGGTTTAGGAAATTTTATTGCCTGGTCATCCTCTCAAGGCTGTCGAGCCTCACAGGTCTGCCTCCATCACTGTGGGACTCTTGGCGTCAGGGTGTAGCTGGTTACATGGGGAGTGTAATCTGTAGGAAAGCCAGGGAAGTCAATAAGCTTTTTTTATACCATTCTTGGCCACACTTTCCAGCTCTCACACCATGCTTGGTGTAGCCCCTCACACACACTTCCTGGTCAGTGGTGGGCTCCTGTAGCATGCCATCTCCTTGAAGTTATTAGTGTTCAATAATGGAATATTTCCCCTTTAATGCTTAATATTTAAGTTGTTCAATATAGTTATAACTTCTAAATAAAATAAAATTATTTTATAGTTCCTAGTATTTGGGATTTTTTACATATGTACAAAAATAGAATAAAATATTTTAAAAGAGAGATTTTAAATATTTAAAAATAGAAAAAACTTTTTGAAAATTATGTTGAAATAAAATTTGAAAATGCTTTGCTATTAATTTTGGAGATGGAGTTAAAAAGAATAATTTGACTGAAAATTTCACAAAAGAGAAAAATAATTTTTGTCCATTATCTTTATTTTCAGTTGTGTGAAAATTCAGATTGTTGAGCTCCTTATAAAACACGTCTAATTTCTACCTTTATTTACAGATTTCTGATTCTTCCTTCCTTTCCCTTTAGTAGGCTGAGACTTGGGCTCAAATTTGGTTGCTTTGGCAGCTGGTTTGTTTTCTTCAGCTTCTGTCCTTGATCTCCACCTTCCTCTTCTTTTTGCACTTGCTCTGGAGTTTTGGCTTCAGCTACATCTGCAGGTGAAAATGAGCTCAAAAATTCCGAAGCCTTTGCTTTTATTTCTTTTTCCGCTGGAACTTTAGGTAGAGAAATTAATCCATTTTTTGGAGATCCTTTTTTTTTGGTTTGGCCTTCAGCACATTCTTAGATTTCATTTTTTCATCTGCAGCCTCAGCCTTTGCAATCGGGACAGGCTTTCTTTTCACTTCTTTTTTCAGGTCTGTTTTGTTGGGCCAGATTTTCACAAAAACAGACCCAACAATGATGTAAACATTTACATCATATATGCACAATGTCTCGCCAAAGTGTTTGTTGTCTAGGTGGAAAATCCCACAACGATGGCCGACGATGCTCTAAAGGCCAAAGCCGGGGAAGATACCCAGTCGGAGATGACACTGGTGGTGCCGTGACCAAGATACCGGCCAACCCTCCACAGAAGGACAACAACGAGGTCGATTAAGAGATGAAGAATTAGATGTAGCCCTGGGCGTGTATCCCGAGGCCCACTGCAGAAAGGTTCAGAGGAGAATACACAAAGTGGAGAATTCCCCAACGAGGAAACTCAACGATGCTTTAAAGGCTAAAGCCGGGGAAGACACCCAGTTGGAGATGACACTGACCCTGTCCAAGTATCCCGAAGCCCACTGCAGAAAGGTCCAGAGGAGGGTGTACAAACTATATATATGTACATATGTAAATTATTGCCAATCACCCTTTTATATGCAAGATGAAACGTCCAAAATTATATTACCATTTCAAGAAATTTCTGAATTTATTTTTTATTCTAAAATGAATAAAGCCAATTACATACATATCCAGATAAATTGGGCATATTTCTTTACTTTAAATTTTCTTAAAGAAGAAATCTATATATATAAAATTGAATGTCTGTCTGTCTGTACTCTATAGATTCAAAAACCATACATCCAATCGCCGTGAAATTTTGGGATATTATTAGGTATATCCCCGGGAAAGGTTTTGAAAAATAATTTCATGAATATCTTGAATATATTTAAAGTTATTTGCAGATTTGTATATTTAACTCGCAAGCAGCGCCCCCATTGCGACGATGAAAACAAGTTTTTTTTATCTATAAGTTTTATTATCACTAAGTTTGTTATCTTAAAGATAATTTATCAAAAGTAAGACTTTCTACCTAATAATTCTTACAAGTCAAAGTTAGTTTTATCATTTATCTACAACATATATATTGGGAGAATAGATAAAATGATGATTTTGTAATGTAGAAAATTAGAATAGACAAAATTCAGGATGACACGGCAATTTATTTGAGATAAGTTTGTTATCTTAAAGATAATTTATCAAAAGTAAGATTTTCTACCTAATAATTCTTACAAGTCAAAGTTAGTTTTATCATTTATCTACAACATATATATTGGGAGAATAGATAAAATGATGATTTTGTAATGTAGAAAATTAGAAAAGACAAAATTCAGGATGACACGGCAATTTATTTGAGACAAGAAAAATGATAATTAATATTGATTTTATTCAACTTATCGAGTATTTTTCAAGGGACCGGGGAAAAAATTTTCAATTTATCAAGAGATTCAAATTTACGAGTTTCAAATTATCAAAATATATCTCTTTTTTTTATAAGTTTTTTATCTTAAATATTATTTATCAAAAGTAAGATTTCTACCTATTAAATGCGCACAAGTCAAAGTTAGTTTTATCATTAATCTACACCATATATATTGGGAGAATTGATTATTTACCAAAAGTAAATGGTTTTGTTTACAAACAATATGTGTATTCAATATGGTGGTCAATAGTCAAATAATCTGTTTTTTTAAATTAAATAATAGAATTTTTCTTGACTTTGCTTAGTATTATTAATGAAACTGATTCCAATAATTATTAATTAAACATTATATTTATTGATTAACAAGAGAGATAGCAAAATATAAAAAGGAAACTTATATTGAAAACAAAGGAACTCTTGTTGTTGTTTAGCGCCTATTTACCCGTGAGCTTACACACACTCTGTGGTAACAAATAATTAAAATATGTACAACACACGCTCCCCTGTGTGTAAGCCCTAATCAGCAAGTCCAAGGCTATCTGCACATTTCCGTAGTTTGTCCTTAGGTAGACTCTTCGTTTATATATGCCGTCACTTGGTGTTTTCTTCGCACTGTAGACCCATTTACTATTGATGACTTTCATACCATTTTCCCTTGGTACTAGTGTCCATACTTTATGTTTCTCTATCTCACTGAGCTCATCTTCCATTGCTTTGTGCCATTCATTTCTTTCTCCACTATCCATTGCTTCTTTAAAGTTCTTCGGAATATAATGATCAATTTCCATAATTAAGTTTGCATCATTCCTATCCTTTATTCTTTGTTAGCGTCGAACTCCTTCTTCAATCAATTTCCTTTCTTGTTCTTCAAGTCTTGCTTTGTGCCGTTCTTCTAAGATGCTCTTTGTTTCTCCTTTCTTTCTTCCTCTAAATAGGCGCTAGAAAACATTAAAAAAAAGAGTTCCTTTGTTTTCAATATAAGTTTCCTTTTTATATTTTGTTATCTCTCTTGTTAATCAATAAATATAATGTTTAATTAATAATTATTGGAAACAGTTTCATTAATAATACTAAGCAAAGTCAAAAATTGGTAGCAGAGGTCCGTGGATCGAAACCACGCTCACACACACTCTGTGGTAACAAATAATTAAAATATGTACAACAATTTTTTAATTATATAAAAATTAATTTAGTAAACACAAAATATTGATTTTTTTCAAAATTTTTCAAAATAAATTTAAATATATAAGAATTTTTTTTGTTGTAATTTTTAGTAAACAAAAAATATTAGAAAAATATATTTAGCTATATATATCTTTGGCAATATTATTTGCCCCCAATGCATTAGGAAAGACAAAATTCAGGATGACACGGCACACAGGGACCGGGAAAAAAATGTTCACTTTATCGAGAGATTCAAATTTACGAGTTTCAAATTATCAAAATATATATATATATTTTTTAAATAAGTTTTTAGAGAATTGTTTTAACAAATGTTCGCCAGACAAACCTTTACTCGGGTACCGGGCTAAGCCGAGTACGTTTTATAAGTTTATAGAGAATTGTTTTAACAAATGTTCATTAGACAAACATTCACTCGGGTAAACCTCGGGCGAAGCCGGGTACATCCGCTAGTTACTATATAAATTTCTCAAGGGATAAACATGTTATATTTTATTATTTTATTACTAATTCAAATTTTTCTTTTAATAAGAAAAATAATAATAATTTACCTTTATTATTTATTTTATTCTAAAATGAATAAAGTCAATTACATACATATCCAGATAAATTGGGTATATTTCTTTATTTTAAATTTCTTAAAGAAGAAATTACTATATAAATTTCTCAAGGGGATAAACATGTTATATTATATTATTTTATTATTATTTCAAATTATTCTTTTAATAAGAAAAATAATAATAATTTACCTTCATTATTTATTTTTATTCTAAAAAGAATAAAGTCAATTACATACATATCCAGATAAATTGGGTATATCTCTTTATTTTAAATTTCTTAAAGAAGAAATTACTATATAAATTTCTCAAGAGATAAACATGTTATATTTTATTATTTTATTATTATTTCAATTTTTTTTATTTTAATAGAATAATAATTTACTTTTATTATTTTAAATATTCTGGGAAAATTAAAATAATATTTTTCTCACTCTGTAAGAAGGTGATAAAATTTTTTTGAGGGCGCCATTTTTTAAAATTAGAGTTAGTCATGAAGAAGCACGCGAACTGAGAGGAGGTCTTGAAAGAGCTCTGGTGTCTGGAGAGAAATGGTAGGTGTTGTGTTGTGCCCGTTGTTTTGTCAATAATCCACTCTGAGTCGTCGGAGCTCCCTTGGTACCGGTTTTATTTATAACCAGTCCCGGAACATAAAGGGAATACCACATACAGCTAGACGCGGAGTTAGTCCTCCGCTCCAGCCGACACCAACACAAACTGGCGGGATCCAGTTTCGGCCGGTTCCCGCCGTCACCTCGGCGCCGCTCGACACCTCAACATCTCCCCCAAAAAGTTTAGAGGAGGTTAGCGCTGGACACGCTTGTATCTTCTCCCATACCGCGACACCTTCCCAGGTGAGGGAGACAGCTGCTTTATCTCTGGAGCGATTGCTGGCAGCTGTTGTAGCTCCTCTGCAGGCAGTTCATTTCCCGGAGTTTCCTCCGTTTCGGTGGGGAGTTCACTGTCAGGAGATGTCTCACTGGGGTCGACCTGTTGTTGGGAAGAAGCCAGAAGAAGAGAGTTCCGCCTGTAGGTCCCTACAGGAGTTTCCACGATGTATGAGCGGGGCTCTGAAGCCTTCTCGAGGACACTTCCCCACGCTCGAAGATCCTTCACCCAAACTTTCTCTCCTGCAATTAGTTCCGCCTTTTTCGTGGCCGCATGGCGTCTGTCAAAAGCCGTTTTCTGCGCCATCTTCCGCTGCTCCTCTTCCCCCCTGAGTTTGAATTGATCCACTGTTTTAGGGGATAGTGATGATGAAGTGCAGGGAACCATAGTGCGAATTTTCCGTCCAAATAGAAGTTCCGCAGGGGAGAGTCCGTTTGCCAGGGGTGTTGCCCGACACTCCATGAGTGCTAGGACCGGATCTTTATTCTTTTTCATCAGGTTTTTCACAATTTTGACAGCAGCCTCTGCTTGACCATTTGATTGTGGATGCTTTGGGCTGGAAGTGATGTGTCGAAACCCAACTTCAGAGGCAAACTTCGTAAAAGCTGAAGTTGTTGATGGGCGAAATTGTGGTCCGTTATCACTGATTACAATGTCAGGGATGCCATGACGAGCAAAGATAGCTTTGCAGTGATCTACCACAGCTTCCGAGGAAAGTTTAGTAAGTCGTACGACCTCGATAAATCGAGAAAAGTAGTCTACGACGACTAAATACTCACTTCCTTCGTAATGGAAGAGATCCATCCCGACCTTTTGCCACGGTCTTTCCGGAAAGTCGTTGGGGATGAGTGGTTCATGCTTTAGAGGTTGATTCTCTATGCATTTCTCACAGGTTTTTACCATATCCTGGATTTCTTGACCTATTCCTGGCCACCAAACATGATCCTTTGCTCTTGCTCGACATTTTGTTATTCCTTGATGACCTGCGTGGATGCGGTTCAAAACATCTTTTCGCATGTTAGAGGGGATGATCACTCGCAGTCCTCTCATTAGTAAGCCGTTCTCTTCCCCTATCTCGTCGCGAACATCGTAGAACGAGCGTTCTAAGGGAGAGAGCTGACATTTGGCGGGCCACCCGTTTTTGGAATAAAATGCCACATTTTGAAGGGTAGGCTCCAGCTTCTGGTTGAGGGCTATTTTGGCAAGTCGGTCGTCTGTCGTGGATTGATGCAGGGACGATGCTACGCACAAAATGTTCAACTTCTTCTTGGAGCTCTTCATCTTCAGGAAGATGACCTGGAAGTGGTTGTCTTGAAAGGGCATCAGCGGTGATTAGGTCCTTCCCCGGTGTATGAAAGATATGAAACGAGAACTGAAGCATCCTCATACGGTACCGTTGAAGCCTTGGCGTTAGATTGTTCAGATCTTTAGTGGTGAAGATGGGGACTAAAGGTTTGTGATCTGTTTCGATGAGGAAGGTTTTTCCAACCACAAAGTCCTTGAAGCGCTCACACGCCCATGTGATTGCAAGGGCTTCCTTCTCTATTTGAGCGTATCCCTGTTCCGTCTTCATCAGCGTTCGTGATGCAAAGGCCACTGGGCGCCACTCGTTGGCTTCATGCTCTTGCTTGAGGACAGCTCCCAGGCCATACGATGATGCATCAGCTGAGACCATGGTCTTCTTAGAGATGTCAAAGCTTGCCAGAACTCTGTCACTGGCCAGAACGTCTTTGACTTTCTCGAACGCTTTTTTCTGTGGTGAGCCCCAGATGAAACTAACATCTTTCTTTCTTAGGTCGTTTAGTGGCTTTGTGATTTCCGCTAAGTTTGGAACAAAGCGGCCTAAGAAATTGACCATGCCCATAAAGCGTTGCACCCCGTGCACGTCAGTTGGCGGTTTCATCTCGGCGATGGCTTTGACTTTCTTTTCGTCCGCCTTGATACCGTGTTCGTCGATGTAATGTCCCAGGAATGTGACGTTGCTTACACCGAACTGGCACTTTTCTTTGTTGAGCGTAATTCCTGAGTTCTTTAGGCGTCTCAAAACTTCGCGTAGTGTCTCGTCATGCTCTTCCTTTCTCTTTGCGAAAATGAGGATGTCATCCATGTGACAGATTACCCCATTGACTCCGCGTAGGATAGCAGACATGCGTTTCTGGAAGTGTTCTGGAGCGCTAGAGATCCCAAAGGGAAGCCTTTTGAATTTATATCTGCCAAAGGGCGTAATGAAAGTCGTCAGCGTTTGGCTTTCTTCGGAGAGTTTAATCTGCCAAAATCCACTGTTAGCATCCAGCCTGGAAAAGATTTTGGCCCCGTTGAGTTGAGCTAGTTCATGTTCAAGGACAGGAAGCGGGTGAAGCTCACGTTCCACACTCAGGTTAAGCCGGGATAAGTCTACACAGATCCTGATTTTCCCGTTTGGCTTTCCAGCTAGGACGATCGGTGCGCACCACTCCGTTGGCTCATCAACTGGTTCGATGACTTCTTGAGCCACCATGGCATCCAGTTGCTCTTTTAACTTCGGCATGAGCAGAAGAGGTACTCGTCTTGGGACTGGTATGGAGAAGGGCTTGGCACCTTCCTTCAACTTGATGTGATAGGGCTGTTCAAGAAGCCCCAGTCCTTCAAATAGCTTAGGGAACTCTCGTTCAGGATTGACATCCGTTGTTCCGTTGATGACAAGATCAATTCGTTTGACGAGTTGGAGGTCTTCACAGGCTCCGACACCCAGAAGAGGTTGCTCCAAATGGTGGACCACGTACACGGTTTCCTTCATTTCACGTGTGTTAGCTCGGAGCTTCGCCACGAAGGTCCCAGCATTCTCCAATCTTTGGTTCGCGGCCGCCATCAGTTGACCGTCGGTAGGCGTCAGTTGGACGTTGCTGAAATACCGCTTGTACAGGGAAAATGGTATCAGTGTCACATCCGAGCCCGGATCCAACTTGAAGTAGATTGCAGTGCCGTTGACTCTTACTGTTGACTTCCACCTGCTCTTTCTGCTTCCCAGCGTAGGCTCGCGGACAGCATATACATATGAGACCTTCTCCCGCGCTGGGGTTTCCTCCGAGGATATGGCGTTCACTTCATTGTTTTTTCTTCGACAGAGATTAGTGTAATGGCCCTTTTTCCCGCACTTTCCACAGACTTTGTCCTTTGCGGGGCACTTATCTCTGTAACGATAATGATGCATGGTAGTCCCACAGTTAAAGCAAGTTGGAAATTTTTTTCCTTTGTCTGTTTCCTTGGCACTGTCTGTTTGTCTAGACGTTGATCTGCCATTGTCCTTGCCATGACCGGATGCTTTAGGCTTCTGCTTGACCACTTTCCGCGTTGTGTCGACCTGCGATGTAGAAGGGTTAAGATCCTGTTGTTCACGCATCACAGCTTCCCACTGACGGGCGATCTCGACTGCTTTGGCCAAGGTCAGGTTTTCGTTTAGCATCAGTTTCCCCGACAACTTCCTATCTTTTACTCCAAGCACTAAACGATCACGAATAAGCTCCTCGCGCAGATTAGCGTATTCGCAGTGCTCAGATATTCTGTGCAAAACTGTTACGAATTCCTCGATGGTTTCTTCCGGCCGTTGACTCCTTAATCTGAACAAAGCCCGCTCATACACCACGTTGCGTTTGCCAATAAAGTGGTTGTCGAACGCTTCAATGACTTTGTCGAGGTTCTTTGCGTCATCTGCTGAGAGATTGAACGCAGAGTGGATTTCCTCAGCCCTCTCCCCCATAAGATATATCAATGCTGTGATCTGATATTCTTGTTCCTTGGCGTTCAAGTTGGAGAGAAGTCTGTATCGAGAAAATCGCTGTTTCCAGCTTGGCCATTCCTTGGCGTCGAAACTGAAGTTAGGAGGCGGAAGAAAGGAATTTGATTCCATGTCATGTTTGATTGCACAAGAGTGGAATTAATTAAAAAGGCACTTACTTGGGCTCTTCACGATCCCACCGCTGCCACCATGTTTTATTGTGCCCGTTGTTTTGTCAATAATCCACTCTGAGTCGTCGGAGCTCTCTTGGTACCGGTTTTATTTATAACCAGTCCCGGAACATAAAGGGAATACCACACACAGCTAGACGCGGAGTTAGTCCTCCGCTCCAGCCGACACCAACACAAACTGGCGGGATCCAGTTTCGGCCGGTTCCCGCCGTCACCTCGGCGCCGCTCGACACCTCAACAGTAGGTTAATATTTTTCTTTCTTTTTAATCTTTAGGTATGGACCCATAATGGGCTCGTTTATACAAATTTTATGCCTACTTTGAATTGTCCATAAATGAAAGTTTATAAAATCTATCGAGGTAAAAATAAAAACTAAAAGAAAATTAAAGCGCGAATGTTTCTTTTATACATAATACGAACTTCTACTGTCCTTACTGCGATGAAAAAATATATTGGGAGGGCTTGGCTCATCAGTGGTGAACCCTCCCAGCGGTTTCGCCAATTTAATCAACCAGACCGCTTCTCAGAGCTCTAATACTGTATTGGATCATTCTGCTTTTATATGCTACACTGAAGGATGGAATCTTACAAATGGTTTTCAAGTAAACTATGGACATAAGCTTATAGGACAGTAGCATTATATTCAAATGTTTGCATCGAGCAATGCTCTTCAGCAAACTATAAAGACAAGGCCAGTTAGGCATAAATTAATACAAAGCAATAACGCGCCATCTATACATATAAAATAAAAGAAAATTAAAGCGCGAATGTTTCTTTTATACATAATACGAACTTCTACTGTCCTTACTGCGATGAAAAAATATATTGGGAGGGCTTGGCTCATCAGTGGTGAACCCTCCCAGCGGTTTCGCCAATTTAATCCACCAGACCGCTTCTCAGAGCTCTAATACTGTATTGGATCATTCTGCTTTTATATGCTACACTGAAGGATGGAATCTTACAAATGGTTTTCAAGTAAACTATGGACATAAGCTTATAGGACAGTAGCATTATATTCAAATGTTTGCATCGAGCAATGCTCTTCAGCAAACTATAAAGACAAGGCCAGTTAGGCATAAATTAATACAAAGCAATAACGCGCCATCTATACATATAAAATAAAAGAAAATTAAAGCGCGAATGTTTCTTTTATACATAATACGAACTTCTACTGTCCTTACTGCGATGAAAAAATATATTGGGAGGGCTTGGCTCATCAGTGGTGAACCCTCCCAGCGGTTTCGCCAATTTAATCAACCAGACCGCTTCTCAGAGCTCTAATACTGTATTGGATCATTCTGCTTTTATATGCTACACTGAAGGATGGAATCTTACAAATGGTTTTCAAGTAAACTATGGACATAAGCTTATAGGACAGTAGCATTATATTCAAATGTTTGCATCGAGCAATGCTCTTCAGCAAACTATAAAGACAAGGCCAGTTAGGCATAAATTAATACAAAGCAATAACGCGCCATCTATACATATAAAATATAAGAAAATTAAAGCGCGAATGTTTCTTTTATACATAATACGAACTTCTACTGTCCTTACTGCGATGAAAAAATATATTGGGAGGGCTTGGCTCATCAGTGGTGAACCCTCCCAGCGGTTTCGCCAATTTAATCAACCAGACCGCTTCTCAGAGCTCTAATACTGTATTGGATCATTCTGCTTTTATATGCTACACTGAAGGATGGAATCTTACAAATGGTTTTCAAGTAAACTATGAACATAAGCTTATAGGACAGTAGCATTATATTCAAATGTTTGCATCGAGCAATGCTCTTCAGCAAACTATAAAGACAAGGCCAGTTAGGCATAAATTAATACAAAGCAATAACGCGCCATCTATACATATAAAATAAAAGAAAATTAAAGCGCGAATGTTTCTTTTATACATAATACGAACTTCTACTGTCCTTACTGCGATGAAAAAATATATTGGGAGGGCTTGGCTCATCAGTGGTGAACCCTCCCAGCGGTTTCGCCAATTTAATCAACCAGACCGCTTCTCAGAGCTCTAATACTGTATTGGATCATTCTGCTTTTATATGCTACACTGAAGTATGGAATCTTACAAATGGTTTTCAAGTAAACTATGAACATAAGCTTATAGGACAGTAGCATTATATTCAAATGTTTGCATCGAGCAATGCTCTTCAGCAAACTATAAAGACAAGGCCAGTTAGGCATAAATTAATACAAAGCAATAACGCGCCATCTATACATATAAAATAAAAGAAAATTAAAGCGCGAATGTTTCTTTTATACATAATACGAACTTCTACTGTCCTTACTGCGATGAAAAAATATATTGGGAGGGCTTGGCTCATCAGTGGTGAACCCTCCCAGCGGTTTCGCCAATTTAATCAACCAGACCGCTTCTCAGAGCTCTAATACTGTATTGGATCATTCTGCTTTTATATGCTACACTGAAGGATGGAATCTTACAAATGGTTTTCAAGTAAACTATGGACATAAGCTTATAGGACAGTAGCATTATATTCAAATGTTTGCATCGAGCAATGCTCTTCAGCAAACTATAAAGACAAGGCCAGTTAGGCATAAATTAATACAAAGCAATAACGCGCCATTTATACATATAAAATAAAAGAAAATTAAAGCGCGAATGTTTCTTTTATACATAATACGAACTTCTACTGTCCTTACTAAGATTCCATCCTTCAGTGTAGCATATAAAAGCAGAATGATCCAATACAGTATTAGAGCTCTGAGAAGCGGTCTGGTTGATTAAATTGGCGAAACCGCTGGGAGGGTTCACCACTGATGAGCCAAGCCCTCCCAATATATTTTTTCATCGCAGTAAGGACAGTAGAAGTTCGTATTATGTATAAAAGAAACATTCGCGCTTTAATTTTCTTTTATTTTATATGTATAGATGGCGCGTTATTGCTTTGTATTAATTTATGCCTAACTGGCCTTGTCTTTATAGTTTGCTGAAGAGCATTGCTCGATGCAAACATTTGAATATAATGCTACTGTCCTATAAGCTTATGTCCATAGTTTACTTGAAAACCATTTGTAAGATTCCATCCTTCAGTGTAGCATATAAAAGCAGAATGATCCAATACAGTATTAGAGCTCTGAGAAGCGGTCTGGTTGATTAAATTGGCGAAACCGCTGGGAGGGTTCACCACTGATGAGCCAAGCCCTCCCAATATATTTTTTCATCGCAGTAAGGACAGTAGAAGTTCGTATTATGTATAAAAGAAACATTCGCGCTTTAATTTTCTTTTATTTTATATGTATAGATGGCGCGTTATTGCTTTGTATTAATTTATGCCTAACTGGCCTTGTCTTTATAGTTTGCTGAAGAGCATTGCTCGATGCAAACATTTGAATATAATGCTACTGTCCTATAAGCTTATGTCCATAGTTTACTTGAAAACCATTTGTAAGATTCCATCCTTCAGTGTAGCATATAAAAGCAGAATGATCCAATACAGTATTAGAGCTCTGAGAAGCGGTCTGGTTGATTAAATTGGCGAAACCGCTGGGAGGGTTCACCACTGATGAGCCAAGCCCTCCCAATATATTTTTTCATCGCAGTAAGGACAGTAGAAGTTCGTATTATGTATAAAAGAAACATTCGCGCTTTAATTTTCTTTTATTTTATATGTATAGATGGCGCGTTATTGCTTTGTATTAATTTATGCCTAACTGGCCTTGTCTTTATAGTTTGCTGAAGAGCATTGCTCGATGCAAACATTTGAATATAATGCTACTGTCCTATAAGCTTATGTCCATAGTTTACTTGAAAACCATTTGTAAGATTCCATCCTTCAGTGTAGCATATAAAAGCAGAATGATCCAATACAGTATTAGAGCTCTGAGAAGCGGTCTGGTTGATTAAATTGGCGAAACCGCTGGGAGGGTTCACCACTGATGAGCCAAGCCCTCCCAATATATTTTTTCATCGCAGTAAGGACAGTAGAAGTTCGTATTATGTATAAAAGAAACATTCGCGCTTTAATTTTCTTTTATTTTATATGTATAGATGGCGCGTTATTGCTTTGTATTAAAAATAAAAACTCATGTATTGCTATTTTAAAGTGTGTTTGTAATAATTTCTCCTTAAATAAATACAAATATGGACTATATGTACAAATAGGTATATAAAATGAAAGGATTTAAAAGCACAAATGTTTCTTTTATAAATAATACAAATTTCTACTGCTCTTACTGTGATGAAAATATATTGGGAGGGCTTGGCTCATCAGTGGTGAACCCTCCCAGCGGTTTCGCCAATTTAATCCACCAGACCGCTTCTCACAGCTCTAATACTGTATTGGACGATTCTGCTTATATACGCAGCACTGAAGGATGGAATCTCAGAAATGGGTTTCAAGAAAACTATGGACATAAGCTTATAGGACAGTAGAATTACATTCAATGTGAATTTTAAAAAAAATAGGTATAAAGTAGTATGGTAATATTTGTAGTACATATTTTGAAAAGGTTTGCACACA
The DNA here is from genome assembly GCA_030710605.1 of Cordylochernes scorpioides. Classification (NCBI taxonomy): domain Eukaryota; kingdom Metazoa; phylum Arthropoda; class Arachnida; order Pseudoscorpiones; family Chernetidae; genus Cordylochernes; species Cordylochernes scorpioides. The sequence continues at coordinate 156,375,462 of CP092886.1, forward strand.
ATTGTAGAAACTAATGTTTTCCTGCTTTGCAAATATTTTTAAAAAATTGTTCTTTTTTTTTCAAATTGTTTCACCCCAAAGGAAATAACAAATGGTATATTTTCAGAGACAATTAAGTCAAAAAGTAGGTGTGTGTTCTGTAAGGTGGAACTTTTGCAAGGACATAAAGCTTTTGACAAGACTAAATTTATGCTTCTCTACCAAATTATATGTTCTCTTCACTTTCCCATTCTTTAAAACATCTTCAGATCAACATCATGCTATACTACCCCACAACCACATATAAATGAAAATGTCATAAAACAGCAGATTTAAAATTATAAAATGGCATATGAATATTTTAAATTATTTTGCTAGATTTATATAATCTAACTCACCTTTTATACCAATCTAGTTGTTGTTTATCAAACGATTTAAATATTTTTAATAAGTATATCATATATTTTGCGAAGGGAATTTCAATATTTTAAAACCTACAGTATTTTTGTATAATATGTGATGTATTCTATAATAACATGAAATAAACATGTCTTATTATTATTTTTTTTATTAAACATGGAATTTTAAAACTTACCAACAGGCCTGTGCCCCAACATGGATTTTAATAGT
>CP092886.1:156376170-156447328 GCA_030710605.1 Cordylochernes scorpioides
AAAATGTCTAAATGTAAATTTAAAATGTCTAATTAAAAGTTAAAAACCTATATATAAAATAATTTTTCTTTTCAAATTAAAGTAGTGCAATTAGAAATTTGTAAATAAAACATATAACTGTTCAAGTTTCAAATAAAACGAATATATTCATTAATATTATAATGTTATTAAAATGAAAAATATTGATAATAAAGGGTAAAATATGTCTTAAAAGTGAAAAACCTATATAAATATATTTCACACTGTTTCATTTTAAATATAAAAATAATATGTGTTGTTGATAACTCTGTGATTTATAAACATACTAACTTATAGTAAATTCTTTGTTATTAACTATAAATAAAAACTAATACCTAGCATTATTTTAGTTTTTATGAATAAAAGAGGCTAAAGGCAATCATTTTTAACATTTACTACATTTGGTGAGTCGTATTATTTTTTTATATGCTGAAACCTTTTTTTGGACAGAAAAATCGGAAATTTGGTTTCAATAAATTGAGGTATATTTCAGTACAAATTTTATAATTCCAGAAGAAATTAACTATAATTATTTGATCGCACAACTAGAGCTAAAATATATTGAAAATACTTGTTTGGTACATTATTACTATTGTTAGTAAATTTAAATATATTCTGAATAAAGTGTTAGGATAAAAAGGCTAATCACAGGTATTGAAATGGGAAACATGAAGCCAAGTCAACTTTATAGAAATTCAGATCTCTTGCCACTAAATAAAGATATATCTGATAATTTAAAATAGGAAATTTGGTCTTTAAAAATCACCATATTCAATAAAGAATGTATCCTTAGGTATGAAGATGTCACAAAACTATCATCTATAGCTGAAAAATTATAAACATGAATCCTAGCCCTCACACATCTGTAGTGCCAGCTCTTCATGCACACCTGATAATATATAAATAAATTATTAGAAATAAATTGTTTCACTCTATAGAGTACAAAATAATTTGGCCCTCTACAAGAGTTGTGTACTTACGTTGTGTTCAGAATTTTCCAGCGACACATACAGACTCAGGTCACTACTAGACCTTGAGATGGATCCTTCCTTGATGAAGCCAAGCCATTGATAACCATGACTCCACTCGATAGACCGGAGCTGCAAGATGAATAATACTTTGAATAATTCAAGGCATCTAGTTTTTGAATCCTGTTCTTTCGTTGAAGAATGAACTGTTAGGCTCCTGCAATGCTGACCTGGGAGGAAGCTGAAGAAGACTACTATGGCAGTCTGTCGAGTAGCTGGAGGACCCCTCGAGTGCCTTAGAGAATCCATCTGATTGTTCACTTATTCCACTCTTATTCTCAATTATTCAGGCAATTGTATATTTAAGAAGACATCTCATAGAAAATTAATTTCAACAGCCCAGTAGATAGCAGCATTTTATTTATTGATTTTGAGTAGTTATTGAACAAGTGGGATGAGATACAGCCTATTCTAAACAAATATATAATTAGAATGAAGTGGGAATTAGAATGAAGGGGGTTAGAAATTATATAATAAAAAGAGAGACTTATTTTATAAATATTATTTATTTTCTAAAACCTTAGAATTTTTCAAATGAATCAGTGAAATATATGTTAAGGAGAAGGAATTAATAAATGAAAGCATTAAAGCACAATTTTTTTTACAAATAAAATAAACCTCTATTATTCTTACAGTGATATAAAATATTGGGAAGGCTCTTGGGTCATCAGTGGTGAGTTCTCCCAATTATTTCGGCAATTTAATCTACCAGACTGCTGCTTAGAGCTTTAATACTGTATTGGACAATTCTGCTTATATATGCTATAATAAAGACTGGAATCTTAGAAATGGTATTCAAGCAAACTCTAGACATAAGCTTTTAAGATAGTAGAATTACATCTAAATATTTGCATCGAGCAATGCTTTTCCACAGTTATGTCTTACTGGCCTTGTCCTTTTTGTTTGTTGAAAAGCATTGCTAAATGTAATTATTTATTTGTGTTAGTTATGTCCCTAGTTTTCTTGAATATCATTTCTAAGATTCCACCCTTCAGTGTAGCATATATATATAAGCAGAATTATTCCAAATAGTATTAGAACTCTAAGAGAAGCGGTCTAGTAGATTAAATTGCCAAAACTGCTGGGAGGGTTTACCACTGATGAGCCAAGCCCTCCCAATATTTTTTTACCGCAGTGAGGACAGTAGAAGTTTGTTTTATGTATAAAAGAAATATTCATGCTTTAATGGTTATATTTCTTATATAAAGAAGGTGCATTATTGTCTTATAATTAAATAATTATATAAATTACAAGTCAATAGATGGGGCTTTTGAGGGCAAAAAGGGGTAACATTTTGAGAGAAAAAAGGGGGTAACACGCTAGAAAGGACACTGTTGGGTGGGGTAGGTGTGGCGTGAAAAGGTTTTAATAGCAGATAGGGTTCTTTTTTTTTTCTGCTAGGACCTGAAGGTCTCCGAGATTGAAATCATGTAACAACTAGCTTTCTCAGTAAGATATATATGAGTAATGTGATGGAAATATCACCACACATGTTCAAAATATATTTGTATATATTTATAAAAATATATTGAGTATATATATTAATAATATGGTATGATATGAGATGTCTCTTCTTTTTAAAAAGTTCATTTATATATATAAATTTCTTCAGCATCTTTCTCTCTATATCTTGGCAAAATACTCTGATTAAAATAAACATGTTGTGTTAAACTTTTTAAAATTGAGTTTTACTAATAATTTTCATATATTGACATATATCCAATGGAAGAAGAATTATTTGATTACAATTTTTATTAGCATTTTGAGAGAGAGAGATGGAGGATAATATTTTGAGACAATATAAATCTTCATTTTTGCGATTGAATGTATTATTTTATATGTGGACAATAATTCTTCAGTTCGATCATATAAGTATATTTAATGATGATATGAAAAATGTGATTAGTTAATTGCTAAATAAGGTGCACTATATATTATACATTTTAAAAATAGATTATATGAGGGAATAATATAAAATACCATCAAAGCGCCATCTTTAGCTGAAAATTGGAACTATATTTTTAGAGCACAATTTAAAATATATATATATATACAGTAGAACCTCCCTTTAGCTCACACCCCGCTAGAGGACACCTCTCTATAAAGGACACTTTTTATCACCAAAATTACCAGTTTTACTAATTGACAACTCTCCGGTAGAGGACACCTCTCCCTAAAGGACACTTTAGCTCTGCAAAATTGTCCTTTACAGGGAGGTTCTACTGTATATTTAAAATATATTTCTACAGCCCCTATACTGCAATGATTAAAAATTGAAAGAGGGAGGACATGGCTCATCAGTGGTGAACCCTCCCAGTGGTTTTGCCCTTTTGATCTCCAGACCGCTTCAATATTGTATTAGACTGAATTGATAAATGTTACATTTGCTGTTGAATACAGTAAATTTGTGCTTTGAAAGAACTATGGGTATATGCTTCTACGACTGCTGAAATGTATATCTGAACTAAAGATTTTATGCATCAAGCAATGCCCTTCCGCAAAAATTACAAAAGAAGCCAAAATTTTAAATTCAGATATACATTTCTGCAGTCCTAGAAGCATATGTTCATAGTTCTTTTAAAACACTAATTTACCGTATTCACAGCAAATGTAGGGTATATATCAATTCACTCTAATACACTATTGAGGCGGTCTGAAGATTAAAATGGCAATACCACTGGGAGGTTTCACCACTAATGACTGACTCTTTCAATTTTAACCATTGTAGTATAAATAGGTTTTAAATATATTTGTTAAAAAATAACACAAAAAATATAGTTCGAGTCAAAAGGTGATCCATCAATTAAGATTATATAAAAGGGCCTAACTGGATCTGTAAAGAAAAAAAAAAAATTCAATACAGATCCAGGAACGCCTTTTTATATAACAAAAAATATAGTTCTAATCTTCATGGAATATTATGTTCAACACATAACAAATCTGATGATGTTAAATAATCAAAGAGTTCCTATAGCCAGGTGCGGCCCATCTAAAGCCAAGTAGAAGGAAGAGAGAGAGAGAGGGAGATTTTGGACAAGGTTAGAAAAGTGTGAACAAAAAGCGTCAATGTGTATTATTTTCACACCACTTTTTTAACATTGTATTTTTGCATTATGTAATTAAATAAAAAAAGTTTCGAAGAAGAGGAAATTTTTTTAAGATTCAAAAAAAAATTTTTTTTAAATAATATAAGCACCGAACTAACCTAATTTAATCTCTCTGACACTAACCTAATTTTTTTAATATATCTCAAAATTTCAACCCAATTTAATATTAATGAAATTAACCTAACCTAAACCAACTCAATTTAACCTCTTTCTGAAAAATAACCTAACCTATATGAGAAAAAATAGTACAAATGTGAAATTGCACTGGGATAAGGTGCATAAATTAAGAAAAAGGCAGCTCCTTATCGTGAAACTGAAAGTTGCTGATGGCTTGCGTCATCTGTCAGAATAAATATCAACTATTTTTTTATTTTTAATTATTCCAGAATTGGCCAAATACCCTTTCCTGATTGATCAAGAAAAGCTAACCACGTACATGTTTTGGGCTGTTGGCCTTCGTCAGCCTGGTGCAAGCTGTACCTCAATGACCAAAAAACTGGTCATTCAGTTATCCTGAAAAATCATGAAACGAGTAGTTAAGGCCAGAAAATACGTGAGAGAACACGAAACAATGTGAAAAAATAGCACAAATGGAAAATTGTACTGGGATAAGGTCGACAAATTAAGAAAAAGGCATCATGCAATTGATGAATCTAATCAAATCTAGCATATATACATGTATATTGATTCACATGGTATTTGAATTTTTTAAAGATTATCTATAATTTAATAATCACGTATTACATAATATTTTAAAAATTAATATAAAACTTGTGCAGAATAATTAGTCAGTTACAATAAAGCTTTTACAGAGTTTTATAGATGGAAAATAAAATTTAAAATATATTGATGAGACAGAGACGGGGATGTAGGTCTCAGTTGGTTTATTATGGGGAGTAAAGTCTGGTGGACCATGGTCACTAGGGGCCAGTCCATTGTTGTCATTGGGCCTTGAGTTCCGCCGGGCTGGTTCTAGGAGGAATTGCTGCTGTGACATGACATTTTGTGAAGTTTTCTGTTAGAATGTATTCAGAAATAGGGATTAAAAAATCACTCATTCATTATCACACGTTACCCGTAAATAGTGATCAATGATCAAGTACTTCTTATCTCTATTGTACTGTTTCTGGGATAAATAAAGTAATAAAAGATAGAATTTCTAATTTATGAGATAACAAAAATTTCTGATCACGAATACCATCCGGTCGGCCACTTGTTGACACACAACAACACCCCACCTCCCCTCTTATCTTAGACTTGGTCCCCTCAAGTTCCTTATTATCCTGACACTTATATATATATTCATTAGTTTTTCTACCTTTTATAAAGCTACATCAAATGTACAAATTGTGTTTAACCTTTTTATGATCAAAATTATATAAAATTGCAGTTAAGTAATTTAACAATAATATAATTACATTTTGGGGTTTGGTTGAGGAGTGTTATAAGTTGTCAATTTTCAATTGCCATGACCTGGGATCGAATCCTGCATTGGGCACTTTCTTTTTTTTTTTAATGACTTCATTGGCCCCTAATTCTTGCAAATCCAACCCCGTCAGTGAGTGCAAGTGATCAAAAGGGGCTCTGGCACACTTGTAGGTGCAAAAGTCAAACTGCTTTCTACATGTGTAGATATGTGGTGCACTTACAGTAAAGCAATCACTTACTACTTATCATGATGATCATGGTGTACTTGAGATAAATACTACCATTGCATTTTGTAGGTGGTATGGAGAAAACTACATAGCTTTTGCATTTACAGTATCTTTTTTTCCCTTGTGGCATAAATAGATTAAAAGGAGGAATAGATGGGCACTAAAGTAGCCAGACAAGAGCAAAATCTCACATGTGGCAGGGGAGGCGCAGGCGAGAGTCTCTTGCTAGTAGAAGCCGGATGCTCGATAGCTTACTGGACCTTGGCATCCTTGAGTTGGGCCATTTGATTCTGGTGTGAGACATGGAGCCATTGCTTGTCTACTGCCCCATTTTACCCACAGAGGCCTCAGTCCACAATTTTTCATCTTGGCACTCACTCATGCCATCTGCTGGGATAGTCACATGCTCCTTCGACATAACTTTCAACACTTAGCTCTTGTCATCATTGAGACGTTTCATATTCACCTCCATTTGTACCAAAATATATGAAGAAGTCATATTTAGTTATCAATACATAAGTGTAATACTGATAAGGCACAATTTGGATTATATATTATAAACACAAAGTAATAAGACCAGATCTAAATAAATAAATAGTGTGTGACGTTTCGGTAACAGCATTGTTACCATCTTCAGACTAAAGTGCTGAATGAGAATAAATAACACAGTACGTTTTAAATAGTTACTGTTATCAGTAACTATTGATAACAGTAACTATTTAAAACATGCTGTGTTATTTTTCCTCATTCAATACTTTTGTCTGAAGATGGTAACAATGCTGTTACTGAAACGTCACACACTACTTATTTATTTGCATTTGGTCTTATTACCTTGTGTTTAAGTGTAATACTGATATACAATGATTAATTAATATATTTTGTTCAATATCTCAGACCCATATGGGACATCTCTTATGGGGATTTAGCAATCAAGTTTATTTGGCTTCCATCCTAGTGTTGTCCTTAACAAACTATAATCTTTCTCAATAAAATGAAAAAAAAAAAATCAGGGCAAAATTTTAAGATTTCTCTCTCGCATCATAATTACGCCAGGATTATTATTTAAATTAATCAACTTACAAAGCTCATATGCACTATCATTCAATGCAGAATTGAACCTGAAACAATACATCTACATTATTGTATGGCCATAAATAACCTATTCCTACCTTTTATATAGGTTACCTTTGGTAATAGCAAAGATTTTGTTGGAATAAGAGCTGAACTTGTTTTTAATATTATATCCACACATTTTCTATAAAAGATACCAAAGTTTTGAAAAATATAATCGAACAAAAAAAAAACTAGGAATTGGTAACTCATCTATTAGAGTTTTTGGAATTATCTCAACTATCTTAATTGGGTTTGTTTCTTTTCCCATCAAAATGAACGACCCTTTAAAAAAAAACTATCTTAATAACCAGTGACTCACACAGTGTATACAGTTTTTAACATTTCTCCTTCAAATTTCATTCATTATTATAAACTTTCCCATTAATACTTTCTATTCATGGTTTGCATACAAAATTTTTGAAAAATGACCCAGAAGCCATGATAAATATATGTTAATGACAACTTCAATGCATATTTAGTAAAATTATGAGACAAAAAGTTTAAATCATTTGAATTAAAAGAAAATGTTTGGTTTTCAGCTTTTTTTATGCAGAACTAATATGGAGATAAATTAACTTTAGTAAACAATTTTAAGCCCTCAAGAACTTCTGGTGCCACCAAGAGAGCAAATGTTGTAGCCTCTTATTGCTATTTCTTCATTCTGATGTTTTTAGTCTATATATGTACCATCTCTACAAGAAAATAAGACCAAATCTAAATAAATTAATAGTGTGTGATGTTTCGGTAACAGCATTGTTACCATCATCAGACAAAAGAATAAAAAATCACAATTTGGATTATAGATTATAGCTACAAGAAAATAAGACCTAATCCAAATAAATTAATAGTGTGTGACGTTTCGGCAAAAGTGTTGTTACTATATTGTAGGTAACAACACTGTTACCAAAGCATCACACACTATTAATTTATTTGGATTAGGTCTTATTTTCTTGTAGCTATAATCCAAAATGTACCATCTCTATTTGGTGTGCTTCAACCATCCAGTCTTTTTGCACTTCCATAAAGCACTCAGCTCACTATGTCCAGTTGGATCTCCTCAGTAGTCCCAGACAGTCTGGCCTCATCACAGCAGTCCGTCACACAGTCGTATTGCAGCTCACCATGATCTCATGGAGATTTTCAGATGTGATCCCAGGGGTAGGATTTCTGCATGGCACATCTGGGGACATTCTCCCTCCATTTGCTTGACTTGATTTAAAGTACTTGTGCTACAGCTGTTGTTGAGGGCAATCCATTCGCTTTCCTCCGCTACACAAATGGTCAGGATCATTTCCTTCTCCATACCATCATTTCTAGTGAGCTCTATCACACAATCCACTTTCTGTGGAGCCTTCTCCATCTTGCCAAGCTCGACCTCTTGAGCATCCTGGCATCAGGCAACCTTCTTATTCAACACTGCATATCGCTGCTCGATCCTCCCTAAGATTTCTTCGCTGAATCCTTTCATTGCTGAGAAGATAGCTTTAATGAGATCTGATTGCTCCACGACCAGTTTCTGGTTTCTTTGGTATTCAAACTTGTCTTCACGAACAGAGATCTCAACTTATGATACCATTTGTTGCACCGTTGCCATGTCAAGGTTGGCCAAATAAGCATGCAAGATCAGTAAGGATATCTTTTCGACACTTCTTTATTTACCTTTGCGCATTCATGAAGAACAAAGCAAGTAACATGAAGGGAGCATCATCCAAAAGCCGGCGTCAACACAGGGGAGGATGACTTTACTCCTGGCCACCAGATGGACTTCTCTCTCGACTGGTCCTTCCATCCCCCCTCATCTATTCTTACAGTGAACACATGTGGTCAAACTGACCCTGCTTGCTACCACGGTGATATCGAAGCTTTCTTTCTTTCATCATCATAACAATATTTTACCAAAGTTCCTTTTGAGTTATAAGAACTCTGGGTCGAATGTTTACAGAAGGATGAAGAATATGTTAAATAAAATTGTGCAGTTTATAGAAAACAATTTGGAGTCTAAACATAATGTGCTAGCACACCATCTTTTTTGGAAATATCAACTATTATATTTATAAGGTGCCCGTTTCTTTTTAAAATTTAAAAAAAAAAAAAAATTTTTTTTCAGTCTTTACCGAAGAAGGGCAGTAGAAAATTATTTTTAAAAAAAGCCACTAATAGTTTTTTTAAATCTGGAATTTATTATAACTACCAATTTTCCTTTCTGTGGGTTTCCAATAAAATGTTATTCAAAAGTGCATATGTACTATCTATTGTCCTAGCCCGTAAATTTAACTGTGTGAATTCATACAAATTATGAAACATCTATATGTTAATACAGACTTTATTCACGTACATATAATGGAATGTTACATACATGGGATATAAGCAAGCACAAACATATACACCACATATGTGGACTTAATGCACATACAGAAATATTCATGTGTATTCAATAAATATAACAAAAAATATTCATCATGAAAAATACAGTGTAAACATAAATGTAATTATTGCAAATTAACACACTCATATATCAATATAGCATTTGAGGTATTAAGGAAGATTTATATGCACAAGGAGTGTCTAAAAATTTCTTAAAATGACTGTATGTCAGAATTTTTTTTTTTGCTCATCCCTAGTACACGTGGTACAGACCATGATAATCAAGGAGGGTAGTTAGCGACTGCTTTTACTGTAAGCGCACCACATGTCTACACATGTGAAAAGCAGTTCGACTTTGCACTTACAAATGTGCCAGAGCCCCGTTTGGTTACTTGCACTCGCTGGGGTTGGACTTTTGCAAGAATCGGGGGCCATTGGAGCATTTTTTTTTTTTAAACAGAAAAAAGTGTCCATTGCGGGAATCGAACTCGGGTCCTAGTGGTCGAAAACCAAACGGTTTAACCAGCCTTCCACCGACCCCCTCAGAATATTTTTAAATAATTAGAATAATTTGGCAACACCATCATTATCATCATAATTTTCTATAGGAGTAATCTAAAATACAGTAAAACCCTGCTAAAACGAACCTGGGACATAGCAAACCTTACCTTATAACGAACCTGAAATAATCCCCCCTTTATATTTTTATAATACAGTGAACTATGATTATAGTGAACCACAGGTTCAGTCACTTTGGGGTTCGCAATAGAAGGATTTTACTGTAGATTATTTTTTTAAATAAATTCTATAGTAAAAAATGTTCAAAATTAAGTTTGAAAAATATACACTACCAACATTTCCAAACAAGATAAGGACACATTTTTGGAGGCAAAATGCTTTTAAAGGAAGAAACAGCTAGAGCTTTGTAAGAAAGGGTGGTTCTATGTAGGCCTAGAGGAAGTTGTAGATACAGCCCTTTCTTACTCTCGACCTTGCAAATTTTTCCTGTTTAACCAAAAACAGAAAAATAAAATTTGAAAGGCCCTAGATTCTCATCTTTGAACACACAATTAAGAAATAAACAATTATCAACTTCACATCCATCAAACTATACAAGTGTGCAGAAATAAATGGGGCCTGTTTATCTTTTAAAAAAAAGCCTAGATCATATGTTCCTTTTGATTCATTCTAAGAACTTTTAGACACACCCTAAAGACAATAAATATTATTTTAGATAATTATATAAAAAGTAAATAATTTATAAAGTTGATTTGTATTATAAATCCTTTCCAACCATTTAAACAAGATAATTGTCTTAAACATCTTGGGTATATGTGAACATGATTGCACGAACAAGAGATGCCCTTTATTCTTAAAATTATAAATGCTTGAAAATTCTGCTTCATTGTATATGAAAGGGAGTAAATGAAAATACTAATTATGGACAATTTTTTTTTTTATATTTAAAAACAATAAACCTAGAGTGATGTAATTTTTTTCAAACATCCATTAGAAATAAACACATTTTAAAAAGTTCTAATTCAATGTTCTTGTTTAATTTAAAATTAGGTTCATTAACACAATTTATAGAACTACAGTAAAACCCCTCTATAGTCAACTCCAATGGGACTGAACCTGTGGTTCACTATAGTCATGGTTTGATAAAGCACAATTTGGATAATAGATTATAGATACAAGAAAATAAGATCTAATCCAAATAATTTAATAGTGTGTGACATTTCGGTAACAATGTTGTTACCGAAATGTCACACACTATTAAATTATTTGGATCAGGTTTTATTTTCTTGTATCTAGTCATGGTTTGTTATAGCCATAGTTCACTGTGTTATAAAATTAAAAAATGGGGATTATTCAGATTCGTTATAAGGGAAGGTTCACTATATGCCAGGTTCATTTTTTAACAGGATATATATATATATATATATATATATATATATATATATTTCACTGTAATTTATAACAAAACTATTAAACAAAAAATATAAAATAACATATAACAAAATACAACATATTAAAATATAAAATTATAACATATTAAAATATCATATAACAAAATACCATATAATATAGAAACATCATTGAGTTACTTCAAAGAGAACTTTTATAGTTTGAGACTTTGTTCGAGAAGAGGCAATACATCATGCCTTTTATTCACTGGTTAACACACTATTTAAGTAGCACATGGGTTAATATAACAGATACATATATACAATATATTCAATCCAGAAATACATATCATTTTGATTCGTGCACATACACAGATTTGAGTAGAAATACAATGGAAAGTGAGAGGTAAATTTTAAAGAGTACATTCCACATAAAGTGCGACTCTTGATAACCACAGAGTTTATGGGGGAAATACATTTTGCAGGTTGGATACACAATGGAGTTTTAAATGGTTACTTGATTCATTTGTATGCTTTATTTTGTAACCTGCTGTCACCTTTTCAAGTAAATGTAAAAGCTTTATGATAATAGTTTCCTTGAAAAAAGCACAACAGTGGGTTGCTGAATTGTCAAAATAAAGTAAACAAAATTAATGTAGAAACTCAATAAAAACTCAAACACACATTTTATGTTTCCTAAAAACTGGTGAAGTATGAGGGCATGTGGGACACAATACTTTTTAATGGACAGAATTTGACCATAGAGCACATATTGAAAATACGATAAAGGGACACAATATATTGTCTTTCCAGAGAGGTCTGTAGCCTTTTACTTGTAGACTTCATACACGCTGATGGTCTCCTCCAAGAACACCTGGCGAAACCTCATCCGGCATCTCTCAATCTAAACAAAAGGTCACATTCAGAACTTTGATGAAGTTTCTTCAAGATTTCTTACCGTCTCCTTGAGGATTTCCAGTTTTTCTTTGTTGACCGTGTCAGCCACAACAAGGGTGAGCGGAGGCTTGTTCTTCCGCATCATCTCTTTGAGCAGCGAGGCGCACTTCAGCACCCATACATGTGTTACCATCCACTTAAATACAGTCTAGCCTCTTTAATGTGACACAGCAAGGAATCAGAGCTTTTGTTTGAATTAAAGTAAGTATTGAATTAAAGTCAGTTAGATGATTTCATCACAACTTTCACTGCCAGTGGACTTTTTTATCTAGGATGACCAAATACAGTAGAACCTCCATGAGAGGATACTCGCACTAAAGGACACCTCTCTACAAAAGACAGTTTTCATTTGCAAAATTACAAATTAGGTGTCCTTACAGGGAGGTTCTACTGTATACAATTAAAATGATGTTTATATAGAAAATACTGTTCTAATATATTTTATAACTACAAGAAAATAAGACCAAATCCAAATAAATTAATAGTGTGTGACTTTTCGGTAACAATGCTGTTACCAAAACGTCACACACTATTAATTTATTTGGATTTGGTCTTATTTTCTTGTAGTTATAATCTATAATCCAAATATTGTGCCTTATAAAGGCTTTTTTTTTGTGTGTGTGTGTGTAATATTGTGCCTTATCCTAATATATTTTATTTAATAATGTGAATTAATACCATTAGGACTTTTTTTTTTTTATGTTTAATGATTAATTTTTAGTAATGGAAAAAATGTCATTAATACATTTTGAAAAAAGGAAAAATTACAAGTACTATTATAATCCAAGTGAATAAATGCAATGAGAAGAAAAAAAAAAGCAAATAAATTTTTAAAAATAAGAAAAAATATATATTCTTTTTTAAAAAAATCTTTCATGGGTGTTTATGTTTAGACTTAGAACCCTATTTAGCGTGCATTCTAGAAGATCAATCTTCAAAAGGCATGCATGCCTTTCCTTTTCTGTTAGTTATTTCAAATATCATAATGTTACTATCTAAAACACCTCATTTTTTATGCCGGTTACTTGTGGCCACTTGAGTTAGGCCTAAATTGTCCAGTAGTAAACTAAAATTGCGAGTGACGTTGCATCCAATATTTGTGACACATTGTAACACTTTTATACATGGTGCGCATATGCTAACTATGGCTGCAGTGCAGCACATGTCTAAGTATTGTATTTTTAGCAATAGATTTGTATTCAAACAAGAGTTATTTAATGCTGAAATTTGATTAAAAAATCAGTCGAATTATCGTTTGGTCAAATTAACATTAGTTATTTGATAGGCTACATGTCTGGACATGAAAACATGGGTCAAATTATCGCAAGTGTCAAATTATTAGATGTTGAATTAACAAGGTTATACTGTATTGACAGACCATAGTGAGAAAAATCTTTTCTATTTACCTCAATTTAAATATATATATATATATTAATTGTTAATAATACTTTATATGAACATGATAAGGTACAATTTGGATTATATATTAGAAACATAAGATAATAAGACCAAATAAATAAATAGTGTGTGATGTTTCGGTAACAACAGTGTTACCATCATCAGACAAAACTCTGAATGTTAATATATTTTAACAAAAGACTACATTCAGTACTTTTGTCTGATGATGGTAACAACACTGTTACAGAAACTTGGCACACTATTTGGATTTGGACTTGTTAGCTTATGAACATAAATATATTAAAGGATGTTGTGAAGCTTAAAGATAAATTGTTCATTTAAAATTATATGGTATGAGGCAGGGCAATGTTTTGCCACTCTTTTATATCCCATTAAATAGATACAGACCAAAACATTTTAAAGAGCTTAATGGAGGTGATTGAGGCTTTGATATTTTACGAGGTTAAGGTGAAAAGTTCTCAGTCTGACCCAGAGATGGCATTCCAATTGGCCAAAGATGACATTTTCTCCCTGTGCGCACATGTCATTAGTTCATAGGACTAGCTTCAACTTGTTTTCTAAAGTAGTTAGTGTAAATGAGTCTTTGCAGTACACGTCTTGTGCATGTTTTATTAAAATGGATAAATTTTAATATTGTGCAATTATTAAATTATTTGTTTTGGATGGATTAACCCCTAAAGAATTCTGCTCCTTCAATTCCAACAGTTAAAATACTAGACAGCTGAATCTAAACGTGGTCACAAATCACTCAAATATTGATAAATGCTGTGTATCTCAATTAATTTACATCCCTCTTTTTTAAAAAATTCAAATCAATTATTTTTCACATTACTATTACATAGCTCACCAATTTTCAGAAAGTCTATATTAAGTATTTCTAGGTGATGCAATTTTTTTGTGGTCAGTGTATATATATGAAAAAACAATAGAAAAGAAAAATAAATAAAAAGATCAGGTGTTGATATTAAAAACAAAGTAGGCATATCCTGACCAAGAACACATGTGCTTTTCAGAAGGCAAAGCGTCTTATAAGCGTATTCACGCAAGTTTGGCCTTAAATACCCATTTCTTGGTTTCTCAGGAAGCCACTGAGACCAAAATTATTTTTGGTCGCAGTGGTACACCCTACTCCACGCTGACGAGTGCCAACAGCGCGAAACGTGTTCGTGGATGGCTTTTCTTGATTTATCAAGAAATTGGGTTGGCCAAATATCAGGGAACAGGCTAAATCAATGTTTAGTTGATTTCTGTTCCACCAGATGGCGCTCTGCCTTCTGAAAAGCACATATGCTCCTGGTCAGGAAATGCCTACTTTGTTTTTAATATATATGTATACGAGGGTAAGTAACTATTATCAACAATGTGCTTTAAAATCTATTGTAATACAAATTGGAAACTTACCTGTGCATTATAAACACAAGGTAATAAGACCAAATCTTTCGGTAACAGCATTGTTACCATCATCATCCAAATAAATCAATAAATAAATAATGTGTGACATTTCAGTAACAGCGTTGTTACCATCATCATCTAAATAAATAAATAAATAATGTGTGACGTTTTGGCAACAGCATTGTTACCATCATCATCTAAATAAATATATATTGTGTGACGTTTTGGTAACAGCATTGTTACCATCATCATCCAAATAAATAAATAATGTGTGACGTTTCGGTAACAGCATTATGACCATTCCTCATCTAAATTAAATCAATAAATAAATAATGTGTGACGTTTCGGTAACAGCATTGTTACCATCATCATCTAAATAAATAAATAATGTGTGACATTTCGGTAACAGCATTGTTACCATCAGCATCCAAATAAATAAATAATGTGTGATGTTTCGGTAACATCATTGTTACCATCATCATCTAAATAAATCAATAAATAAATAATGTGTGACATTTCGGTAACAGCATTGTTACCATCATAATCTAAATAAATAAATAATGTGTGATGTTTCGGTAACAACATTGTTACCATCATAATCTAAATAAATAAATAATGTGTGATGTTTCGGTAACAACATTGTTACCATCATCGTCAAATAAATAGTGTGTAGCATTTTAGTAACAGCATTGTTACCATCAACTAAATAAATAGTGTGTGACGTTTCAGTAACAGTGTTGTTACCGAAATATTCTACACACTATTTATTTATTTGGATTTTCTAGTTTTTCTAATCTATAATCCAAATTGTACATAATCATTACCTCTACATTATTTTTCAACATAGTCCCCATGCATTTCAATGCATTTGGTCCATTGTTGTTGAGCCAGGAATGCACTGCTTATTCCATTGCTTCATCCAAGGCAAATCTACAGCCCTTTAATGCCTCTTTGAGTGGACCAAACAAGTAGAAAGTGGATGGGGAAAGGTCAGGACTATATGGAGGATGAGCCAGTACTTCAAAGTTGAGTTTCTGAAGCATTTCAACAGTGTGGGCATCAGTATGTGAACGGGCATTGTCATGCAACAATGCAACACCTTTTGACAGCAGTCCTTGGTGTTTGTATCGTAGTGCAGGCTTCAACTTGTCAGTATGCATCTCGCTGTAATGCCGCACTGTTTATGGTTGTGCCTCTTTCCTGACCAGTTCCAGTACTATACCTTGTGAGTGCCAAAAACTGTAGTCATCAGCTTACCTGTGGATGGTTGACTTTTGAACTTTCTCATGCAGGGAGAATTTGGATGTTTACATTCCATACTTTGCCATTTACTCTTCAGCTAGTAATGATGGACTATGTTTCATCACCAGTGACAATTATGTTTAAGATGTCAAGTTCATTACCATAATGGTCCAAATTTTTTTAGCAAATGTCCAAGCACAGTTATTTATGTAACTGTGTGAGTTGTTTATGGGACCCATCTCGCACAGGCTTTATGAAACCCAAGTCTATTGTAGATGATTTGGTAGGCAGAACCATGACTAATTTGCAAACAATGTTACACTCTATTAATAGTACTCATCTTCTAACAAAATCAAGTTACGTGCCTGTTTAATGTTTTCCTCGTTCATGGCAGTAAATGGTGTCTGCCGCTTTTGACTTGTGTAACATTTGTATGGCCATTTTAAAAATTTTCAATACATTTGTAGACACCCCGTTGAGACAATACACTGTTTTCATACTGTACCAAAAGTATTCGATGAATTTCGGCTCTTGGTACATCTTCTGACCACAAAAAAACGGATCACTGAACATTACTCTTCTTTGGTGCAAACAGTTAGCAGAGCATCCATGGTTAATGGCATGGCAGCGACAAAGGAACTAACCTGTGCAGACATAACAACAATTAAACCACGCATGTGTCATCTAAGCTTCACAACAGTACTAGCAACATAAAAAAATATATAAACACATTGCGGATAATAGTTGACTTACCCTCGTATTAATATATACAGTTATCAGCATCATGCACAATTCTTTCTTAATTCTGTCACCGTTTGCTTTTGGTTCAGTGGTAGAATGCTCGCCTGCCACGCGGGCGCCCCGGGTTCGATTCCCGGCCGATGCATTTTTTTTTTTTTTACAATTTTTAAAACTCATTTATATTATTAAAATATATGTGCTTTTCCTGTCTATGTACAGTTTTATGGTCTATGTACACAAGTATACAAGTATGTATACAAGGTATTTGCAAATTGCTTGGCAAATTTGCCCTTTCGCTCGCAAGCAGCGCCTCTAGCGGTGAAGATGGGAGGTAATATCAGCTGACCTAATGAACATGTAAAACGTGTTTTAACAGGACATAGAGAAAAATCTGGAAAAGATATTTTTCAGATTTTTAGTCAAGAAAAATAAATTGACAGGTTCTGGGAAAAAAAGTAGTTGTTTTTTATTCAGAAAATGATGATGACAATATTGCTGTATCATATTTAATACAGTTATCAGCGTCATGCACAATTCTGTCACGTTAAGTCACGAGTCAAGTTACGGTAAGTAAAAATTTAAAAATTTTAAAAAGATGCTGAAACCCGGGATTGAACCAGGGACCTTTAGATATTCAGTCTAACACTCTCCTAACTGAGCTATTTCGGCTTATTTTAGTTATTTCTATAGAAGCTTCTATCTTTATAATTATGTATATTTTCAAAAAGTCAATTCACACCTCTTCGCTGGAGACCATGGGAATACTGACTAATTCATTATGCTAACATAATTATAAATACAAGTATCAGAGTCATCAACAATTCTGTCATCGTTTGCTTTTGTGAATGGAATAAATACCCAAATAGGGCCATTTCTTATAAGCATCGGTGGTTCAGTGGTAGAATGCTCGCCTGCCACGCGGGCGGCCTGGGTTCGATTCCCGGCCGATGCATTTTTTTTTCCTTTTTTACAATTTTTAAAACTCATTTATATTATTATCCCTATATATATAAAAGTCAGCGTATGTATGTTTGTCAACTATACACGTCCATAATACGTAACTAATCTGACTGATATTTTAAAAGTATATAAAGTAGAATCTGGAAAAACTCTTAGTGAAAATTTCAGGTCTCTATCCCGAATATCCGTCATGTTATTTGCAAATTTGCTCTTTCGCTCGCGCCTCTAGCGGTGAAAATGGGGGTAATACCAGCTGACCTAATGTACATGTAAAGTTTGGAGCGGGACGTTTCACAAGAGTGACATCCACTGCTCAAATTTATAATTGTAACGAATAGTATTTGAATAAAAACATTTAATCGGGTAAAACCCGGGCGTTGCCCAGGTCATTCAGCTAGTATATACATATTTATGTGAAAAAAATAATAGAAAAATAAAAAGGTCAGGTGTAAAAAGGCTCCTGGTCAGGATATGCCTTTTTTATTTTTAATACATATATGTGGCAATATAATAAGGTGGGGAGAGAAATAATCACACCACAAGTTGGAGAAGGAACCCAAGGCAACCAGAGAGAGAGAGACGGGCCCGGCACAGCCGGGCGGCCGTTCGTGTCGCACACAATCCCCGACTTTCTTAAAAGTCCCGAGGTGTTAACTGATGGGCCCCAGTGGTTGCCCCTTGGAATGTCGCTGGTGACCATCGCAAGTGACCGGTCCTTACCCTCCCGTCTCTCTCTGGGACATCGTCGATAAAGAGAGGCGAGTTGCCCCTCGAAATATTGGAACAATAAATTCATTATAAATCCAATATATGCATCTTTTTAAAATATATATATGTGTGTGAATAAATAATAAAAAATATATTAATAAAAAAAGTCAGTGTTATTTAAATCAAAAAAGGCATATTCTGACCACGTTCATATCAACTTTTAGTTGGCAAATATTTATATTGTAAATTTAGTTTAATAGAAACTTATAATAAAATAATTAACACATTTTAAACAAATTTAAGCTTAAAGAAAACTTATAAAACTTGGAAATGTAAACTATTTATGGCGAGTGTGAAGTACCTCCAAGTAGAAAATAAATTTATCTAAATAAAAAAAGAAACACCAGTGCCATAGTTTACATTTCCAATAACAGATGGTATGCTAATGCATCTCACTGTATATAACACAAAGTTGCGGGAGAATGGTACTCATGTACCAAAAGAGACACCTCTCAAATACATTAAAACAATGTATTTTGGTTTATTATCCCATTAAAGAACATTATGGCGGTGATGAGGAATCATCCAGCAACTTTATGTTGTAGTATTTCAGCCTGAAATATCAGCCCTGCTACTTCACCAGCTTAGAATCTTTTTGGAAAATCGACCATAGCTCCTCACATAGAATTTTATGAAATTGAAGCCGCCCCTGTATCGAAGCTGCCCATAGCAAGAAACCATGGCATGCAGGTTGGATTTTGTCAGAATTTGCCAAAATTGTTGTTGTGGCCAGCTCTTCATCACCACCATGACGTACTGTACTGGGGCGATGAACTAAAATGCATTGGTTTGATGCATTTTTAAAAGGAGAGGTGCCTCTTTAAAAGCTTTTATTTAACTTGATTCCATGTCTGTCTGTCCACAAATATTGTAACCGATTTTTAGTATAATCTAGAGCACGTAGAAATCTGAAATTTTGTACACTTGTTAGAACCTGATGACAATGCAAGTTGTCAAATTTTCAGACTTCTGGGTTGTCAGGGTGGCCGGAAATTGACAAATTACCTTTCAAATTTTGTAAATTAATTTTAATATACTTCCAGATCACATAGAAGTATGAAAATTTAAACACTCACTCAGTCCAATAAACAATGCAAGTGTATAAATTGTCAAACTTCTGGGTGGTCGGAATGGCCAGGAATGAACAAATTTCTATATTTATTTTTAAGGCTTCTTTCAAGGAATTGACCAATTCGCCACGAGCAGGCTTCTGTCTATTTAAGACCTAATCCCCAGTGAACTTTTGATTCTAAGTTTTGTAAATTCATGACTAAAAACTAACTAAAAATTAATAAATGAAAAATACATTAAAAAAAAAGCTTTTATTTAAATGCACTAAAAAGGAAAAAATAAAATATTTTATCTTCTGTCACTGAGAAATTAGATGTATCTGAGTGAAAATAAAAGCAGCGGGGGACGATCATATTTAGCGAAGAAGTAAAAATATAGCAAACACTTATAAAAATCGCTAAACAGCTGCTACATATTAAATCACATTAGGTTCGAAATTCATGATGATCGTCCCCCGCCGCTTTTATTTTCACTCAGATACATCTAATTGCTGAATGACAGAAGATAAAAATATTTTATTTTTTTTCCTTTTTATTGAATTTAAATAAAAGCTTTTATTTTAAATGTATTTTTATTTATTGAATATTTATTTTAAAGCACACACACAACCTTTGTAATACAATTTAGTTTCTCCAAATAATATTAAATAGAATTAATATGGTTTATATCTATAAATAATGTTGAATTTAATCTTTCTATTACAATAGAATCTCCCTGTAAAGGACACCTCATTGCAGAGCCAAAGTGTTATTTAAAGAAAGGTGTCCTCTTACCGGAGAGTTGCTAAATAATAAAAAGGAAAAAAAAAAAAAACCCTGCATCACCCCAAAAAGATGAAAACAAAAATATAAATTTGATTTGATTGTTTTGTCTTGTAATGGATGTTTGTAGTATTCTGTAGGAAATAGGTGTGTGTAAGATATGTTTCAAGTTATCCCAAATTTAAGTGAGCTTACCCTTCTTTCAAAGTAGTAATCCCATGTGAGTAGTCCAAGTTCGGCCTTCATCTCGGAGACTCTGGGAACGTTTCTCTCGATGGTCAAGGTGCCCTCGAGTTTTTCTTCGACGGCTCCAAGTGCTGCTTCCAGGTCGCTGCTGTATTCTTTTCCAATCAGCCAAACATTGGCACCCATGCGGGCAGCTTCTAAAGCAGGCAATCTTGTAAGCTTGCCAAGTGCCATAACATTTTTGGTCTTTACTTCATTGCGGACGTACTTCATGTACTTGCGAATACATAATCAATTTGGAAGGGCACATTTAAGAAGCTGCTAGACAACACGCTAAACATAACTTTCTTCTCTTCTGCCACAGGCTTCTGTACGATCTAGAAACAAAGTGAAAGACAATAAATGAAATTAAAGGCAGAAAAAGGTTTAGCATACCTCAACGGCCTCCTGCTCCTTATAGAATATGCACGAAGCCTAGGAAAAAATATTCAATTTTTTAATTATATGCATCTTGAACATATTTTTGTTTAGCTTAACATCATAAAAAATCTTCAATATAAGCGATAGATTTAGTTTTCCTATAATAGATATGAAGCAAACCTCCATAATTATAGAAACAATAAAAATCTTTGAGCATGCATATTGATTAAATTGAAAGTTTTTAGTATTATACAGTAAAACCCTCTATAGCGAACCCCCCAATGTGGGACTGAGCCTGTGTTTCACTATAGCCATAGTTCACTGTATTATAAAATAAAAATGGGGATTATTTCAGGTTTGTTATAAGGGAAGGTTCTCTATATCCTAAGTTTGTTTCAAGGGAGTTTTACTGTACTTTTTTAAAAATAAAAATTTAATTTTTATTCAGACCCAACTGAAATGATTGGGAGGGCCTGGCTCATCAGTGAGAGGGTTCACCACTGATGAGAGCCTCTCAACATTTTTTTTTTAACATTGCAGTAAGGTCTGTATAGAAAATTATTTTTTATAAAAAATGTATAATGCTAAAACCTTTTAATTTTATTTAACAAATAGTGCTCTGATATGTATTATATCAATATTGCCAGAGAATAATTATTTTGAACACTCTGTTGTTTATCATCATACATATTTGCATAATCATTACCCCTTACCATGCTTGTATATTAAATTTAAAAAATAGTTTGCATTTTAATCAATAAATTATTTTTACTTAAACTTTTGTAATACTCATTATCACTACCGTGACAATATATTTCAATTAATATATATCAATATATATTCTATTATTAATAAAAGTATCAAATTTGTTAAATCTATTTTTGGAATATAATAATCTCGAGTCTCACAACATGATGGGCAGGAAATAGTATTGGGGATTGGAGAAGGGGAGTATACAGGACAGGAGAGATATAGCATCAGGTTTAATTGGGCATCAGAACAATGGTGCATTACCCTATTATAAAACGTTACTAGTCTTCTTCTTATTATTTCTTATCTCCACTCAATCATATCAGGGTATCAAGCTTGACAACCATCATGACTGGGTGAAGTAAAATGCGTCTGCCTTTGTCATTAAGACTGGGAGCACTACTCAGTGGCAGGCCGACTTAGCTCCAAAAGAAATGGTCGCCTCTGACATGAGTAACAGACGCCATGTGCAGCTGCTCCTAACATGGAGTACAAACGCTGCTTATCCTGTATCCCTGGATTAGGCGCCCTTACAGGGGGACTATCAGCTGGGCCAGCTAAACCCAGGTTTTTTAGTGAGCTTGTTACTGCTCCCTCTCCTCCTTTTTCATCCAGGCTTGGGACCGGCAAAGGCGGAGTTACTTTACTAGTAATGTTAAATAATGAGCCACAAGAGAGTGTTTGTAAATTCAGACAAAAAGCCAACGTGTATACCATTTACTAGGGTGATGCACAAGTTCTGGTACACAATTAAAGGGATAGGTGCCTCTTTTGGCACATGAATACAATCCTCCTGCAACTTCATGTCATATATATTACACGTATTTTGAAAATTTAACTATTTTTTTATTATCAAAATTTGACAATTTTCTAAAAGCAGGGGAATTTTATTCTCAAGAAACCTTTAGAAATATCAAATTATGATATTAAAAACTAGTTGGTTCCAAACAAATAAAGATATATATTTTTATTTATAAGATATGAATTATAGATACAAGAAAATAACATCTAATCCAAATAAATTAATAGTGTGTGACGTTTCGGTAACAGCGTTGTTACCATCATCATACAAAAGAATAAATGAGAAAAATATCACAGCATGTTCTTAAATAATACTAATATTACTATTTAAGAACATGTTGTAATATTTTTTTCTCATTTAATCTATGTGTGACGTTTCAGTAACAGCGTTGTTACCATCATCATACAAAAGAATAAATGAGAAAAATATCACAGCATGTTCTTAAATAGTATTAATATTACTATTTAAGAACATGCTGTGATATTTTTTCTCATTTATTCTTTTGTCTGATGATGGTGAAAATGCTGTTACCGAAACGTCACACACTATTAATTTATTTAGATTAGATGTTATTTTATTGTATCTATAATCTACAATCCAGATTGTGATTTATCAAGATATGGATTGCTCAGATTTTCTAATATTTTATTTATGTAGAGAGTCATTAGAATAATGTTTGCCAAAATAGACTTCCAATGTTGTACCTCCTATATAATGTTGTAAGTAAACTAAAACATATTTGGTGTCATTAATGTTCGTATATTAAACCCCTTTCTTGGGAACATTTTTAGAAATATTAATAAAAATAGAATTCCATCAATATAAAAATAGCAAGTCTCTTCTAAATAATAAATAGGGCTACTTTAATATATAATAAGTCGATTTTTTAATGCCAAAATAAGATTTATTAATATGATAGGACTGTTGGCGAGTTCTCAAGGTGTGAATGGCTCAAGGAAACATG
Organism: Cordylochernes scorpioides; assembly: GCA_030710605.1. Classification (NCBI taxonomy): domain Eukaryota; kingdom Metazoa; phylum Arthropoda; class Arachnida; order Pseudoscorpiones; family Chernetidae; genus Cordylochernes; species Cordylochernes scorpioides. Next base: position 156,399,796 of record CP092886.1, read on the forward strand.
AGGTAAATAATTGATTAAGGTAAAGGGGATGTTAGATAAATAAAAGTAATCTGCTGCACGGATTCCCAGAAGTTGTCCCCGAGCAACGCGCATGCGCAAGGTTTGCCTGGAACCCCATCCCCTGCCCCACTAAACACGCGCGGTGTCGAATTCACCTTCTTTTTTCTATAGGATCCTTTTTCCCCCCATGTGTAATTACCTAGTCTATTTACCTTTCCTTTTCGGTGTCTGGTTATTCTAATTTGTTTAGGGAATTAAATTAGAAAATCGATATTTTTTGTTGTTGTTGTTGTTGTTGAATTTTTGAAATTATCAAATTCCGCCGTTTCTTGATAAACACAGTTTTCAAACATAGGTCGGTATTTGAGACACATATTTGTCTGTTTGAGAATATCCTATCAAATTTGTGAAGGACTTAACGGGATCTCTACGACGAGAACTTTGTAATATTCTGAAGGATCACAAGTGCGTTTTATTGATATATAAAAATCCAATTTATTTGATATCACAAAACGAGCTCTATTCTTTGACATTTTGAAAGTATAAATCTTTAATTAAAAAGGCATATGTTGGATCAAAATATCATTTATTTTACCAATATTTCAGTTGACTGAATGCCAACCTTTTTCGAGGTATCATAACATATTGATTTGTGTCAACAACAAACTCAGCGCCACATTGGCGTTATGTGGCGCTGAGTTTGTTGTTGACACCCATTAATATGTTATGATACCTCGAAAAAGGTTGGCGTTCAGCCAACTGAAATATTTGTAAAATAAATTATATTTGGATCCAACATATGCCTTTTTAATTAAAGATCCTTTGACATATTACGAAGTTGTCATTGGTAATGCTAAGAGCCACGTAGGACTCATATATATAGTTGTGTTAACATAACACTTAGCTCTCAATGGCTTGAAAGGTTAAGCCTAGTATATAGGTACAATTTAAACAATATGAAGAGAGATCAACAATACCTCAAAAACCTGCGTTGGTCGAACGGCTCGTGCTGAAGGAGCCTGGAACATACGCAGTTTCATTAATGGCTACTTACACTGGTCCAGAACTGCTCACACTAAAACAGTAGGTTTGCAGAGCGTGTTCCTTTATAGACCTTCCTCTATAGATCCATACCTCAACCATTGGCAGGAATGGCTCATTGATACATATATGGATAATGTATATGATGAAACTAATGTAGAACATGGGAAATTAGGGCATTATTAATTATGCAACAGCTCGCATAGTATGGAGAAGTATTTAATCATCTACCATTCCTATATATATATTCTGTGTGCATGAGATTCAGTGTGGCCAGACCGTATTACCAAGTATTTGGTAGGCTGAATGTACTTATGGTTGTCAATCGGGTAAGGCCAAAGAGATAGATCTAGGTTCAGAGAGAAATCTGTCTTCCTATATTTAAAGGTTCTAACTACAGTTCGAGTCTTGGGAGGCGCAGACCATAAGCAGAATCAACATACAAAAGTTGTAGCGATCTGGTGGAATAAATTGGCGAAATCGCGGTGAATATTCATCACTGATAATTCAAGCCCTCCTAATTCTTTTTCATATTAATTTCACTAATTCTAGAAATTCGTCCTTTACTATAAAAAAAATAAACTATATCTTTTGAATAGTTCACTTTTCTACATATAGAGAGCGCTAAATGTATCATATGTAAATATGGGGTCAATACACAATGTGAATGCATATTGAATAATGTAAATTACAATAGGAGTTTTGCGTTATTTTTAAAATGTAGAAGGGAGTGTGCGGAGAACGGCAGAACTTGGTCAGGCTGCTAGCGTGTACTTCACAGGCCTTTCTGGCGCCTTATTGGGGACTCATTTTTGATTGGCTATTGTTGGCAACCGTGCATCGATAATTTTGATTGGTTACCACAGGGATTCATGGACAACAAGCCAACCACAAATTTCCAGCCAGGGTTTCAGTTGTAAAATACGGTTTTAACTTAATAACTATTAAAACATTGTGAAACCTTAAAAAAAGTAAATAATTTCTTTATTGAAGCCAGACGAATATCTTCACGGAATATATATTCTCAAAATTACATGTGTTTTGATCTCTTTTGGGGAAATATTAGATAAGTGTTTCCATATATATTATAGTTTTGAAAATAAAGCAATCCATAAATAAATCTTTAAATAAAAAGGCATAATATATTGGATCAAAATATAATATCAAATATTTTGATCCAATATATATATGCCTTTTTATTTAAAATATATTATAGTGTTTTGAAATATTGATAATTTATTAAACTGAAATGTGTGTGTGTGTTTTCAGCGTGTTGTCCTAATTTATCAATCATATATAGGCAAAACAGTTCGTTTATACGACACTACTGGTTAATGAGCGGTTACACTATACTCAACTTAGTAGTAGTAGTTGAGGTGTATACAAGGAATAAAAAGGACAAAACAAAAGGAAACCATAATTTGATTTCTCGTTTTAAAAATTAAATAAATCGGTGTACAAAGAGTAGACAGTGGGAGGCTACAATAACACGAAGTTAATAAAAGATCTCGCACTAAGACAAGAGTGGTGTATGAAATCCTGTATAAAGACCAGGCAGGCCGTACTTACCCTGATCTCCACGAGGTTGGGAGCATTCGCCCAGTTGCTGTTCCTGCCGCCAGTGCCCTCAGAGGCCTTGAAGCACATCGAACCCATCTTCCTCCTCAAAGTCGCTCCCCAAATCAACGCAGTTACTCTGAAATCACTGGAACTACAGGTCAGCTAAACGAACATATACATTCAAGGACAAAACTTAAGGAACTTGTACCTTTTAGCATGTATATCGAGTTTCAGACAATAATTCTGAAAGATATTTGATACACAGTGACCTTTATTGAAGACGCACGAGATAATCAAGTGTGAACAACATTTCCACTGTCTCCTTAAAAAAAATAATAATAATAGGCGACCAGCGACATCAAAGACTTTCCACTTCCTTAAGTTTTGTCTATGAGTGAACTATTGATATTATGGAGCCAGTAGAATACTTAAAATCAAAATAGAAATAGGGATCAAGAAACGCCTAGCAATGAATGTGAAATAATGTCAAAACGTGGAAACATGCTGAAGAAACCACAAAGAAATCGTCAATTATATTTTGCTAATGTTCACCAAAGAGCATTATCACATCGATTGTCCATATAGCAGTAAGATAAACAAACTAAAACTACTCGGAGGGACGGAATAATTTATAGAACAGACGGACCAGGGTGAACCTAGGTCGCAACATATATCATCTTGGTGATTTGGTCGAACGTCAAAAAGTAACCAAAATATCGCGGTGCGCGCGTTCATATAACACTTGTAAAACTTTTCATAATTATTAAAATTTACTATTTAAACATAATCAACATTAAGTAAAAACTAGACAAAAATTCCAGTTGGTATATTAAAGGAACAATTATCTCTTGGTGGTGTGAATGAATGCTATTGAGAGGAGTTACGCCCCTGTACTGAGGAGGGCCATAGTCCGAAACCATGGTATACAGGTTGACTTTGGTTTGAATTTGCCAAAACTGGTGCTGTGGCCTATTCTTTATCTCCGAAGTTTTTTAATGGGATGATCAACATAATACATTGTTCTAAAACACATTTAAAGGGAGCGTTGCTTTTTTTGGAAATTATATATATATATATATATATATATATAAAAGGCAAATCATTAACGCCCCACATTAGCATTTTAGATGGCAGAGCGCCATCTAGTGGAACAAAAATCAATTAAACGTCGATTTAACTTGTTCCATGATATTTGTCTAACTCATTTTCTTGGTAAGTCAAGAAAAGCTCCCCACTGGAATTTTTTCACTCGCTAATTTAATCTATCTAATTATTTATACAATATCTCTCTCTATATAAAAATAAATGTTTGTATGTTTGTCTGTCTGTATGTCCGGTATACAAATTCGCAATAGTTCACTAATTCAAACCAAAATTTCCATACATAGGTAAAAGAATACGGGGAAGACGATAGGCTATTTTAAAAAATATATAAATCAATTATTAAAATTATATATTTTTAGTCAGAAAATGATGATGACGATATTGCTGTATCATGTTTGATTATCAGATACAAAATTATATCGGGAAAAATTCCAAAAAGCAGAGACCACGGGTGAAACCAGTTCATTATTTTGTATACAGGAACAAAATTCTAACAGAAAAACATTCATTCGAGCTGAAAACAAAAGCCAGATCATCTTTCTATAAAAATATCGCTTCTCAGACACAAAGTTTGGAGCGGGACGTTTCACAAAAGTGACATCCACGGCGCCAATTTATAATTGTAACGAATAGTATTTGAATAGGGTGCATTTAATAGGGTAAAACCCGGGCGTTGCCCGGGTCATTCGGCTAGTATTATATATTAAAAACAAACCTCTTATTTCTTGAAAAAAGATACTTCGGCCAGTATAAATCTTTTTGTTACCTCGACGTTTCGACAAAAAACCTCTTATGTTTAAATTTTTTTCTAACAAATATTTTTATAGTTTAAAATTTTCTTAATGTTATATACGGATTATATATGTATTATATATGTATCTCTCTCTCTCTATGCATGTGTGAGCTATGAAAAGTGCGAAATGATTTTAAAAATTCACACATTGACTTGATATCGCGCATATAATATCTGGCATTTTATAAAACGCCTAAATCTTGTTAAGTATCATAAGGTATTAGGTAAAGTATAACGAAGTTTAAAATATAAAATTAGAAATTTTGAAGAAATGATGTGTGTGATATCAAAAATCAAATTAAATTTGTAGAAAATATAAACTAAAACCGCACACAACACACACACAAAAAGAATAAGATAGAATACCCGAAAGCAAGTTATAATGAAAATAAAATACAAAATGTTTATAAAAGCAATCCAAAAGAAGATAGAATGTCAAGTGTAAAACAAATGATACTAGAGCCGTATAATTCTATATACAGTTACGAGCGTCATGCGTTCTTTATAATTCTTCATCTCTGTCACCGTTTGCTTTTTTTTTTGGAATGGCGCTCTCCTATTGGTTGGCTACGATCACGCCACCTTTGCTCCCCCCCCCCCCATCATGCCCCCCCCCCCCCCCCCCCCCCCCCCATCATGCCCCCCCCCACGCGCTCTTTGGTTTTTGTAACTATTGTGTTGGAGCGGGTCGCTCCTTAAATAATCTATTGTTAACAATACCTCATTATAGGTCCACAAATATCGAAAGTATAGGTATGTAGCTTTTGTACGGGTAGATATGCACACGGTCAATCCTGGGGCGAAGCCCGGGTCACCCGTCTAGTTCTATATACAGTTACGAGCGTCATGCGTTCTTAATAATTCTTCATCTCTGTCACCGTTTGCTTTTTCTTTGGAATGACGTTCTCCTATTGGTTGGCTACGATCACGCCACCTTTGCCCCCCCCCCCCATCATGCCCCCCCCCCCCCCCCACTCGCTTTTTGGTTTTTGTAACTATTGTGTTGGAGCGGGTCGCTCCTTAAATAATCTATTGTTAACAATACCTCATTATAGGTCCGCAAATATCGAAAGTATAGGTATGTAGCTTTTGTACGGGTAGATATGCACACGGTTCAATCCCGGGGCGAAGCCCGGGTCACCCGTCTAGTATGAAAATAAAAGGAATATAGAGAAGAATGCCTAAAATCAAATTAAAATATAATATAAATATATATAAATTAAAACAATTAATAAAATATATTAAAAACTAACTACACAATTATATTATAAAAATGTATATACTATATAAAATAAGAAGATAGTGAATTTCTATAAAAACATAACGATAATTTGATAAAATAGAATATAAGAATAAAAACAGGGGGAAAAAAGAATGAATAAAAGCAAATCAGAAAATATACAGAGAAAAAAAAAGAAAAGTATTACAAAAATAAAATAAAATAATAAACAAAATGATAAAACAGTAATTAAAAAAGATTATTAGAGACAAAACACAGAAAAGTAAAAAAAAAAAGCGAAAATTATGAAAGCAGGATTTAACAAAAGAAAGTTGAACAGGCAGAGCTTTAGACAATACAAGACTTATAGCAAAACAGAGCAGTCAAGAATAACAATGTGTCCAACAGGACTATGAACAACCAGGGGAGAGGAAATCAATTTATACGACATGTCGTATTTTTATAAAAGGTCCGAAAACAAAATTTTCTGGACACGAGGCATAAAAAATCTCCCGAAAAAATATTCAGAAAAATACTTTAGAAGAAAACCTCATTTATAGAAGGGAGTTATTATAAGGTTATTTCATAATGGCAAATATCCCTAAGCACGACCAAGATTAATAACTTAATTTATAAATTCAATTGCCATCTATCGATAAAATTTGTAACAAATTAATTTACTGACAATGTGTTTCTTTTCACTAATATCATTAAATATGATCTCTACAGACCTTTCTGCAATGATAAAAGTTATTGAATGAGAGGTCTTGGCTCATCAGTGGTGAATCCTCTCAGCGGTTTCGCCAAAAAGAAACATATTGTCAGTAAATTTATTTGTTAGAAAAGATTAAATACTATTCCGCTAAGTTCTTATTCAAACATAGCAGCCATTTCTTTATTGAATTTTTGTCGATTGACTTCCAAGTTGTAAATTCATGAGTGAAATATTCGAAAACATTGAAAAATTGCTAGATTGATTAAATGGAATATATTATAGAACCAGCTTACGTGACCTTAAAGTAGAAACTAGCATGTAAACATCATTGTGATTGTTCAAAATACAGTATTTGACCTTAAAGAAAGATATTTCCAAATTTATTCCGAGGAATCCCGTTTTATAATAATCCATGAACATGCTCTAATAAAAAAAAAAAATAACCACAATTAGAAAGGGAGGGATTCATATTTAAGTATCGAAAAACCTTTCTTATATTTGATATGTAAGTATAGAAATATCACAATGTGTAGAAAACTACTAGAACTTCAAAATAATTGCATTGGCATCGTGAGTGAAAAGTAATTTAAAAAAACACTTGTCGAGAACACAAATATTTATATAGGGGGGGATAATAATATTTTTAAACTTAAAAAAAAAAAAGCTTTATTGTTTACATAAAATTACTTAAATTGAAGATTTTTTTTTTCAGCCAACATCCTTATATAATTTGATTTAAATCACAAAAAAACAACAACAACAACAAAAAAAAAAATAGCGGTGAGATTAGCTCTTTTTTTTTTAAATGTATTCCACACATCTACATTTGTTCTGTTTATTATGAATCTTTTGTTGGTTGCCTTTTAGTCATTCTTTCTATTTTTATATTATATATTTTATATTTATTTATATTATTTATATATTTGTATTTATTGCAATATATATATATATCTGTTTATATCTATTTACTATCATCTTATTCTTTGTTTGCTACATAAAAAATATATTTTTTTGTAGTTAGCTATTGTATATATGTCAAAATTTGTATAGTTAATGCCAAAAGATATAATTTATTTCCGTCGAACTAAGTATGTAAATATGTTACCATTGTGTTAAAATGTAAATATGTAAATTCCTCCATGTATAAAAGCTGGACAAAAAATAAAGGTGGCAGACATCGCGGGTGCGCTGTTCCCTAGGCATAACGACTGCGCCTCGTCATTTAGCTACGACATATATTTTTTCACTTTCTTTTCTTTGAGTTAATTGGCTATACATTAAATCTAATGATAATAAAGAAAACCTACCTGAATAAGAAAAAATAATCAAAAGATTACTTCACCCCTCCTCCCTAAAACAACAACAACAAAAAAACCGGTTCAATTGATATTTATTCCGATAGATGGAGCTCTACCATCCGCAACTTTTAGTTGCATGATGCTCTTTCACCATTTTCTCTACCACCCTATTATTATGTGATTGTAAATCTTTCCTCAGAAGCCCATAACACGCCAGCGTTGTATCTAAGATACATTTATTCTTCTGTTTCAATAAAAAAAGAATAATTTAAATAACATATGGTGGTATCAGGGAACATACAGATGTAGATATAAGCCTTATCCTGAAGCTAGAGGTTGCCTGGCCGGCATTCATATTTCTATGAAAGATAGACACTTCAGACAGAGTTTTTTATTTTTCTCAACGTTTCGACAAAAATCTTGACGTTTGAACATGTTTTTATTGAATTTACGCACATTTGACCTTATAATCCATTTGCTTGGATTCAAACGAAACCTAACACCCAACTTGGAGGATCATCGTCAACGTACAGGCTACACCATGCTGACGAGGGAAAACGCTTAGTTGTTTGACTTTTATTATTTCAATAATGGGTATTGACTGAATTACGGAAAAAATAAATCGGCGTTCAGTTAAAATTAATAATAAATAGTCAATTTTTTTATTGCGTGAGACGATGCCTGTTATATAGATTCGTTATATAATCGTTTTATAGATTATATTAGAAAGGCACAAAGTCTATTACTCTAAATATTAAAAATAAAAAGAAATAGATAATTGAAAGAATACATGAAATCTAATAATAATAAAAAAAAAACAACAAAAAAGAAGATTAAATGACTAAAAGCAAATTTCAATTAGTTCAAAATATAAATAAAAGCAAAGAGATTAAGATAAAAATAAAATTTACCTGAAAAGAGATCTATAAGAAGAAAAAAAATATTTTGAGAGGTTTTGCTCCTACTTTCTCAATTACTAATTGATCTGAGAGATATTCATTTTCCTTTCTTTTTTCTTTGCAGTCACATGATCGTTGAGATCTTTTATTGAGAGTTTGCATTATTTGAGAATTGCATTACTAGTTTTTTATTTTATGTAGTCATTTATGTTGTCAAATTTGAGGTCATTTTATATTGGGTTTCTCATTTACACTCATGAACAAAACTTAAGGAAGTTTTACCTTTTAGCATGTATATCGGGATCCAGACAATATATCTGAAAGATATATGATACACAGTGGTCTTTATGAAAGACACAAGAGATATTCAAGAGTTAAAAAAATTGCCCCTGTCTCTTGAAAAAAAAAAAGACACCGGTGTGTCAAAGACTTTCCACTTCCTTAAGTTTTGTCCATGACTCTAAAAAGGTATTTTTATTCATATCTTATTTTGAAGGTCTCCATTTTTCTAGCACGCCTTTTCTGTTATAAAAACAGGAATCTATAATACCTAATTATTGAGAGAAAAACATCTCCTGATCGTTCAACTAAATGTTGCTGATAGCTTGCACCATCTGTCGGAATGAATATCAACTAATCAACAGCCTGAAACACATACATGGTAAGCTTTTCTTGATTAATCAAGAGAGGGTATTTTGGCCAATTCTGGAATTTTTTTTTTCAAATTAACGATCAGTTGATATTTATTCCGACAGATGGCGCAAGCCATCAGTAACTCTTAATTGCACGATCAAGAGATTCCGTTATCCGTAAAACCTGATTCCAGTACAATTTCACTTTTGTACTTTTTTCATCCAATTATTGAGGTTTATAGAGTTCTATTGCAAGCTAACGATAGTTTATTTATGTTGCTTAACCATACAAATACGTTTCCTTATATATATTTGGAAGGTTGTTTTCTATGTACTTGTGTATTTTGAAAGGGGGCAAGTTTTGATCCATGATTACTCTTGCATATCGAAAACTGTTGTCACACTTGATGTCAATAAAATAATTATTTTTAGCAGGTTCTACTTTTAAAAAATATTTGTTTTGGAGAAAATAATATATTCCGTCTTTAGAGGAGTCATTTTTATATTCTATATTTTTGGCACCAAATCTCTGCATAGACACAGACTTGTGCAGTTCCATATAGACGGATTTCGTGGTATGGGTTAAAATATAGTTATTTCGTTAGAAGATATTTTTAATGAGATGCCATCAACACGTGAAAAATCATTAAAGAAAATACCAAAGAAAAAAGGATCAGTGACAGAACATTGGGGCACCTTGACATGATGTTCTTTTGAGTTTTAATTGACGATCTATTAAGTATAAAGACAATGATGTGTGAAAGTGTACCTCGTTCTGTGTGAAAAATAAAAATCTATTTCGAAGGATTGTTCTATATTTATAATAGTTTATATACTCATTTTAATATATAGGGCATTTTTTCTTCCCTCTCAACGACGAAACGAGGAGATTTTAGAAGTTTCTTGAAATATAAAGGAAAGGGTATTCTCTCTCAAAGCCAAAAGTACGTAAGCACCTTATTTAACCCTTTCGCTGCCAAACATCTAAACATATATTGTTATCCAGCGCCGCCATCGTAATAGTAGACTTTCCCCAGGTGCTGGCATTCTTTTTAATACACAGGTTATCCAATAAAAACATACAATAATGTATATACAAACAACGTGTCAAAACCACAGGCATTTACAACTAAGTAACAACGTTTATTTCCTCTGATTCCACAAAATATTATTAAAACAATTTTTATTGAAACATAAGAATAAAATATTTAAGCACGAATGTTTCTTTTATACACAAAACAAATCGTGATGATTTCATTTCCTATGAATAGATGACGCGTTATTGCTTTGAATTAATATAAGAATAAATATTATACACGTATCTTGGTGTGCTTTAGGCTCCTGAGGAAAGGTTTACAATCACACGCTAGACTGATGTCGGCAGCGAAAGAGTTAAATTAAAAAAAAAAAAAAGTGTCGAGTCAGGGTGCCAGCTTAAAAAAAAAACAAAACATTTCCTCCTCGTGAAACCGAACGTTGCTGCTGGCTAGCGTAATTTATTAGCGACTGTGTGACAACTAACCTTTGGAATCAACAGAACCCTTGAATTGGCAGGTTTTCATCGGCAATAAAAGTGGCCGTTTGGATGTTTTGCAGGAGTTGATTAATAGGGCCAGACTAGATGCTTTAGGTTTGAATGTCACTCTTTAGGTATGACTAAGTTGGCTCTACCTCATCTGGACTTTGAGTCCTCGGATTCCATCCAAAGTTTGCTGATTCAGTTCCGTTCCTTTCCAGACATCTTTAAGTTTGGGGACTATTACGAGGAGCACAAACACCTCCTCGGCCGTGAATGCAAAATCCACTTTGTTCTCTTGCTCAACCACCTTAAAATTTCTCTGTATATAATACATCACTCTACTAAATATTTTAGTTGTAAAGTTTTTAGCTATCTCCTCTTTGAAGATACTAAACTATACGTAGCGTGGCGTTCAATATACCAAAGGCGTCCTTTGAAACATGACTCAAAGATATGCTAATGTGATGTTACTATAATTATAATTATGATTAAGATAAAACCCCCCAATAAGACTTAGTGGAGGGACTGGCTGTAGTTATACCGGCAAGTTTCTTTATATCACAGACATATATGATCTTCATGTTTCCATTTTACAAAACTTTTTATAACAAAAAACATATACGCGAATGAGAAAAGCTTCTTTTTTTTTATCGCGATAGAGTTAAATAGTTTGGGGAACTATTACGAGGAGCACAAACACCTCCTCGGCCGTGAATGCAAAATCCACTTTGTTCTCTTGCTCAACCACCTTAAAATTTCTCTGTATATAATACATCACTCTACTAAATATTTTAGTTGTAAAGTTTTTAGCTATCTCCTCTTTGAAGATACTAAACTATACGTAGCGTGGCGTTCAATATACCAAAGGCGTCCTTTGAAACATGACTCAAAGATATGCTAATGTGATGTTACTATAATTATAATTATGATTAAGATAAAACCCCCCAATAAGACTTAGTGGAGGGACTGGCTGTAGTTATACCGGCAAGTTTCTTTATATCACAGACATATATGATCTTCATGTTTCCATTTTACAAAAATTTTTATAACAAAAATCATATACGCGAATGAGAAAAGCTTCTTTTTTTTATCGCGATAGAGTTAAAACAAGAGCTTTCAAACATCTCGGTTGTCAGGTGTAACTCTATTGAGCATTAAACTCGTATATCTGAACGAAATAAAACGAGAATATATGAAAAATAAATAAGGACCTTCCCAGGCGCGATTGTTGCTAGTTGTAAATTTACCCCCAAAAATATGAAAAATAGGATATATTTACAAATAAGTTAAGAAAACTAAAGAATGCTGCGAGATATATATATACAGGGTGATCCAAAAGTCCCGCACAACTTTAAAAATTAATAACTCCGCGAATATTTGCGCTAGAGCAATGCGGTAAACACCATTGTGTTCAGAATGCAATGGGATTTTTTATGGCAAATATTAAAAATTTCGAAATTGATTTTAGTTACAATTTCATTCCCTAGATGGCGCTGTACCAGAATCAGAAATTCACCGGCCAAATTGTTTGATTAATTGAAAAATATAACTGATCGACACGTATTTTTCCTTTTTGTATACCAGGAAAGAATCCTAATAATAACAAATCGTTAATTAATAAAGCACCATTTCGCCAAAAGTTAGAAGAAATGGTTAACGATTTTTAAATACAATCTGAGATATGTAAAATAGGTATATGCAAATTAAAACATGTAGCAAAAAATATTTATATTTTTGATAGAGTTTTGTCAAATATATTGAATGTTTGAAAAACATAGCTGAATTCAATACACGATTTTTTGAAATGTTAATATAGTACCAAAAATTATGATGGTACTACTAATAGGATTTCTTGCTATAAGGAATGTGTAATTTCTTGAATAATTGGCGATACTCGACTATTTAACTGGAAATTTGTCATGATTCAACAAATGAAATATAGATGGGAGTGACAAAATACATTTGTCGTACTTTATTCCAAATATCCTATGGGCTTGTCAAATGTTATCATTGTTTATTATACTGTACACGATTTTTAAAAATGTATCCCCTCAAATAAATATAATTTTTGAATCAACCATTTGCGTTGAAAAACGTGGTAATAAAATCATTTTGTATTATTTTTTTTGCCCAAAATTTCTAAAGGTGGGGGGTTACAGAGAATATTCCTTATGCTATTTCTTTTAATGAGCGAAAAGCGATAAATTAAACATAAGGGGTAAAATTGTGTGCACCAGTGTTATTCGAGAAGTTATAACACTTTGGTCTGCACGACATAATATAAGATGTGAGCAAATGACAAAAAAAAAACAAAAATTACTGTTCACAAATAAAAAAGAGACAAGATATGAGGACAGAATTTATTTATCCATAACCCAACACAAAGAGCTTCAAAATATTGGTAGATAATATAATACATGGCAGCTTATATAACACATGAGGTAACTTGTCTCTTGGAGGCCTTGTCTCTTGTATTAGATCACAATCCTTGCTCAATGTGGCGCCCTTCATTCTCAAACACCGCCTGCAGACGATAGATGACAGAATGGACAGCATTAAATAACATATCTGTTGAAATTGATGAAACGTGCCGTCTGATAGAAGCCTTCAACATGACCAATGTGGTAGGCCGGCATCGATAAACACGCGACTTAATGTACCCCATAGCCAAAAATCGCAAGGCGTCAAGTCTGGTGATCTTGAAGGCCACTGGTGTATAAAGTGGCGACTTATCACACGATCTTCACCGAACGTATCCTTCAGCAATTGTTTGGCACCGCGGGAGATATGAGGAGGTCCCTCCATCTTGCATGAATGTTATTTCGCTCAGTGCTTGTCTGTCCTGCAATATGGGGATAACCTTTTCTCTCAAAAGTTGAACATAACGTTCACCAGTTACAGAAACGGTTTTAAAAGTTCTTCCATTTATTTCTTCAAAGAAAAATGGCCCAATAATAAAAGAAGAAGTGAACCCACACCAAACTGTAACTCTGGGCTGATGAAGTGGCATTTCTGTAAAAATCCTAGGGTTTTCTGTTGCCCAAATGCGGCTGTTTTGAGTGTTGACTTCTCCATTTAGAGAAAAGTGAGCTTCATCTGTCCACAGAACATTCGACAGCCAGTTTTCATCAATATCAATTTGCCGGAAAACCCATGCAGCAAATTCTTGACGCTTCTCAAAATCGCCGACCTTTAGCTCCTGAAATCTTTGAATTTTGTACGGGTATTTTTAAAGAAAAATTCTTAGAGCTCTCCAAACTGTTCCATACGAAATCCCCGTTTGTCGATAAACTTGTCGAGCACTTACTTCTCCATACGTGGATAACGTTTCAATAGCTTCAACATTCTGCGAAACCGTAACAGCCACTGACTTGCGTGTCGATGGTCTTCCACTCGAGGTTTTGCTTCCAGAGATCCAGTCTTCTCAAAATTTTTTATCATTCTCCTTAGAGAGTAGCAACTCATGGGTCCTTTACCTCTTCGAATACCTTTAAAGTTACGAAACGCTCCTAAAGCTTCAGTGGAAGATTCTGAATTGCAATAATAAAATTTCACCAAGAGTACTTTATCCTGTAGTGACGGCATCCCAGAGTAAAATAAATGATCAGGGATAGTTAAATTTTTCAAATGAATTAAAAAAAGCATAATCGATATATGGCTTCTGAAGCCAACTGTGCGGAGGTGTTTGGCATCGCTTGTCTCGTACCGCGAATGGGATTTAACTCTGCATATCACAATATAGTATTAAAAGTTACTACTAAAGTTTACCAAATTTTAAGAAAAATGGGTAATGAGATATACACCGATTTTGAGCGATGTTCTACACAAGACAGAATATTTGTAAGACAATGCCAAAATTGTTTTGAATTTAATCCGAACCATAAAACAAAAGACTGCCAAAACATTAAAATATGTAAAATATGCGGTGTACAGGGTAGCCACAACTGTATTGAAGCGCCAAATCGTCACAATTTCTCTAAGCACCCTAAATTTGAAAACCTTTCTACAAACCATAAATCAAATTCAAGTGAATGCCCGATTTACAAATCACAAATAGACAAAATTATCCAAAGGACACAATATTCACAAATATACGAGGAAAATGATGTAGCAAATACAATTTAAAGCTTAATCTTAAATAGATTAATATCCTATATGATTGAAAATGTGAGATGTATTAAAAAAAAATGTAAGAAAAAGTTTTACTGCGATAAGTTAACTACAGGCCAGCACTAGAGATGACCCACCTGACAAGGACGAGTGGGTAACACCCTCGTTTCCAGACAGTCATGAACCGGGATCGAATCCCGCGTTAACATTTTGTTTGATATGTGAATATCCTTCACCTGACATTCTTTTGATTCAAGAACCATATGTTTTACATGAAAATGTTATTTATGATATGGACTCTCAAATTATATGTTCGAATAAAACTGGGGAAAAATATACGGCAACTATAATTTTAAATGAAAATATAAAGTTCAGCAAAGAGGAAAAATTCACAAATTATTTTTGTACAACAATATCTATTTCTACAGTTAAAGCAAAATTAATTATTTCTAATTTATACATTCATCCGAATACTTATTATTATTATTATTTTTTTGCTTATCCCTAGTACACGTGGTACAGGCCATGATAATCATGGTGGGTAGTTAGCGACTGCTTTTACTGTAAGTGCACCACATGTCTACACATGTGAAAAGCAGTTCGACTTTGCACCCGAATACTTATAAACCTGTTCATCAAACATTCATTAGAGATCTGCTCAAAACGTATATAAATCAACCTGTAATCCTTTGCGGTGATTTTAATTCACGACATACTATATGGTTTGACAATGTTATAAACTCTAATGGATATAGATTACAACCTATTATAGACGAATGTAACCTCTTTATACATAACCTGAAAAAACACCCACCTGCCGCGGAGAGTAAGTATAATTGATCTCACAATCTCGAATAAACACTCACTAAGTTTAATAAACAACTGGCATACCTCTGATTTGACTAATATTTCCTTCGCAAATTTACACTCCGGGCTATATCTTACGAACAGAAACCGAAAGGATGTCCCTTGAATTAAACATTACGAAATTGATTCTAAAGTTCTAGATACGGATTTTAAAAATGGACAGGACAAGATTACCTTATGTTTGCTTGTTCCAGCTCTAGGAAGTTTCAATTTTGGGAAAAGCGGGCAACAACTTTATTTATAACCTGAATAACATCATTGACTCTTGGGGTTTTTCTTTTCTTAAGAACTGTGAAGATTATATGGTTTTGCGAGGAGAAATGCCTAGAATAGTTCAAACCACAGTGGACCAGCTACTCCAATTTGACCGAGCTAAGATACAAAACTCAACTCATTGTATTCACTATCAATCTCTAAGTAGCTCCTTTATGACGGAGGACTACTTACTATCAAACCTCTCTTTGAAAATAGCC
Organism: Cordylochernes scorpioides; assembly: GCA_030710605.1. Taxonomy (NCBI): domain Eukaryota; kingdom Metazoa; phylum Arthropoda; class Arachnida; order Pseudoscorpiones; family Chernetidae; genus Cordylochernes; species Cordylochernes scorpioides. The sequence goes on from CP092886.1 coordinate 156,416,026, forward strand.
CGTCAAAGGATTATATGGCTATTTTCCCCCGAGGATATCACGGGATTTTGGAACAGCGATCCTTTAAATTTCTACTTCTGCAATGCTGGCATCCAAAAAATTTGGTTCATTATCTATTCCATTGCCCATTCCTACAGGAAAAGAGACGGGAAATTCGCGAAATTTCGGGGCTAACTCACTATAATGAACAACATGTATATACAATTTTTACTACTCTCCAGCTGGATAAAACATTTGTTTATAAATATTTAAAATTTTTCAAGGCGATTGACAAAATGAGGGAAGAAGTGCTCAACTCCCCAGACAACGGCTGATTGCTCTACCTCCCCTCTAAATTGCTTTTCCTCCTCACTCATGTACATATATAACCTCTTAGGGGAATCCCCTTGTAAGACAATAGTGTCTTAATAAAGGTTTTTGTTGTTGTTGTAATAAGGTAGTTACCTGGTGGAGAGAAGAGTTGAGGAAGGATTTAAAGGTCTGTTCTTTACATGAGGATTCAACCCAGGAGCAGTTTGTCTCGTTATTGACCATGTCTAGGAATGTAGTCCAGATAGGTATATGGTCAGTGAAGGCCATCTCATCTAATAAACCTCTAGTGACATGGATAGCCAGTGAGCTGGATGCCAGAGTTACATCTATAGAAGAAGATAAAGGCCCATTTGACCAGGTCGAGTCCACAGGAGGTTCCAAGAAATGAAGATCATTGAAGCTGGCGAACTCTTCAAGATTAGCACCCCGGAAGTCCAACCTCGCACCGATGCCCCAGGTAGGAGAGTGGGCGTTAGTGTCCATACCCAGGATCACTGGAAGAGAGGCCCGTCTTATCGTATCTTCCAGAAGAGGGATGAAATCATCGGCAGCTCTAAGGCCGTGCCAGTAGGCCGAGTGCACCACGATGATGCTCTGCTCTAGACATATGGCTATGGAGGTTATGGCGGTGTCTGGGGAGGTTAGAGGGATGGGATGAAGGTTGCTAAGTGCCACAATTCCCGAGGGGATGTAGGCGCCTGGGACAAAAATAAATGCCTGAAACCCACGTGTGGGCCAGAAGAAGTTATTTGAGAGTTCTTGCAGGAGCACGATGTCGGCCTGTGTCGAATTTGCCAAATTTGCAATTTCAAGAATGACAGTTGGTGATTTTCTAGCTTTCACCTGCAGGACACGCAATGGCCTAGACATTGTTTCTTGTTCGGGCTATTCTCTCTTTTACAAAGGGACAGGTAGATAATGTGGCAAAGTGGTTGATGGGAGCTCCAGATTTTTTTTTTGCAGCGGCAGCAGCGGCTTTGGCTTGGCTCGACCGAGCATCGGATGCCTTCATGCTCTGCAGAGCCGCAGCGATAGCAGATTGGATGGGCAGCTGGACAGGCAGAAGCGCGGTGGCCGAAGTCACAGCAACGGAAGCATTGCTTTAAAGTATGACTGCGCTCATACCTGTGCACTAGACCCGCCACAGGAATACGTCCATGTTGACCGAGGATTTCGGCGACTTGGTTGTCCACTTCGATGAACACTGTACTAGTGCTGTGTGCCGCATTATTCGATCGATGGACTACCCTGATTTCACGCTTTTCCAGGAGTGACTGCACGGAGTGGTTGGAGCGGAAGCTCTCGCATATCTCATCGTCCCGCACCTCCCCGTCCACTCTGAAGAGGCAGTATCTTGGTAGGATAACCGGGCACTCGGGGCAGCTTAGGCCCGTTGGCAGGGAGGTCAGCCCAGTGGCCAGCTACTTTGCCATTTGGGTTGTTTTGGGGTGGAAAACCACCTCGCCGCTGGTGTTGATGGACGCTACCACGTGTTTTGATGACGCTAGGGAAGGATGAATCTTTTGAATTTCCCTCAAAAATTCCCTTGGGTTGCTTTGGGGTTAGCCGACCTGACGACGACATGCGATTCGAAGGAAGGAGCCAGATTCACAAATGTGGATTTCGCTTTGGGTTTCGGAGGTGCAGGCTTTACCGGCTTGTCTTTCTCTGCCACTACCGAGGCGAAAGAGGTGGAGGGAATCGGGACGTTGGCTGTGGGATTGGGTTTTCCTAGACTGGCTCCCTTGAAGGCGTCCTTAAGAAGAAGTTCTGCCTCTTGGACGAGAGTCAGTATCAGTTCTTTGGTGGCCATCTGTATTTTTTCGGGGGAGTCCAGGCTGGTGTCGGCAATGATCGCTTCGAAGGTTTGGCACTCAAAGTTGAACAAGTTCGCCGTGCTGTTGAATTTAAATTGGTGATGGGAAGACGGGAGGAGGTCTTCGTCCTCAGAACGAGGCCGCTTGTTGGCCTGCTGACTTCCTCCACCACCGCCATCATATTGGTTCAGCTCCATAAATAAAAACTATCAAAAAACAAATCTACTCCAAAGAGAGTAAAAAAAGGCAGACCAGACAAAGAACATTATTCCGTTAACGAGATGAGGTGTGTATGGTTATTGGTTCGGCCAACAACAAATATCCAATTTATATACACATATATTTTTACATAATGAGGTTTTGAAAAATTCAAATAATCTTCATCTATTTACATGCACAACAATTTATTTTACCATCACTACAGCATAAATCACTCTTGGTGAAATTTTTTTATTGCAATTCAGAATCTGCCACTGAAGCTTTACAAGCGTTTCGTACCTTTAAAGGTATTCGAAGCGGTAAAGGACCCATGAGTTGCTACTCTCTAAGGCGAATGATAAAAACTTTGGAGAAGACTGGATCTCTGGAAGCAAAATCTCGGAGTGGAAGACCATCGACATGCAAGTCAGGGGTTGCTACGGTTTCGCAGAATGTTGAAGCTATTGAAACGTTATCCACGTATGGAGAAGTAAGTGCTCGACAAACGGGGATTTGGTATGGAACAGTTTGGAGAGTACTAAGAATTTTTCTTAAAAAATACCCGTAAAAAAATTCAAAGACTTCACGAGCTAAAAGTCGGCGATTTTGAGAAGCGTCAAGAATTCGCTTCATGGGTTTTCCGGCAAATTGATATTGATGAAAACTGGCTGTTGAATGTTCTGTGGACAGATGAAGCTCAATTTACTCTGAACGGAGAAGTTAACACTCAAAACAGCCGCATTTGGGCAACAGAAAACCCTAGGAATTTTAAAGAAATGCCACTTCATCAGCCCAGAGTTATAGTTTGGTGTGGGTTCACTTCTTCTTTTATTATTGGGCCATTTTTCTTTGAAGAAATAAATGGAAGAACATTTAAAACCGTTTCTGTAACTGGTGAACGTTATGTTCAACTTTTGAGAGAAAAGGTTATCCCCATATTGCAGGACAGACAAGCACTGAGCGAAATAACATTCATGCAAGATGGAGGACCTCCTCATATCTCCCGCGGTGCCAAACAATTGCTGAAGGATACGTTCGGTGAAGATCGTATGATAAGTCGCCACTTTATACACCAGTGGCCTTCAAGATCACCAGACTTGACGCCTTGCGATTTTTGGATATGGGGGTACATTAAGTCGCGTGTTTATCGATGCCGGCCTACCACATTGGTCATGTTGAAGGCTTCTATCAGACGGCACGTTTCATCAATTTCATCAGATATTTTATTTAATGCTGTCCATTCTGTCATCTATCGTCTGCAGGCGGTGTTTGAGAATGAATGTCGCCACATTGAACAAGGATTCTGACCTAATACAAGAGAGAAGGCAGTTACCTCGTGTGTTATAAAAGCTTCCATGTATTATATTATCTACCAATGTTTTGCAGCTCTTTGTGTTGGGTTATGGGTAAATAAATTCTCTCCTCATATCTTGTCTCTTTTTTTATTTGTGAAAAGTAATTTTTGTTTTTTTGTCATTTGCTCACATCTTATATTATGTCGTGCAGACCAAAGTGTTATAACTTCTCGAATAACACTGTACACACAATTTTACCCCTTATGTTTAATTTATCGCTTTTCGCTCATTAAAAGAAATAGCATAAGGAATATTCTCTGTAACCCCCCACCTTTAGAAATTTTGGGCAAAAAAAATAATACAAAATGATTTTACTACCACGTTTTTCAACGCAAATGGTTGATTCAAAAATTATATTTATTTGAGGGGATACATTTTTAAAAATCGCGTACAGTATAATAAACAATGATAACATTTGACAAGCCCATAGGATATTCGGGATAAAGTACGACAAATGTATTTTGTCACTCCCATCTATATTTCATTTGTTGGATCATGACAAATTTCCAGTTAAATAGTCGAGTGTCGCCAATTATTCAAGAAATTACACATTCCTTATAGCAAGAAATCCTATTAGTAGTACCATTATAATTTTTGGTACTATATTAACATTTCAAAAAATCGTGTATTGAATTCAGCTATGTTTTTCAAACATTCAATATATTTGACAAAACTCTATCAAAAATATAAATATTTTTTGCTACATGTTTTAATTTGCATATACCTATTTTACATATCTCAGATTGTATTTAAAAATCGTTAACCATTTCTTCTAACTTTTGGCGAAATGGTGCTTTATTAATTAACGATTTGATATTATTAGGATTCTTTCCTGGTATACAAAAATGAAAAATACGTGTAGATCAGTTATACTTTTCAATTAATCAAACAATTTGGCCGGTGAATTTCTGATTCTGGTACAGCGCCATCTAGGGAATGAAATTGTAACTAAAATCAATTTCGAAATTTTCAATATTTGCCATAAAAAATCCCATTGCATTCTGAACACAATGGTGTTTACCGCATTGCTCTAGCGCAAATATTTGCGGAGTTAATAATTTTTAAAGTTGTGCGGGACTTTTGGATCACCCTGTATATAAATCAATGTTTGTATGTTTGTTTGTTTGTATGTCCGGTATACAAATTCGCAGTATTTCACTAATTCAAACCAAAATTTCCATACATAGGTGAAAAAAAATACGGGGAAGACGATAGGCTATTTTAAAAAATATATAAATCAATTGTTAAAACTATAAATTCAAATTATTCTACTTAGCTCACGAACAGCGCCCTCTATCAAAGATTAGATTAAATTATGCTGATGCAAACAAATAGATAATACTAATAACAAACAGTTATAAAAAAATCTTATCTAAATATATATCACTCGGGTAGATATGCACACGGTTCAATCCCGGGGCGAAGCCCGGGTCACCCGTCTAGTTGTTTATATAAAAAACATCAATGATGTGCAAAAAAAAAAAGAGAGAGAAATTATGGTTTAAGGCAAATGTTTTTGAACTGGTTGAGGAGATATATTTTTCTGTTAACACAGTTAACCATTTGTGTTATAAAGGCTTCCAAAATTAACCGTTGGTGCTTATTTCTAATAGCACTATAATGGGCTATTGCGTGATTCAAGTTAAAGGTGTGACCGGTTGTGTGTTGGAATATTAATGAACGGCTATCTTGATTTCTAACACATATATGATATTCAGCTAGACGCATACTTAAGAATCTGCTCATTTCCTCAACATAGGTTGTTCTGCACTGTGAACACATGAGATGGAGAGTAGATAGCATTGGACTTGGAGTCTGACGAGGCGTTCTTAGCGTTTAGGTGTGTAATTTGTTACTTAGGTCAGGAGGGAAACTAAAATATGTCTTAATACCAAATTGGCGTAGTCTAAAGGCTATGAAGTTGGACAAGGTGGAATAGGGAATTACGTCTCTATAGGCAGGTGGGTTGTGGGGAAGTTCAGGTGTATAAAAATGCCTGATAATGAAGGATAATGGAATACCTGATGGAGTGAGGTGTTGACTTATATTTAACTTTTTAAAGTAAAAAAAAATGTTTTGGAGGAAAAATCGATTTCGAATAATTTAGATGCATTACATCATCATGTATGTGTTGATGCACATATTTTTATTCAGTGATTTTCAAATTATTTATTTTGGGTTATTGTAAATATTACTTTTAGAGTATGTTTTTCCCGATATATATTTGACGGATATTGCTTCACATACCATTATTTTATATTTGATATCCTGTCGTTACTTCAAAAAAGTTTAAACATAGGAGTTAAGAGAGACCAGGTTTTGGAAGTCAAGGACGAGAGACTTTTGGATCATCACCTGTGCGATGGAGGAAAAATAAATAAACTACAATAAAATGTAATTGCTTTTTATACCTATTTGCCATTGTTTGTTAATGAAAACTCGCTCGTGATATATATAATTACGAGAGAAAGGAAGAAAACAATAGCGACAGACCAGCCAAATCGCAACTTGATGTAACAATATGTATAGAAAATTTCTTTCTCGCAATAATATCTCAGGGAACCAATAAAACTTGGAAGCTCGACAATATACTTAACCCTCCAAGAACAGCCTATAGAGAGTTGTAATTCCAAAATAAATAAATTAAAATCCAGGTGATTCTATTCGACACACACGACGATGTCTCCCTATGTATTTATTCAAAGGACAACCATACAGATGCTTTTTTAAGTGGTTCCTCAAATCACCCATATCCTGACATTGTAAATTGGTTTATATATTGGTACTAAATAAATAAATATATAATATATATATAACAAAGTTGCGGGAGGATGATATTCATGTACCTCTCCCTTTAATTGTGAATCAGAACGATGACACTTTGCATCACCCTAGTAAAAAACTTTACTTGTGATGATAAAGAATGAGCGCCACAACACCAGTTTTGGAAAATTCAGACAAAAAGCCAACCTGTATAACATGGTTTCGGGCTTTGGCCCTCATCAGTACAGGGGCGGCTTCGATTACATAACATTCTACGAGAGGGGTTATGAAATCGTTCGAAATTACAAACAGGTGTTCAAGCTGGTGAAGTGGCAAGAGCCGAATTTTCAAAAACGGTGTTGGGGCTCATTATTTATCATCACTAGTGAAGTTTTTACTCGGGTGATGCAAAGTGCCATCGTTCTGATGCATAATTAAAGAGAGAGGTGTCTCTCTAAGCACACGGATATGCAACTTTATTTGTTATAGATATATAATTAAAAACTATTTCTACAGACCTTTTTTTCAGACTGCGTTGATTAAAAATAGGAAATAAAGCAGAATAAAAACAATGATGTATAAAAATGGTCAATTTAAAGTCATTAGCTATAGCTTTTAATTATACATATTAAAAATGTCGCTTTAAATATAGCTCCAACTTTCAGTTATAATGATAACGATTATATTTGATATCTTATTCCCTTTGAGTCTACACGCGTTGAACCACCTAAATAAGCACCACTCAGACGCTATATTTATTCCCCTCAGTGACAATCAACGTGTCCATTATGTCTCCAACTCTCCAAGCCGTATAACTGTATAGGGCTTCCGAGACCGTCGACAAACTCTTTTCAGGAAAGTCTATAGAATAACATCAAAGGCACACGGAACTTCTCTTTGTGTTCAGCTGATTCGTAGGATGATGGTAGTTAGACAGCACCAACATAATCACGGTAACGTTCCTCGTCACTAACAAACATTTAAACATTATTTGCTGGTTGGACGTTTGTTTGGAAAATATATGGCTTTATATCAACCAATTCCTTTTATTTAATTCCCGATGTCGGGAATATGAAAGGTCGGGAATTAAATAGAAATTAATTGATGTATCCATAATAAAACATTTATATCCATAATATAAAATATGATTATATTTGAAAGAAGTATCAATTGATAGTCTATAAACTAAACTCTTACACTGTGTATATAATTAGTTTTATATTAAAAATCTATCCTCCGGAATAAAAGCACTTCAACGAGCCTGTTTCTCTATAAAAGACTAACAAACTTGGAAAATATGGGTTATAAAGTTATCTTTTCTATAGAAAAAAAGGCCTATTGAAAAGCTTTTATTTCGAAGAATAGCCTTTTAAATATACACTTATGGACAAAAATTAAGGAAGTTTTATACGTTTTAACATGTATATCAGGATTCACTCAATACCTCTAAGAGATATTTGTTATTCAGTGACCTTTATTGAAGACACACGATATAAACAAGTGTGAAAAAAAATGCCTGTGTCTCCTTGAAAAAAGAAATCAGACAACTGGCGACATCAAAGACGTTCCACTGTCTTCAAACAGCTGTATTTAATGGTTCTATGCGCTATCATCGCATTATCCCCACATATTTTTATGTAGAGCATGTTTCTAGCGCGCCATTGCCAACCGGATAATGTGATTGGTGGAGTGCAGATCACGCAGGAGTACCGTTAATTGGATATCCATTTTGACTACAATTTTCGGGGTAATTTGTTATTATAATGCACGAAAAACGGTATTTTATATACAAGTAATACTTTTAGTAGGGAATTGATGAATTCCTTTTATACTAATTATAAAAGATGGAACTACCTCAGTTAAATTGATATATCAGATTTTTAAAAGAAATTGATATAATATCGAAAATTGATAAATCCAAATAAATATTCTATACGTGAAGTTTTGACCAAGTCCTACTACATGGAACACACTTAGAGTGCTCTTTCGTGAAGATAGTGACAATATTGCTGATACAGAACTATCAAATATAGAAATTATTACCTTAGGATTATATATAATTCCCTCTCATATCCGAAGTGTACCTTATCATCCATTCTATAAAATATCTTTATAAATTCTTTAATAAACAACAAAGATAAAAGATGCTGTTAATAAATGCTCTCCTTTTGTGTCCCATTTCTCCAAGTTTTCTAGAAACTAATTTAATTAGTAAAAATAGTTTTTCAATGGTTAATTAATATTTTTCAGAGAGGAGAAAAATTTCATTCTCCCTTCCCTAAATCAGAAATTTTAAAATAAAATATAAGCATTTAGTAATTTAATAAGATATTAAATCTTTAATAATTCAGTTTTTCTGTATCTTTAGAAAACTTTCTTCACAAAATTAAAAAGATCGGTTTTAAATAGCCCATTTTAAAGTATGATGAAATTTATTCTTTATATAAACACCTTGGTCGGATAATTGAATAGTTCATTTTATGGTAAATTCGATGGAGGAAATAAATATCTAATTAGTTCTTTGTTCATTAACATCATTATAATAAGGGGAAATTTCGCTGTAATTAGGGAATTAATTAAATAATCCGAAAGAGATTTATATAAATGAGCTCACCAATTATGTGCTCAATTATTTTTGATTGAAATTAAATTGGAATACCAGAAACCTTTTAAATATAAGAATAATTTGTTTTCCTTTTGTGCTCCTACTCCAATTAATCAGCGTTGTAATGAGAATAATTTAGCTAGAATTTCTCTCCAAGTTCTTTATAAAGAGTATCTCGAAATTGTTGGCTTTTTTCTACATAAAAACATATTTTAACCGCTTACGGAATTTTCATTAAATGTTCGACAGGTTTAGCCGATTTCTTAACTCTTTCTCTCCTCTCCCTCTCGTAGGATGTTATGAGATCTGCCCCTGTATTGATGAGGGCCATAGCTCGAAACCATGATATGTAGGTTGTCTTTTGTCTGAATTTCCCAAAACTGGTGTTTTTCTCATTCTTTATCACCATCTTAAAGTTTTTTTCATTGGGGTGATAGACAAAATGCGTTGTTCTAATGCATATTTAAAGGGAGAGGTGATTCTTTTGGTACATAAATACCATCCCCCCCGCATGTTGTTTTGTCATTCCACCAGCTTAAACATATGGTTGCATAAAAAATTGTATATAAGGTCGGTGCGATGGCCAGTCCATCCTTAACAAGGGAAGTGCTGACTATTTCTATTTACTTAACTTAAGGAAGTTATATCTTTCAGCATGTATATCGGGACAATAACTCTGAAAGATATTTGATACAAAGTGACCTTCATTGAAAATGCACGAGATAACCAAGTGGGAAGAAAATTGCCTCTGTCCCCTTAAAAAAAAAAAAAAAAAAACAGACAACCGGCGACATCAAAATATGAAACTTTTTTTAAGTTTTGCCCATGAGTGTATTTAAATAGTTTATCATCATAGAAATGTTTCCATTATATATAAGGTTACCTGAAGAGAGCGATAATAAAGTCCATTAAACTAACTCTAAATTATTTCATATTTTCTCAAGGAATTATCTAGACAACTATATAAACCAACTCTCTCTATACATTAGTTAATATCAATAAATTAATGTTCGTGTAGTTTAACGCGCCCAATTATGTAAATAATTTGGTTTTACTGCGTTTTCTACAATACACATAGAATTAGGAGCTCTCTACAGCGAGTTAATACATTCTATGTAAATAAGTAATATTATTTTTATTTCCTTTTTCACACACACATGCATTTTAAAAATATCCTTTATATAAAGGCATTTTCAGGATAAAGCTACCTGCGATATATTAGCATTAGGGAGAGTATTTATTCTGCTTCAATATTTTAAAATCCTATTTATAAATTGGCTTGCTTTATTTATCTATATACGCTGCTGCAGGTATTCTATGTTTGAAAGAGTGTTATTGTATTGTCCTGAAAGGAAAATAACTTAAAATATTTATTTGTACATATATATATAACATATTTATGATTAATTGAATGAATAATCCCCTGGCTTCTAAAGCATACAAAGACTACGATTGTCTTAGAAATATATGCAATGTTTTTGTATTGAGAATTATAATTCTATTCAAAATGTTTATTGGATATATGTAACATATATTCAATATATATACGCTGCATAGACTTATAATTTATATATACATATTTAACTTTATAGAAAATTCTTGTATATATTAATATTGGAAAAGTAAAATCCTCTGCAATACATAATAAACAAAATGGATTTCGAGGATGAAATTCTTGTTTTATTTTATATTCTTTTTAAGCTTTCGGGCACTACAAATCCTTCTACAGGAGTATATGATGGTCATATACTTTCGGGTATCACAAATGATGTTCATATAATCCCGAGCTTGAGAAGAATATAAAATAAAATAAAAAAACTCACCCTTGGAAGCCGTTTTGTTTATAAATATTGTGATGACTCCCCACTCATCGCTTTCTCTCGCCAATCTTCTCCGTAGCAACCCCCACCACACGTCTTGGGATCTTCCAATCTTACAAATAATCTCCTCGGTCTTTTCGCCACACGTCTTGGGTGACTCTTTTAGCCCAAAGGTTATTCTTCATTATGGTTATAAAATACTATGACTTATAGTTCAAGGTTATCACCCTAAAATATTAAATTTGAATATAAAATGTACGAATGTGAGTGCCAACACTATATGCAGGCATCATCGAATGCGATGGTAATTGTAAATGAAAATAATGAATAATTTTATATAAATTTTATCACTTGGTCCACATGTAAAAGTGCTTGATTAGATAGATATTAGCAATCAATTAAAATTTGGTTCAAGAATTCGGATTTCTCATCAGAACACCGAGTCGGAAATTTGTGAGAACGTAAAAACTGAAACCCCCCCCCCCATTTAATAAATAATTGTTATGCAGAATTTCACAAAAGGATAATAGTGAACACATGGCGTGTGACTGAAGATAATATAGAGTGTAGATAATGATGATTGAAAAATATAAAACAGGAGAAGAGCTTGGAGGGACAAATAAGAAGATGTATCACCGATGCATTGAACGGTTTGGTAAATTGGAGAACGTGCATCCTGATAATCATTGACGTGGAAACCGAGATGAAATATTGTGTGACGTTGAAAATTCTCTGGAATAAAATAAGCTGAGGCAATATTCGCTTGAAATAACTCAAACAATGATTGACACTTATTTCGTAAAGTAATAAAGCCATGTTGTGCCAGAAAAGAGGCATCTAGAGAGGAATGAATAAAAAAGCAATTTAAAAAACATTTCAAGGGATCCCTCCTTCTTTATCAGCTTGTTCAATTTATAACCAAATTACATTTTATAAGGTACCGCGTAGGGGGGAAGTAATCTTCGAAATATTGGAAATTTATTATTATTATATATTTTTTCAGATTCAGATCAAGGTGTACCACTCTTCATCCATACAAAGATGCACACACACATATATTTGTTTGTGACAAATAAATTTAATGGCAATGTGTTTCTTTTCAATAATATCATCAAAATATCTCTACAGATCTTACTGCAATAAGTTATTGAATGAGAAGGCTTGGCTCATCAGTAGTGAACCCTCTCAGGGGTGATTAGCCAAGCCCTCTCATTCAATAACTTGTATCATTGCAGTAAGTTGTGTAAAGATATTTTGATGATATTATTGAAAAGAAACTCATTGCCGGTAAATTTATTTGTTACAAATTTTATCGGTAGATGGCAATTAAATTTATATATTTGTTTGTTTTATATGTGTGTGCGTGTTTGCATGTTTTTGATTTTTCTTCCGAGTATGAAATTAAAAGAAAAGAAAGTGAATAAAAGTCCAGATGAAATGTATAAGTGTGAATGAATATTCATGTGCGAAAAAAGTACCTCTACCTTCCTAAAAATATATCAAAATGGATTTTTTTTAAATGCACCAAACGAATACATTTATTTGATCGTCTTTGCTCAGAGCGCGCAAATTAAGATCATTAAGTTTTTTTTTCTCAAAGTGTCAACAAAAAAATTGCCTGTTTGTTGGCAATTGTTTACATACACGTTATTATACCTTGATATTATTTTTCATATTCAGTTCAAACATTGTAGAAAATTTCGGTTTTAATTTATTTTCAAAAAATAGCGTTGAATAATTCTATCCTCAACGACTTATAAAAAGTCTAACGTTCTACTGAAATATCTGCCAATAAATTAATTTTCGATATTCAATATATACCTTCCATATTCTCTAAAGATATAATTGCGGATTCATCTATTTTCAAAACAACAACAAGAAATATACATTAAAAATAAAAAAGGCATATCCTGACCAGGAGCACATGTGTTTTTTAGATGGCAGAGCGTCCATGAGTGTAGATGTCAATGTGTAATAATAAAATCGAAATATTCTTACGCTGCTAAATTTTACCATCACAGAATGGGGTCATTGGACAAGTGGTATAAACCTTAGATTTTCGATAGCCACCACCCGGGATCGAAACCCGCATTGGGGACTTTTTTTCTAATAAAAATGTCTTGATAGCCCCCGATTCTTGCAGAATTCCAACCCCACCAGTGACAGCAAGTAACCAAACGAGGTTCTGGCACACTTGTAAGTGCAAAAAGTCGGATGCTTTCTACTGTGGTGAACTTACAGTAAAACAATTGCTAACTACCCACCATGATTATCATAACCTGCACCATGTTGTACGTGGGACCACCACCATTACAGAATAAGAAGATCAAACGTCAGATCCGTCAAATACAAAGATATAGAAAAACCTGAACTCAATAAGAGATGCCTGAATAAAAGTCTGAAATTAATTAGGTCTTAAAGTTACAAAATATTTTTTTTTTAAATAAAGTAAAAACATATATATAAATACAATTGCCGATAGAGGTATCGATAAAATATGTAATAATTATATTTGGCAATTTGTAACTTTTTACATATATTATCAACTATTATCTCTACAGACCTTACTGAAATGATAAAATTATTGAATGAGAGGGCTTGGCTCATCAGTGGTGAACCCTCTCAGCGGTTTCGCCAAATTAAAAAATAAAATAAAATAAAATGATAAAATACAAAAATAAAAAATATATTTATAAAAAAAAAATACATATCGCTAGATTCGAACCCACTATCTTATATTTAATATAAAATTTCCTTGCGCAATGCCTATATGAGCTAAATAAATACTACACGTTGATTGGTCCATTAAGGTAACATGACAGTAAACCGATAATCAGAGCGCGAATAAAACGTATATATAAATATTAAGGCGTGTATATCACAATAAATGTAGTCCCTCACTTTAAATCAAAATAAGCTTTCATTCCTTTACAAGGTGTTTATTTTAATAAAAAAAGTTTTCCGTAAAGTGAGAGCTTAAAATAATAAGACATGTGTTTAACTTAAAGAGTCAAAATTGATTAAAAACTTAATATCTCACTTCTTTCTAATACTTACAAAAAACGACCACTATTAAGTTTGAGAAAATTCTATTTTTCCAAGAGAAATTTTGGGGTAAATAAATTGAAAATTAATCCCAATTGCTCGAAGGGGTTTAAATTGATTGGCAAAAATTTCCAATCTGTTCCGGAAGTAAATAATTGATCACTTTTTAAACCTTCAATTATCTATTAATTATTTTAAAAATTAATTGATCAAAAACGATGTTGCTAAATTGAAAAGTAATTATCTCAGATGTATATAAAAAAAAACTATAATGTTATTTATGCTCATTATACACATTTTTTATTCATTGTGCAATAAAATGGAATTGTTTTTCATAATAAATGCAAATTTTAATAGAATATTATTAAAATCTTCAATTAGTTTTCTTATGTTAAAAACGTTTTACTTTAGATTACATATTATTTACCTTCACTATATTTTTAAAAAGTGAAAGAAAATCTCTATTATAAAACACTCTAAATTAATATTGTGAAATTTTAATGTTACTTTACATATACTTAAAAATACCTCTATGTATACAATCACATCCTTGCAATGAAAAATAATAATGAAAGGGGTGATTGTAGAAGTTTTATTAACTGTTGACATTTAAAATCTTAAAAAGCGAGCGATGACTGAATTTTTCTCTCTCTGAAGATTAATCTGTTATTTTGTGTGTGTTGACCTTTGTTATATGTGGTATATCTATTATTTAGGGGGTCGGTGGAAGGATGGTCTAAACCGTTGGTTTTCGACCGCTACGACCTGGGTTCGATTCCTGCATTGGGCACTTTTTATGTTAAAAAAAAAATGCTCCAATGGCCCCCGATTCTTGTAAAAGTCCAACCCCACCAGCGAGTGCAAGTAACCAAACGAGTCTCTGGCACATTTTAAAGTGCAAAGTCGAACTGCTTTTCACATGTGTAGACATGTGGTGCACTTACAGTAAAAACAGTCACCTACTTCTACCCACCATGATTATCATGGCCTGTACCACGTGTACTAGGGATATCTGGCATTTTAATCTATATTACAAATATATATTGGCTAGAAGTAGTACTTCTGGATCTCCATGTTGAAGGACATATTAGCCCGAAAGCTCGAGAAATAAAATAAATGAGAAACCAAACCCTTGATTCCTTATTGATTATGTCAGAATGTAGAAGCAGGGAAGAATTTTTATTATAAATTTATATTTGCATATTATATATATTATATTTAAAAATATAAGATTTCTGTTGGTTTTTGATCATGTTGAAGATTATGGTATTGAAATGCAGTCGTGGTTAAAATCTTTAAAGTATGATAATAAAAATAATTTTAATCAGTAATTTAATTGAACTAAAGGAATATATAAAAGAACATAATTTGATAAAAGTAATGCCTGGCTTAAGGCGAGTAGAATAAGGAAAACAAAAGATTATTTACATAATGTACAAAAGTTTTGAGCCGGCCATTGGGATAGAGAGAAAATATGGTTTTACGGGCTACTAACCAAAAGTTATGATTTTTGAGCCCAAGCGCGATGTCAGGTGGCAAGGGACCCTAGGATCTGGCGACAGGAGATGTCTCGCAGGGGTAGTGGAAACGTTTGGCAAGCAGGGGAACAGCGCCAGGGTGCAGTGAGGCAGGAGCATTGAATTGGTCAGGAATCCAGTAGAAGTGGCAGATGGAATTGGAGGCAGGCGGTCGATTTAGCAGAGTATTTGATTCTATGAAATTATAATTTAAAATAAAATAATACTTTTATATAACATATATATATAACAAAGTTACGGGAGGATGATATTCATGTTCCAAAAGAGGCATCTCTCCTTTTAAATGTGCATACGAACGACAGCACTATGTCACCCTAGTAAAGAACTTTACTAGTGATGATAAAGGATGAGCCACACAACACCAGGTTTGGTAAATTCCGTCAAAAAGCCAATCTCTATACCATAGTTTCGGGCTTTGGCCTTCATCAATACAGGGGCGACTTCGATTTCATAACATCCACGAGAGGGGTTATGAAATCGGCCGAATTTACCAAAATATGTGCCAATATAACAAATGAAAACATTTAAGACGCGAATGTTTTTTTTTTCACAAATAAATCAAACTTCTACTGTCCTTACTGCGATGAAAAAATATTGGGAGGGCTTGGCTTATCAGTGGTGAACCCTCCCAGCGGTTTCGCCAATTTAATATACCAGACCGCTTCTTTAGAGCTCTAATACTGTATTGGATCATTCTGCTTTTATATGCTACAATGGCGGGTGGAATCTTAGAAATGGTATTCAAGCAAACTATGGACATAAGCTTTTAGAACAATAGAATTACATTTAAATATTTGCATCGAGCAATGCTTTTCAACAAACAAAAAGGACAATGCCAGTTAGGCATAAAAGAATACAACGCAATAACGCGCCATCTATATATAACAAATGAAAACATTAAGACGCGAATGTTTCTTTTCACAAATAAATCAAGCTTCTACTGTCCTTACTGCGAAGTGGTCTGGTATATTAAATTGGCGAAACCGCTTGGAGGGTTCACCACTGATGAGCCAAGCCCTCCCAATATTTTACAGCCTGGTCTGTAGGAACCGCCTGGCGCGCGTGGGGGATCTCCTTTTTGCCAGGAGTTCAGTCTTAATTGAAGACCAGAGATCTTCCCCGAGCGTTTCCGCTATGGCTGCAGAGGTTCTCAATGGTCGTTGTCAGATGTTCAACAACAATGAGCGCCATGGCGGCTGGCCACGCTGGGTTGGCGAGGTGCGTCCAGCTCAAGAAGAACAACGCGATAGCCCCAGAGCCTGTAATGGATAGTCTTGTTCTAGTTGGCGCGATCTGAGAAACGGCTGGTCTTCAATTAAGGCTGAACTCCTGGCAGAGGGAGATGCCTCGCGCGCTAGGCGGTTCCAGCAGACCAGACTGTGCCGTCGGTGGCCGACTATCCACCACTGTCCGACATAACATCAAAGCCCGCCCTGGACTGACCGGGGCCATTAACCCGAAACCAAGTTCTCCAGGTGGGCGCCAATAAGCCAAAGCTAATGTTGTAACTTTGTTACCGAACCGAGTCCGCTAGTTTGCAGAGTTTTGACATAGATGGCGCTGTTTTGGCGTTTGTTTTGACGGGAGAGACGACCTTTATTTTATATTTATATATATATCTTTAATTATATATAAGAGAGTTAAGCGAGAGTTCAAATAAAAAACATTAAACTAGTATGCGATTTCATCGAATTCCAGACTATCTCGAATTCCATCGACAATGGTCGCTATGATGCTGGGCTCCAAGTCCCACCTCGGTATTGCTATAACAGTAACACATGTGTGCTACGAATAGCATAAACCGAAAATGGCCACTTTTCGGATGTGTGAAAAATAATTATATTTGAACATTGAATCGCACTAGATAGTTTTGACTTACTAAAATGAATCTATATGTACACCGTTAAATTTTACGAATACACAATAAAAATATCTCAAGCGTTAGATCCCATTAATGCAAAGAATAAAAAACTAAAATCAATAGGATTAATAAATATAGCTCTCTAAATCAAAATGTATTTATAGAACGTATATAGATAAATCACACAGAAAACCTTTTTAATGTACAGCTTTTAATGGCTGTTTTATTAATCTTTTTTATACCACACTAAAATTAATAAATCAATATGATTAAGAAAATTCTTATGCAGTTAGGGATAAAGACATATTTTGTAATGTAGAATATATTATGATGCATTAGCGCGCCATCTGTTATCAAAATTCGAAACTATTATAGACGCGTATGAATCTTTTTAAAAATAAACAATTTCTATTGTCCTTATTGCAATGGAAAGCCAGGCCCTCCCATCAATTTTTCCATTGCAGTAAGAACAGTAGAAATTATTTATTTTTAAAAAGAATCATACGCGTCTGTAATAGTTTCGAATTTTAATGTAGAATATATACAATATATGTGAGAATTTAAAAATGAAAAACTAAAGTTCTATAGTTATGCTATTTATTGCTAGTCACAATATACTGGTGAAACTAATAAACATATTTGATTGGCTAATATTTAAACATAACGTTTTTAAAGATACATTTATTTATCTACAATTTAATAATATACATTTTATAAAAATTTACCTTTTAAAGGTAAGAATATATGTATATATATTTTTAAATGTTTAGTGTAGAGCTTTACATTTGCACTAATGATAAATCATATTATATTATAATTCATATTTACATCTTTATATATGTATATAATATTAAAAAATGTTATTGTTTCTGTAAATGGCTGAAATCGGTAATGTGTCCTATAATATTCTAATCCTCCATTAGGAAAGAATGCCAATTAAAATAATATATTAATTAATTAAAATACTTTTTAGAAAATGTTTTATTTAAAATTCAATTAAAAAAGGAGAAAATAAATATTTCAGCTTCCGCCATTGAACAATTAGAGTTCTATGAATCCAGATAAAAGCGGTGGGAAACGATTATTATAATTTTCAAATTTTATGTGATTTAAAGTGGAACAACTGATTAGAAAGTTTTTATGTTTTACTTCAAATTTTTACCTCTTTATTCCCTATAGGATATTTGCCCTTACTGCACTGATAAAAATGATGAAAAAAAGAAATTCGTATTAGTCAGGATACAACTTAATGTGGGGGACATATCGTTGTGCGGGTTAAGAACACGTATAACAATGTACTTGTATGTGGACATATCGTTGTGCGGGTTAAGAACACGTATAACAATGTACTTGTATGGTGACATATCGTTGTGCGGGTTAAGAACACGTATAACAATGTACTTGTATGGGGACATATCGTTGTGCGGGTTAAGAACACGTATAACAATGTACTTGTATGGGGACATATCGTTGTGCGGGTTAAGAACACGTATAACAATGTACTTGTATGGTGACATATCGTTGTGCGGGTTAAGAACACGTATAACAATGTACTTGTATGGGGACATATCGTTGTGCGGGTTAAGAACACGTATAACAATGTACTTGTATGGGGACATATCGTTGTGCTGGTTAAGAACACGTATAACAATGTACTTGTATGGGGACATATCGTTGTGCGGGTTAAGAACACGTATAACAATGTACTTGTATGGTGACATATCGTTGTGCGGGTTAAGAACACGTATAACAATGTACTTGTATGGGGACATATCGTTGTGCGGGTTAAGAACACGTATAACAATGTACTTGTATGGTGACATATCGTTGTGCGGGTTAAGAACACGTATAACAATGTACTTGTATGGGGACATATCGTTGTGCGGGTTAAGAACACGTATAACAATGTACTTGTATGGGGACATATCGTTGTGCTGGTTAAGAACACGTATAACAATGTACTTGTATGGGGACATATCGTTGTGCGGGTTAAGAACACGTATAACAATGTACTTGTATGGTGACATATCGTTGTGCGGGTTAAGAACACGTATAACAATGTACTTGTATGGGGACATATCGTTGTGCGGGTTAAGAACACGTATAACAATGTACTTGTATGGTGACATATCGTTGTGCGGGTTAAGAACACGTATAACAATGTACTTGTATGGGGACATATCGTTGTGCGGGTTAAGAACACGTATAACAATGTACTTGTATGGGGACATATCGTTGTGCGGGTTAAAAACACGTATAACAATGTACATGTATGGGGACATATCGTTGTGCGGGTTAAGAACACGTATAACAATGTACTTGTATGGGGACATATCGTTGTGCGGGTTAAGAACACGTATAACAATGTACTTGTATGGGGACATATCGTTGTGCGGGTTAAGACACGTATAACAATGTACTTATATGGGGACATATCTGTGTACGAGCATAGAACACGTATAACAATGCACTTGTATGGGGACATATCTGTGTACGAGCATAGAACACGTATAACATTGCACTTGTATGGGGACATATCGTTGTGCGAGCATAGAACACGTATAACAATGTACTTGTATGGGGACATATCTGTGTACGAGCATAGAACACGTATAACAATGTACTTGTATGGGGACATATCTGTGTACGAGCATAGAACACGTATAACAATGCACTTGTATGGGGACATATCGTTGTGCGAGCATAGAACACGTATAACAATGTACTTGTATGGGGACATATCGTTGTGCGAGCATAGAACACGTATGACAATGTAATTGTATGAAGACATATCGTTGTGCGAGAATAGAACACGTAAAATAATGTGTCAGTTTAGATGGAATATCATTGTGCGAGCTTAAAACAAGTATAACAATGTATTATTTTGGGCGGAATATCGGTGTGCGAGCTTCTAACACATTTAACAATGTATTAGTTTAGGTGGCATATTTTTCTGTGAGATTAAAACACACTTAAAACAATTTACTGGTACAGGTGACAAATCGTTGTGAGAGCATAGGACGGGTATAATAATATATTGGTATTTAGTCGTGCGAGCTTATAAAAAATATACAAATGTATTAGTAGAAGTGGCACATCATTGTGCGAGCTTTAAATCAAGTATAAAAATGTATTAGTGTGGGTGATATGCCTTTTTTGGAATTTAGAGCACGTAAAACAAAGTATTAGTATGGGTTGCGCGAGCACCTGTGATAATGTATTAGTATAGTTAACATATCGTGTGTTGTGAGATTAGAGCACATATAATAGTTCATTAGTAAAGGTGAAATATCATTTTTCTAGCTTTTAAAACACGCAAACAATGTATTATTAAAAGTGACATATCGTTTAGTGGGTTTGGAACGCGTATTAAAATGCATTGTATAAGTGACACCCCTTTATGCGAACTTAAAACGCGTTAAAATGCATTAATGTAGGTGACGTATCGTTGTGCGAGCTTAGAGCACTACAAAAATTTATTCTTATAGGCGGCATAACGTTATATGAGCTTAGAACACATATAATATTGTTTTAGTATAAGATATTCATCGTTGTTCGAGCTAAAGATACGTAACACAACGTATTCCTATGGGTCATATATCGGTGTGCGAGCCTATAAAACGTATAACAATAAATAGGTATAGGTAACATAACTTTGTGCGAGCCTAGAGCATGGATAGCAATGTATTCATATAGGTGACATATCGTTGTGCGAGCTTAGAACACGTATAAGAATTATTAGTATTGATGACATATGATTTTGCGAGCTTAAAACGCGTAAAATGTATTAGTATATTTGACCTTTTTTGTTTTGCGGCCTTAATAACACGTATAAAAATGTATTAATATAGATAACGTATCGTTTTGCGAGAGATTAGAGTACATATAATAATGTATTTGTACAAGTGTGCGAGGTTAAAACACGTATGCTGATGTATTCGAATTGGTGACATAGATGTGTGAGCTTAGACCACGTTTAGAAATGTATTAATATCGGCTTGTGAACTTATAGACAATGTATAACAATGTATTAGTATAGGTGTTATAGGTTGTGCGAGTTTAGAACACATATAATAATGTATTAATATAGGTGACATCGTTGTACGACCTTAGAGCACGCAAAACAATGTATTCTTAGGGTGGCATAACACTGCGCGAGCTTAGAACAAATATAACAATGTATTATTATTGGTAGCATATCATTGTGCGTGCTTAGAACACGTTTAACAATGGGTTATTTTAGGTTACATGTCGCTGTGAAAGCTTTAAACATGTATAACAATGTATTCATATGGGTGACATACCGGTGTGCGAGATCTTAGAACATGTATAGCAATGAATTAGTAAAGGTTTCATAAAGTTGTGCTAGACAGAACACATACAACAATTAATTATTATAGGTGACATCGTTTTGCGACCTTAGAGCGCGTATAAAATACATTAGTATAGGTGACATACCTTTATGAGAGCTTAGGACGCTTAAAAACGCATTAGTATAGGAGACATATCGTTGTGCTAGCTTAGAACACGTATAAAAATGTATTCGTATGGATGGGATAGTGTTGTGTGAACTTGAAGCACATATAATAATGTGCGAGCTTAAAACATGTAGAATAATATATCAGTATAGGTGACATATCGTTTTGTGAGGATAGAACACGTATAAAAATGTATTCGTATGGATGGGATAGTGTTGTGTGAACTTGAAGCACATATAATAATGTGCGAGCTTAAAACATATAGAATAATGTATCAGTATAGGTGACATATCGTTTTGTGAGGATAGAACACGTATAAAAATACAATAGTGTAGGTGACATACATTTGTGGGAGCTTAGTACGCGTAAAAATTCATTCGTATAGGTAAAATATTTTAGTGCGCGCTTAGAACACACACATATAACAATATAATAAAAGAAAATAAACAATGCTTCCAGGGATAAGAGAGCTTTTTGTGTAACTTTTTATTTTCAAGCTTTCAGACTTGTAAGCCCTTCAACAGGAGTATCACATTAACAAATTAATCATAAATATTTTAATATATATATACAAATTATTATTTACATATTTTAATTACTTATGATATTGAAAAATAAATTTATTACAACATTTAGAGAAACAATTTTTTAACACTTTATACATCTTAGATACGCGCAGTTTGAACGATATCTCGAGACTTCAGACTAAATTTAATAAATTCTTGAACTATTGTGGTATATAAATGATTGCCTATGAGATAGTAATAGTTCATATTGTTTCGTATGTTTCTGGTATTTCAATGCATCTGTTTATGCTTTTTTGCTGTTTGGATATAATGAATTCTATTAAAAGTATTTGGTATTTACTATGGATATTGTCATAATACACACTATGGGTATAACAATGTATTAGTATAGGTGACATAACGTTGTGCAAGCTTAGAAAAGGTATAACAATGTATTCGTATTGGGTCATATACCGTTCGTGCCTTCCACACTATAGCCACCACAGCAAGGCAGTCATACTTGTAGAGTTCATGCCTTCCACACTATATCTACCACAGCAAGGCAGTCATACTAATAGAATTCGTGCTTTCCACACTATAGCTTCCACTGAAAGGCAGTCATACTAATAGAGTTCGTGCTGTCTACACTGTAGCTACCACAGAAAGGCAGCTATACTATTATAGTTCGTGCTGTACACACTGTAGCTTCCACAGAAAGGCAGCTATACTAATATAGTTCGTACTGTACACACTGTAGCTACCACAGAAAGGCAGCTATACTAATATAGTTCGTGCTGTACACACTGTAGCTACCACAGCAAGGCAGTCATAATAATTCAGTTCGTGCTGTACACATTGTAGCTACCACAGCAAAGAAGTCATATTAATTCAGTTCGTGTTGTACACACTGTAGCTACCACAGTAAGGCAGCTATACTAATATAGTTCGTGCTGTACATACTGTAGCTACCACAGCGAGGCAGTCATAATAACTCAGTTCGTGTTGTACACACTGTAGCTACCACAGAAAGGCAGCTATACTAATATAGTTCGTCCTGTACACACTGTAGCTTCCACAGCAAAGCAGTCATACTAATAGAGTTCGTACTGTACACACAGTAGCTTCCACAGAAAAGCAGTCATACTAATAGAGTTCGTACTGTACACACAGTAGCTTCCACAGAAAAGCTGTCATATTAATAGAGTTCTTGCTGTCCACACTTTTGATTCCACAGAAAGGCATTCATACTAATATAGTTCGTGCTGTCTACACTATAGCTTCCACAGAAAGGCAGCTATACTAATATAGTTCGTGCTGTACACACTGTAGCTACCACAGCAAGGCAGTCATAATAATTCAGTTCGTGCTGTACACACTGTAGCTACCACAGAAAGGCAATCATAATAATTCAGTTCGTACTGTACACACTGTAGCTTCCCAGCAAGGCAGTTATAATAATTCACTTCGTGCTGTACACACTGTAGCTACCACAGAAAGGCAATCATAATAATTCAGTTCGTGCTGTACACACTGTAGCTTCCCAGCAAGGCAGTCATAATAATTCAGTTCGTGCTGTACACACTGTAGCTTCCCAGCAAGGCAGTCATAATAATTCAGTTCGTGTTGTACACACTGTAGCTACCACAACAAAGCAGTCATATTAATAGAGTTCTTGCTGTCCACACTATAGCTTCCACCGAAAGGCAGCTATACTAATATAGGTCGTGCTGTACACACTGTAGCTTCCACAGAAAGGCAGCTATACTAATATAGTTAGTGCTGTACACACTGTAGCTACCACAGCAAAGCAGTCATATTAATAGAGTTCTTGCTGCCCACATTTTAGATTCCACAGAAAGGCAGTTATACTAATATAATTCGTGCTGTACACACTGTAGCTACCACAGAAAGGCAGCTATACTAATATAGTTCGTGCTGTACACACTGTAGCTACCACAGAAAAGCAGTCATGTGAATAGAGTTCGTGCCTTCCACACTATATATACCACATCAAGGCAGTCATACTAATAGAGTCTGTTCTGTACATACTGTAGCTACCAAAGCAAGGAAGTCATAATAATTCAGTTAGTGCTGTACACATTGTAGCTACCACAGTAAGGCAGTCATACTAATATAGTTCGTGCTGTACACACTATAGCTTCCACAGAAAGGCAGCTATACTAATATAGTTCGTGCTGTACACACTGTAGCTTCCACAGAAAGGCAGCTATACTAATATAGTTCGTGCTGTACACACTGTAGCTACCACAGAAAGGCAGTGATACTAATATAGTTCGTGCTGTACACACTGTAGCTACCACAGAAAGGCAGCTATACTAATATAGTTCCTAATGTACATACTGTAACTACCCCAGAAAGGCAGCTATACTAATATAGTTCGTGCTGTCCACACTGTAGCTTCCGCAGAAAGGCAGCTATACTAATATAGTTCGTGATGTACACACTGTAGCTACCACAGAAAAGCAGTCATATTAATAGAGTTCTTGCTGTCCACGCTGTAGCTTCCACAGAAAGGCAGCTATACTAATATAGTTCGTGCTGTACACACTGTGGCTTCCACAGAAAGGCAGCTATACTAATATAGTTCGTGCTGTCCACACTGTAGCTTCCGCAGAAAGGCAGCTATACTAATATATTTCGTACTGTATCACTGTTGCTTCCACAGAAAGGCAGCTATACTAATATAGTTCGTGCTGTACACACTGTAGCTACCACAGAAAGGCAGCTATACTTATATAGTTCGTAATGTACATACTGTAACTACCACAGAAAGGCAGCTATACTAATATAGTTCGTGCTGTCCACACTGTAGCTTCCGCAGAAAGGCAGCTATACTAATATAGTTCGTGCTGTACACACTGTAGCTACCACAGAAAGGCAGCTATACTAATATAGTTCGTAATGTACATACTGTAACTACCACAGAAAGGCAGCTATACTAATATAGTTCGTACTGTACAACTGTAGCTTCCACAGAAAGGCAGCTATTCTAATATAGTTCGTGCTGTACACACTGTAGCTACCACAGAAAAGCATTCATTTTAATAGAGTTCTTGCTGTCCACACTATAGCTACCACAGAATGGCAGCTATACTATTATAGTTCGTGCTGTACACACTGTAGCCTCCACAGCAAAGCAGTCATACTAATAGAGTTCGTGCTGTACACACTCTAGCTACCACAGAAAGGCAGCTATACTAATATTGTTCGTGCTGTACAAACTGTAGCTACCACAGAAAAGCAGTCATATTAATAGAGTTCGTGCCTTTCACACTATATATACCACACAAGGCAGTCATACTAATAGAGTTTGTTCTGTACATACTGTAGCTACCACAGCAAGGCAGTCATAATAATTCAGTTCGTGCTGTACACATTGTAGCTACCACAGAAAAGCAGTCATATTAATAGAGTTCTTGCTGTCCACACTGTAGCTTACACAGAAAGGCAGCTATACTAATATAGTTCGTGCTGTACACACTGTAGGTTCCACAGAAAGGCAGCTATACTAATATAGGTCGTGCTGTACACACTGTAGCTTCCGCAGAAAGGCAGCTATATTAATATAGGTCGTGCTGTAAACACTGTAGCTTCCGCAGAAAGGTAGCTATACTAATATAGGTCGTGCTGTACACACTATAGCTAAAACAGAAAGGCAGCTATACTATTATAGTTCGTGCTGTACACACTGTAGCTTCCACAGAAAGGCAGCTATATTAATATAGTTCGTGCTGTACACACTATAGCTACCACAGCAAGGCAATTATACATGTAGAGTTTGTGCCGACCAAGAATACTTGCCACAACAATTCAAACAGCGAAAATATTCACCACGTAATTTTGAGTTCGTTTATCTATAATGAGAAGGCACAAGTTCTTTGGTATATTCAGGCGAAAGCCTGTAAACCGTGTTTTCCGGATATGTTACTTTTTTATTATCTGTGTAGGGAACGATTCAATTTTATAACCTCCTACGAGAGAAGATATGAAATTGCTTAAATCTGCCAAAATGGTTTTTAGCTCATTCAGTGGTCAGCCCGATCCTAGGCTATATTACATTGCAATTTACGGGAGGAAAATATTCATGTGCAAAATTCTATTCTCCGTTTTAAAAAGACAAAAAAACTGTTTTCACGAAAACATTTTCCTTCCGCACAAATCACAATATATTATTTGTGACTAATATTGCACTAAAACTTAGATATATTCATAAAAACATATACAAAATGTAATTTATCCTCCAGGGGTATGGAGATACTAAGCAAATGGGAAATCTAGCGGAAAGAATAATCATAAATTATCAAAAGATAGCGTTACATATTTATCAATTATTTTTGAATTCTAGTATTTGATTGTTGAGATATTATATTTAATTCATATTTTAATTTAATATTTAATTCATATACACTTTAAGGCTCTCTTTAATATACGTATAATATCACAAATTCGACAGAAAAAGGTTTTTATATAAATAAAACCTTCAAAATATTGCCCCATCAAAATATAGTTATCTCAACGCTATTAACGGGGGTATACATGTTATAAATAAATAAAACATTGAGTGCAAGAAAACCATTAATATATAATTACAAGTTGAAATATAACTAGGAAAGCAATGGAACATATATATATCTATTTAAAATAGAGCAATCCATAAATAAACCTCTAATTAAAAAGGCATATATTGAATCAAAATATCATTTATTTTACCAATTATCATTTATTAAACTGAAATATTGGTAAAATAAATGATATTTTGATCCAATATATGATTTTTTAAATTAAATATATATGTATATAATACGAGGTTGGATTTAATAAAAATGCAAATAGAAGTTAAAATATTACACTATCAAAGTAATGGAGCAAAATTATACCTTTTCTGTATTCTGAATATTTCTCATAATTGAAATCTCTATTTCAAGAAATCCTAACTGCAATGAGAGTAAAAATAATTAATGAGAGATTGGCTCCTCATTGTTGAATCTTCTCAGAACTTTCGCTAATTTGATCTAATAAGACAGTATTATTATTGTATCAACTGTTTGGACTTTATAGTAGTAAGGTGTTTGGTTGGGGTTTTAGGGAGAAACCAATGGACATAAATATGTTTCTAGAACTTCAGAAGTATGAAAATTGAATTGTAAAAAATTAATCGAGTAACGCTCTTTCGCATATCACAATATTAAACCTTTTATATAAATATGAAAAATACTATTGATAGAGTTTCAATATTATTAGATATGTTTAATATGGATACTTTATTTTTTGAAAAAATAGTACAAATGTGATATTGTACTGGGATAAGGTGCCTTTTTCTTACTTTATTTTGTTGTATCGTCTGATAAGAACGAACATGCTGAAAATATAAACGAAGTCAAATATCACACTATGATATAAATTGAATATATTTTATATATTTTACGTATTATATTGATATATATAACATTCATAGAGAGAGAGAGAGAGCAATAGGAGGTTTTTTTTATCGTAACGTAGAAAAATTATCAACGACAAACGTCATGACGACAAACCAATTTATTTCGATTAAAAGGTAAGAGAGAGATATAAATAACCCGGGTTCCTTGGAATGCAGGACGCCAACTACTTGGAGAGATTGATAATTAAACTTTGTTTACATAAACTAATAGATGAGCAACAGACTATCCAAAATTAATAATCGGTTGGTAAAAATGATATTTTGTTACAACACATGTAAATACAAAATGTACAGAATAACGATAATATTTTTCAACAATAATATTTTAAGAGTTGGGCAAAAAAACTACCATTTATTTAGATATAAACGTATTGTAAAGTTATAAAAAACATGTAAGATCATAAATTGAAAAATCCGAGAGTTAAAATATCGTACTCTGATACAAAAGGAATAGTTTTACACTCATGGTAATTGTAGTGTTGTATAAGACGGTTGGAAAAAGTTCAGTGAGAAGAGCGAGTGAGTCCAGTAAGGAGAGCAGCGACGGAGCACTTACCTGGTGCCTGTTCAAACAAGCCCCGCAGCGGATCATTCAGCGCCGCCTATTGATCAAGTTATGAAATAACAAAATACACAGCGCTCACATTTCCTAAACCTCCAGCGCTCATCTCCCTTCCTTCCCTTTATTTTACCATCGCAAGAGTGGCAATAAAAATGTAAATTCATTACTAGTTGGAACTTAGATCTACTTGGACTATAAATAATTCAGAGATTACTAGACTTGGAGAGATTTGGTTAGATTATTCCATTTCTTCACCTTTCTTGGTGGAATTCAGTGTTCTCTCATTGTAGGGAGGTCTGTTGCTTATATTTACAAATAAAAATATGGCTAATAGTTTTAAAATATTATTATAAAACAGTTGATATACACTTATTCTATTATTTAAATGTTGGTATTATATTTTAAAGATAATTATAAACATTTATTAACCACACATACATTTATATATGTGTACATAAAGAAGAACTTCCTTCAATTATGAATCAGAATGAAGCATTGTTTATCACCCTAGTAAAATTAAAAACTTTACTAGTGAGGATAAAGAATGAACTACAACACTAGGTTTGACAAATATAGACAGAAGCCAACCTCTATACCATGGTTTCGGGCTATGGCCCTCATCAGTACAGGGGCGGCTTCGGTTGCATAACATCCTACGAGGGAGGTTGGAAATCAGTCGATTTTACCAAACAAGTGTTTAAGATGGTGAAGTCGCAAGGGCCGATTTTCAGGCAAGATTACAACAATAAGTTGCGGGAAGATGATATTCATGTGCCTAAGAGACATTTCTCCCTTTAGGTACATGAATATCATCCTCCTGAATGCTATTAATATGAATATATATAATGAATTTATCAAACAATATAGTACTTATGGAATTTATTTTCACATTTCAATTCGAATTTATCACCTAATAACTGATTATCTACTTTCATTTTAAAAGAAAAATCTAAAAATTACTGAACCTAATTTGAAAATTATTAGGAAGGATTGGCTCATCAGTCGTGACTCGTCCCGGGTGTTTCGCCAGTTAATCTACAAGACAGCCACAACTAGCGTTTTGTCTGTTTGCTTATATATTCTATATTTTGTTATTCAATCGATCAGGAAAATGTTACTTAGAGAAATTATATATTGTTATACAATAATTCGTGCTTACTGGAAAATTTGACGTTTTAATATCTTCTCCATATTGTGGATTGAGGAATTCACGGGGTGTTAGTGGCTCGAAAATGCACCGTTTAAGATTGCGGTGGGATTCGTCCTTTTATCCTCTCGCTACAGACGTTGGAAAGGTTACATTTAGTTCCTGCTTTCTGATTGGCCCATTGTTTAGGGATTTCTTACATTCGACTCACCTTAGCAAATAACGTTGCTCAACAAAAGACCTTTTATTGCGGACCTATGCCCTACGCAGGATTCGCCCAGGTGCATAATTGATTAGAAAAGATAAGTTAATTATTTACAGGTGATCGTTTATTTACTTATCCATTTACACACGGCTCTCTTTTCTCGATATTTCTTTTCTTGCGCAGCCCTGTAAAACTTGTACAGGGCCAATGCATTGGATTTATTATTTGTCGTCCTAAACAACAGAGACTCCAGAGCAAGATGGTTTGATCCAATTTTATGCAATGTGGTGCTCCAGTTCCGAGTCGGTTTTTTTATTACATAATGGATATATTCGGTCAGTTGAACTAAATATATGACGTTGTTCGCTTCTATTGGCCCTGAGAGTTAAATAAGACTGTTCCAACACAGACCGTTTAAAAACTATTTCACCTCATCCCACAGATTGATGTCTAGCATTCCTTTCTCTCAAATCTTTTCGCTCGGTGGCTGGTATTTTAATACTATCGTAGGGTCCTCACCCCAAGTTGTCAATGAATTAATTCTCTCCGTTATATCGGCCTACCTGGTATTCCTTCCATAGAGAGAATTTTATAGACAATTTAAGTGAACCTTTCTTTCAATTGAAATATAAAAAGCTGACTTTGTTCAAATATTTATCATAGATTAAGAAAAAGGCATCTCCTTATCGTGCAACTGAAAGTTGCTGATGGCTTGCGCCATCTATCGGAATAAATATCAACTATTCTCGTTGATTTTTAATTATTCCAGAATTAAGCCATCAGCAACTTTCAGTTGCACGATAAGAAAATGCCTTTTTCTTAATTTATGCACCTTATCCCAGTACAATATTACATTTGTACTATTTTTTCACCTTTATCATAGATTACATATTTTTATCTCCACACAGATACTTTCTTGTATTCCAACCGATCTGGGGAATCCCACCATGGTTGATTATTTGGTGATCTCTTAGTGCCAGTGTGGCCTCGCCGCCATGTTTTACGGACGTTCTGCTCTGTACCAGCCATTACGGCTGCGGAGATGGCGCGAAATGGTCATACTCGCCCAATAGATTTATTTGAACGTTTCGGTTTCGCAATAGATAACGAGCTTCTGAGTCAGAGGT
Source organism: Cordylochernes scorpioides (assembly GCA_030710605.1). Taxonomy (NCBI): domain Eukaryota; kingdom Metazoa; phylum Arthropoda; class Arachnida; order Pseudoscorpiones; family Chernetidae; genus Cordylochernes; species Cordylochernes scorpioides. The sequence goes on from CP092886.1 coordinate 156,446,826, forward strand.
TGACTTGTCTCGTCGTCAGGAATCTCCTTGTATTTGAGAATGGCCTGACGTTGGCGTTGAGGGGAGCCATGTCTGATTGCGAAACACTTGTCCGAGATTTATCCTGGTTAACAAGCACAGAAGAGACCGAGGTCACTATCTCTAACCCGTTATCTTTATAACAACATGAGTAACTAGATCATGAAGTGAAATCTTTCTTGATTCAAGAGTAAGCCTCGTCGACTCGCTGAATAAAAAAAAGGCTACGAAAAAATTAGATACACACAATATTATATATATGAGATTATATACGTGGGGCAGAGAGAGAGTCACAATTTACACATTCAGAGAAGATATCTAAGTATAATAATACTTAGATAGTTAATTTGTGTTTAGAAAATTTGTTTGTGTGATCATTTAGGTTTTTTTAAAAAATAAAATAACATTCAAACGTGAAGAATATATTATAAGATATAGGCTAGAAAGATTCTAGAGACACTGCTATTAGAATCCAACATGCGATC